>JAVIAB010000092.1:125476493-125838993 GCA_032433765.1 Megaustenia siamemsis | reverse complement strand
TCCCTAGAACGTTTCTTAGCCAAAGTTCGCTGTTCTGCGCATTGATTTCCGTCCCTAGAACATTTCTTAGCCAAAGTTCGCTGTTCTGCGCATTGATTTCCTTCCCTAGAACATTTCTTAGCCAAAGTTCGCTGTTCTGCCCAGTGATTTTCGCCCCTAGAACGTTTCTTATCCAAAGTTTGCTGTTCTGCGCATTGAGTTCCGAGAAAACTACATTGAGAGAGTAATTGTTACAAGTATTTACATTTATGGATGTTATTGACTTTCTTCATCTTCTTAGTTTTGCTTATTAACGGATTGCGCTGCAACGCCTTTTTCACCTTGTGGGTCAATGCTTTGTTTGTCTTCACTATCCCAAGTATTCAAATATTAAACAATCCAATATCTATTTATTTCATTAATCTACTATGTACATTTATGTATCTATCTACTATTAATTTACATACATGTTATACACATTTATAGCATCACTTACATATTAAACCTGATATATAGTTGGCAACAAATGCAAAGACTCAATACGGAGGTAAAATTGTGAATTCTTTACCAAATCTCTTCGCAAAAACACTTTATTTAAACAGAGGTGGATTTAGTAAAACTAGAAAAGAAATAAATAAGAACGAAGTAATGGCAATTTTAGTTCCAGACGTTACATGAACATAAAAGCAAAGAGATGTACACGTCGCTTATCTATCATTTTGTTTTGTTTCGGTTTCTAAATTAATCTTTTATTTGAGGTCGTGATTTTTTAGATTTATCTTGTTTTCGAAGGAAGCTGTGTGGTTCGTAAAGTATTTCCTGGAATCGTTTTTATTGGTTGCGAGAATTGACTGTTTATGTTTCTTTTCCTTGTTAACTTTGATTTTAGTTAATGATTTTGTTAATAATACACATTTAAAACGAAGGCGAATAAAGTTAATAATATTCCACATTAAAAAAAGAAAACCAATTCTTTCCTGTTAGAAGAGACGTCACGATAAAAGAAACAAACCTGGACAATTAACATCTACGGTCAACGATTATTTCTAATAAACAAAATTAACAATCATCAATGAGAGAAGAAACTTAAAATTACTATTTTATTTACCAGGATGGGGCCATGTTTGTGTTCACACTTGGACGCTACCGTGGTTACACCAGAACCTAACAGAAGACCATCAACCTCCTCACAGTGACCGCCATTACCACCGACTCCCAGTACACACGAAGTCTTCATCCACAGATGCTTACGATGTCTTTTTTATATCAGTTTTAGAAAATATGTCCGCATATTAATATAACTTTACATTCCAATTTACATATATATATATATATATATATATATATATATCGTATCAGTGGCGTATTCTCTATGCTACAGCAGCTACCGCCGGTACCGCCGGTAGCCTGAACATATTAACGAAATACAAAAGGAAATGATAATATATTATGTTTGTTTCATAATTATATTACAAATTTTCGAATATTCTATTACACATTTCGTAGGCCAATATGATTTATTTGCTTTGATTTGCATTTATTAAAGTAACGTTTTCCTATGGCCACTATAACGTTTGTGAATGAGACCGAAACTACTATAAAAAATAGTACATGAAACCGCTAATCAGCAGCGGTACATTTCTCTTCTCTCCGACTTTGAATTAATGACCTTGAAATTCAAAAATTCCCCTCAAAATAATACGGCTAAGCTACCTCTACACTAATGCGGTTTCATGGATTATTTTTAGCCCTAGCCAATCAGAATCGTCACTAATTGAAAGTGAAAGTATTTCTGATTACCGGATCTTCCTAACCTATAATTACGTTATGCGCATCAGCATCTGTAGAAAGAACTTTTTCTGCTCTCAAGAGAATCAAATCTTATTGTCGCTTAACTCAGACACAAGAACGCTTATTTGGTTTGGCAATAATGTCCATTGAGAAATCATTCCCTCAGAAACTTAGAAACCAACCCAACAGTACTTTCAATGACAAAGTCATCGAGACATTTTCGTCCCAAACAAGACGGATAGAGCTTACATATAAATAAGTAAGTAATTTAAAATGTAGTGATGTCATTAGCAAATATTACTTCATGTTAGCCTAATGAATATAATGTATGTCTTTATTTATTATGTCAGCGGTAGCCCAGACCCCAAAACCAGTATACGCCACTGATATATATATATATATATATATATATATATATATATATATAATGCCGAAGGTTCAATAGTGTGATAGTTTGCAATCGGTCAAGTATAGTATTGCAGACTATACAAGAGTGTCGTGCGTGTGTTTGTATTAGATTAGAGGTCTTCAAAGCGAAGTTATAGATGGCTCACTTTTCCTGCACAACATCAGAATTGAAATCACATTCTCTTGTCGACTATCATGAGTTTTTTTCTAATAATGGGTACCTTGTATTGATCATGGAAGGAGGGACATCCAGGGAGAGAACACTAAGTCAAAGATGTCCCCAAGAGATGTGGAAGCTCTATAACTCACTTCCCTATAGAAGTATGAGATGTGTTTACCTTTATGTATAAGTGTATGTGTTCGTTCGTGTGAAACCTTATCAACCTTTATGAGTAAATATTATCATATCTAAATAAACCAATTATTTAAAAGAAAACACAAACATCCCTGATTTCACTCAACTAAAGAGCTATTCTAGTAGTGACATTAAAAAAAATTCCGCAACGTTTGGAGTGTGGTGTATCAGGAACATGATGTTAGTGTCCCGATTTGTTGACCTTTTTAATAATGTGGTCAGCAGTACGCAAGTGTCATCATTCTTTTCCATACATTTTTTTCTGGCACCCAGTTCTGGTTGGGTGAACCTAGAAGCTATAGACATATGTTCCGCTGAAGACCATTTCGCTAACAACAGTTTTTTTTTGTTGCCTTTACTAAAATGAAGGTTAACAATTCATATGAGGGTACACACTCAAAAAAAATGGCTTTAAAAATAAAGATGATGTTTAATCAAGACAGATACAGACCCTTGTGACAAGAATTCGAGATCCACCCACAGTTATGTGCCTATATATATATTAATATTTTTTTATAAATAGCGTTGTTAAATGACGAGTGAAAATAAACACAACAATTATAGGCAGGTTGAATTAGTATGAACCAAACGACACTGATTTTGTAGTTCGAGGTGATTGAAGTAGGCAATAAATCAAACCGACAAGACATTGTAACAATTATTACATGTTTTTTGTGTGACTTTTACAGCACATTATTTTGGTTTCTATGTTAAGCTAATCTGTATAGCACCATCATCGCTTATATCACCAGTTTTTCTATAATATCAATGTTTACAAATAGAGTATTTTTACGTCCAGATTGCGCATGACTGAGCTGACATTTTAATTCCTTATTGTACATTTCATTGTATTATTATCTGTTTAGTTTCTAGCGTTTGTCAAGGAATGTATGTGGTTGTGTGTGTGCATACATTTGCTGGCTTGTGTATACTGTGTCTTATATGTGTGTGAATTAACCAATGAATATGTGTGCAATATAATACAAACATTACTAAAGCAAAGAGATACGGCCCACTACGACAGTCTTCGCCTGTGCCATCTTTGAAGGATTCCACAGATGAGAGGAGATATGTGATATGTACAACTGAGATCTTGAATATGCATACTACATAGTACTATTTAAATACCTCATGCACATGCTTCTCAACCTGGCGGTGCACCCCTTCCTCATCGGCTGCAACACTTTTTTCAGATGAAGATAATACTCCGGTGTGGACGTTGGTCGTCCGAATTGACATCAACCTGTACAGGGTTGCCGCACCTTTCACCTTGTCACTATTTCTCTTTAGCATTTACACAATAACAATCACGTAGCACCAGCTAAATGGGATGGGAAGAAATATGAATTTTGCTGATGACAATTTGGTATATCGACAGGGAAGAGATAGACGGGTAATCGTCTCTACACATCTATACAGACGGATCCGTAATACACCACCAAAGGAGTGTATGGGAATTTACCGAACGCTTTGCAGGCAGAATAGTTAAAGAAGATATCAGTGCGTATGTTTAGACCACGAGTAGTAAACTATGAAGCTGATAGAAGTAACTAGGACAATCATCTGGTTGCAGTCGCAAGACTACACCTACGCCTGCATGCTAACTTATTCCGTGAACACGATTAGAAAAGTGGTGGCGGACTCTGTACGCAGGCAATACGAGTTCTTTCAGAAGTCAATGGTGCACTGAGTCATCTTTGCCTACGTCCCTGGACAAGCAGGAGTCAGAGGAAATAAAAGCGTGAACAGGCTAGCTAGCTGTGCTGTCGTCGAAAACGATAAACCATAGGATCAGGCGGACAACATTCATGCCATCCGAGATGCGAGAAAGGCATAGGACTTTGACAACCATAAGTCCACGTGACTCATTCCGATGAAAGGGATGGGAGTAAAGATAGTTAAAACCAGAAACTATAGATTTAGTGGATGTATGAGAGGACTTATCAACCAACACAGAGCTGGAGTCGCCAGTCGCTTACGCTGCTTAATATATAGATGAGGTGTCTGAGAACTTGTGGACATGTTGGGAGTGCAATGAAGATAATCCACAAATAACTCAATTCCTAAATCAGCGACTCATTGTTAATACTGTTAATGGTCAGCGAACCAGAGTTAACGAAGACTCCATCATCAGCTTCCAAGTTGTGCTTCCGGAAACAAACTACTCAGTCTGGTCATGTTAGCATGAATCAAAGAAGAAGAGTGAAGTCAGAAATGCTTGGATGAAATCGGATGTTTCGGTTTGAAATAGTTTGGCTATAAAGTGTGCAAAAAACGAAAAAAATAACCATATTTACGGCGAGTAACAAAGAAGGAAAAACTTGCTAATTACTCGTACCATCAAGTTCAATAGCAAAATAATGAGTGGTAATAATAATAATAATAATAAAGATATTTAGCCTATATCTATCTATTGTCCTTTCGAGCCGAAGACGGCACATAGGGCAGAACCACAATCTCAAAAACAGAAACCTTGCGTGCCAAAATGGCACTTATCAGAGGGTGTTAATTGTTATTTACCGCGGATCCTCTTTGAGCATCTTTACTATCCATGGAAACACCACCCCCTCCCCCCGGCCCTCTCCTCCCACTCACCACCCCCAGACATAACTCAAGATAACAACATTACAGCAAATATTTATTTAGTTTCACATGAAGGCTTTTCATTCAAATTTGGAGATACATGAGATATCCGCTATTGTGCACACGCCAGCTACATTTCTATTTGAATTATTTCTTACCGATTACAAATAATAATAACAATTATAAATGTTTTTAAAAATTATTTTCTGAAGAAACGGAAACCACATGCACTTACAATGCTTAATATATAAAACGTGATACATCAAATGAAAATGCAAATTAGTAATTGTTATGAAAACAATTTGTACAAAAGTATAACTCAATTATCACAAGATGGTTGGAAAAAGAGGGAACATTGTGTACTTTCATAACTAACGAGAAGAATAGTGCTGCGTTTCACTTACAATCCTTGTTCATTCGGGTTTAAGTGCTGAAAATATATTTTAAAATATAAGTCACGTAAACTTCACAAACTTGTGTCTACCAGGAAAACCTCCAGAATTAGCACCTGGAATGTGCGTGACCCTAAACGGGGCAAGAAATAGCTGCACAGGTAGCTAGCTGCACAGGTAGCTAGCTGCACAGGTAGCTGCAAACATTAATATATATATATAATAGACAATTTGGGAAGATGTGAAACAAAATGGTTATGAGCAGAGAATAAAGCAAAACACAGGATCGATGATTTTATCATCCGGACACCTGGAACCACTAGCACAAAATAGGGAAGTGGTAACTATAATATGATTAAGTGCAGCATAGAAAACAACGATATGATGGAAATCAGTATGATCCAGACTAATATGAGCAATATTTAAAATAGCAAAAAAGACATGGAAGGCAAAAAATGGAAGGCCAAAACATACTTGGAGAAGACAGATTGAAGAAGGTGGGAAATGCATGAAGCGATATTACAAGAGTGGTACCAAAAGGACGGCTTGGAAAGTGTTGATGAAGACTTATGCTCCACAGGGAGCTGAAAGTGTTTGATGAAGACTTATGCTCCACAGGGAGCTGAAAGTGTTTGATGAAGACTTATGCTCCACAGGGAGCTGAAAGTGTTTGATGAAGACTTATGCTCCACAGGGACGTTGAATGTAAGAAGAATGGATGAAACTTATTTTCTGAGTTCGGTCTACTTTAAGCAAAACGGTTTCAATATTTATTTTTAAGATAAAGGAAAACAGCGAGTGACTGTTCGCACAACTATAACGTCACGAAAGGCACCAAAAGGGATCATAGCTCACTTCGAGAGTTCCTGGAAATCTGCTTGTGAGCCCATCATTTTGAAATGGACTGTTCTTTGGTTTGTATTTCTGGATAATTCTGGATAGCCTTTCTTTGCTACTGATAATACTGTAAGAACTTAAAACTATTTTGTTTTTATCTGTTAGAATTAGACTTCAAGGCAGTGATTTGTCTACTTTTCTGCGATTTAATTTCACATACCGTATCATCATTGAGTGCCGTCTCCGCAATTGAAGGTTGGCTATCAAGGAGCGTCATTCTGCTCGGTCTCTTGATTTGGTGGTGCAAATTGTCATAGGCTGACTTGTCCATCTTCTGCTGCTACTCGTCCATGTTGTCTTGGTCTGCCTCTGTCTCTTTTACCCTGCATTTTCACTTCCAAGATTACTTTTAGTAGGCTAATGTGTCTTTTAACATGCCCCCCCTCCCAAAAAAACAACCTTATTTATCTTGTTTGAATTGTATTTAGTAGTTCTGTTTTAATTTCTAGTTGTTTTTTTCACTTCATTGTTTGTTTTCTTTTCTTTCTATCCAATTCTATCTATTCTTCTGTACATCCACATTTCAAAGGCTTCAATTTTCTGTTATGTTTTCTTGTATCATGTCCATGTTTCTGCACCATACACTAATGTTGAGAAGATATAACATTTTGCTATTCTTAGTTTTAGACCTGGTGTTATTTGTGTTGATGTCATTATATTTTTCATGGCATTAAAATTGTTTTTTACCATTCCTATTCTTTTATTCTTTTGTTTATTTCAATTGTACATTTTCCATCACTGGTTATAGTGATCCAAGGTAGTTGTAACTTTGAACTGTCTCCAGGTCTATTCCTTCAACTTTGATATTCACTTGTAGATTTTGAGTATTATCTTTGTTTATGATCATAGCTTTATTCTTTATGATTATTACTTCACATGTACTTGCTTCTAACTAAGGACTTAATAAGTCTAGGTGATACAAAGTACAAAGGACCAACCGATGAGAATAGTTGATTACAGGTATAAAGGTTCACTTGTTACGTTGAATTACTACCAAACACTATTTGCAACTTCTTTTTTTACCTTCCTCGGAAACCCTGCCACTTGGGTTGAAAATGTATATTTTGAAAACCATTGATCTAACTCTACCACCTGGAGTGAAAATGTTTCTCTTGAAAACCATTGGTCAGGTACAATGAACGAATCTGGCTGTTCAACAATTAGTGAATCAATTCAGAGGAAGAGGTATGTTTACAGAACTCGGAAAAAATGACAAATAATCAACAACAGAAAAAAATATGGACAAAGGCAGGATCGAACTTTTTCCGAGTGCTGTAAACATACCTCTTCCTCTGAATTGATTCACTGATTATCGCCTCGGAAGTTTCCCTCTATAATAATATTCATTTATTATTATTTGTCTCCTGTTCAACAATTAGTCAAGGTTGCTACATAATGTTTCCAATTTTTTTATTGGACAGTGTTGTGAACATCAACTCCAAGATGTTACTAAAATACCTATAGCTAATTATATTATTATCTCTGAACAATAGAGCCTTGTATGCCCCGACACGAGTAAGTGTACCTCACTGATTAGTCATAACATAAGAACAACGTTATTTTTGTCTGATAACGGTGATTAGACATTGCATTGACGTTTATCTATACTTTAGTGTCTAACTGTATGATAACTTCAAACTTTTGATCATTTTTTTTATTAATTTGATAATCTTCATAATTATATTTAATGGAGAATAACAAACAAAACCAGATGTAAAGTTCATTCGAACTCTCCTGTCGAAACCTTAGATTATTCTGACTGTGGTGTTATAATTTGACTTCATATCATTGACAGCTTTCTTGCTATTCAACATTTATTCAGGAGGGCACAAAGTTTGAAGCATCACTTGGCATTATCCATACAAATAGTACAACTGTACAAACTTGAAACAGGACTGACGCTAAATGTATCCAAAACAGAAATGAGATTCTGTGTATTTTCAGACATGGGCAGGATACAATTAGTTCAACTAGTTGGAATTGTTCTGTTAATGCAGCCATATGTTATTGATGGACAAGGGATTACAAAGTGTGTACTAGGTACTGACATGTGTTCTTGTGAGACCAACAAGGGAAAGATTCAGTTGAAGTCAAATATCAGTGTGTAAGTTACAGCTTTCTTTGTTATCCTTTAGGACAGTGGTGGTAAGTTAACTAACAACGGTACATACAAAATATATGTGTTCCCATAATTTGAATGAAGAAAAGCATTTACAGATGTAAAATATATCATATTTATATAAAGTTAAAATAATATTAAAAAAAAAAAAGTAAAGTACCCCGTCACGCCAAGTGGCGTATAGGGAATATGGTGTTAGTGACCATACATTTTATAGACCTTCTGCACATGATTTTTGGGTAATGTGGTCGGTATTACGCCCGTGCCATTTTATTTTCCCAGAAAAAAATCCGGTACCCATTAAGGGCTGGGTGAACCGGAAGCCGTCGGTTGGGATCGAACCCTACCTACTGTATTTTGTAGTCCTGTTCACTAACCACTGAGCTATCACGGCTCCCTTAAAATTATATAACCAGGTAATATAACTAAAAAAAGAGATAGAAGCCATAGGTGATTTTGGAATAGCATCATAACAAAAATATTGAATGATATCTACAACAGCGAATATATACCAGGCGACCAGCTAAAATCAATATACATAGCCACACCAAAAAAATCTGGTGCGATTGAGTGCGATCAACATCGCACAATAAGCCTTATGAGTCACTCGACTAAGATAATGCTAAGAATCATAATGCGAAGAGTGCGAAACAAAATCATTCAAAAATTAGCGATGTGGTTTTGTTGGAGATGAAAAAAAACTAACAATACCATATACACATAAGTATAAAAGCCATCTTTAGTAGAAAGAGCCATAGAAGTGAAAATAGATCTATACTTATTTTTCATAGATTATACCAAAGCATTTGACAGAGTAAAGCACCAAGATATAATCAAAATTTTAGAAGGAATAAAAGTAGACGTCAAAGACCGAGGATAAATAAAGAACATGTACTGGCAACAAACAGCGGCCTTAAGAACTGGCAAGGTTGTGTGCTGTCACCAGATTTGTTTAATATGTATAATGGGATTATTTTAAGATCCATAAGTGCATGGAACAACAATCGGAGGTCATAATATAAATAATCTAAGGTATGCTGATGATACAGTCTTAATCGCTAAGAGTGAAAATGATTTACAAGAAATGTTAGACATTATAGTGAAAGAAAGCAAAAATAAAGGACTTAATAGTAAAAAAAAAAACAGAAGTAAAAGGTTACAAAGAAAAGACATCACCGCAATGCACAATAAAGACAGGTGGAACAATATTAAAACAGGTAAATGAATTTAAATATCTTGGGATAATGTTAACTTCAGATGGCAGATATACAACAGAGGTGTGATGCAGAATGGCTCAGTTAAAAACAGCCTTCCAAAAAATGAGGAGAATACTGTGCAATCCATTTTTGACAATCGAAACAAGAAAAGAGTTCTTAAATGTTATGTAGAGCCAGCCTTAACATATGGATGCGAATCATGGACAATAGGACAACAAACAAGAAAATCACTGGAGTCTGTAGAAATGTGTGGTTTTATAGACGAATTTTGAAAAAGCCATGGACAGCTAAGTTGAGGAAGAGTAATGAAAATGTTTTGAAAGAGGCCAAAGCAATAAGAGAGCTGATTTCCAATATTAGGAAGAAACAATCATCATTTTTTGGCCATGTAATGAGAAGAGAACAACTGGAATATATTGTAACAACTGGGAAAATTGAGGGACGAAGAGATAGAGGGAAGCGAAGAGAAAAGATACCAGACAGCTTAAGAGAATGGCTTGGCAGAAGGTCAACAACAGAAATGATAAATAACTATTGAGATCAAAAGTTGTGGAGAGACATGATCACCTGCGCCAGTAGGCATGGTTCTTGATGATGATATAAAGTTAATGACAAGTATATTCATATCCAATTATATTGTTCTAACATTAACTAAGTGAAAAAAAATGGAAAAAAAAAATAAAAAAGAAAGTGTTATATATGTTGCACTTATACAATGAGAAGGAAAACATTTAGTATGAAGTATTACATGTATATAAAATATAAAAGGAAAATATTGTAAAAATGTTAATAGTAAATAGATAGCATAATTCAGTGTCTAACTCCCAATGGAACCCCTCAGTTGATAAATAATTAATATCCTATTTGGATGCAAATGGTGATCACTTCGTCCTATGTTTATGATTTCGTCGCGTTTCTTATAAAATGAAGAAAGTCCAATTCCAATTTTTTTTTGCATTATCCTCATTAGTGGTTAAGCCAGAAACATGGACATCAGACAAGAAAACATAACAGAAAATTGAAGCCTTTGAAATGTGGATTTATAGAAGAATAGGTAGAATTGGATGGAAAGAAAAGAAAACAGACGATGAAGTTTTAAAACAACTAAAAATGAAAAGAGAACACTAAACACAATTAGAACAAGACAAATTAAAGTTTGGGGCATGTTAAAAGACAAAACAGCCTACTAAAAGTAATATTGGAAGGGAAAATACAAGGTAAAAGAGGCAGAGGCAGACCAAGACTAACATGGACGAGTAACATCAAAAGATGGACAAGTCAATATAATAGGTTAAATCTGTACCATGAAAGCAAGAGACATAATGGAATGGTGCTCCAAGGTAGCCAACCTTCGATGCGGAGACGGCACTTAATGATGATGATGATGACCTAATAAAACCTGTATAGTCCCCATTGTTTGTCGGTGTATCGAGAGATGTAACGTCCAGGGGAGCAAAGTCAAAAAAGAATATTCGGAGCGGAAATTCTGATGTTATAACTGGTCTGTTACAGATCCTTCACTCCAGCACGTTACATTTGTTTAACCTGAAGGTTATTTGTAGAAATAAATTTACAATGTGATTAGTTTCTAAAATATCTTGACAAATGTCAGAATGTTATTCAATTTGAAAATAAGAGTGTGATATTGCAAATTAATAAAACCACGACACAGCTGATACAAGATGATGCCTTTGATGTGAACGAGTTAAATTATAACAGTAAGCTATGTGCGTGTGTTGTATGTGTATATGCGCATGCGTATATGAGTGCTGTGTGTGTTGTGAGTGTATGTGCGCATGCGTGTGTATGTGTGTTGCACGTTTAAAACACGTGCCAATCATACTGGTTAGACAATTATACAGTTTCTGCGTTAACCTTCTAGAGGCCACATTAAAAGAGGGTGTGTCAGTCTCTCACTGTCCACATTTGAGTCATTTAAAACATTTGCCTCCGACAAGAGTGTGCACTTTCACCCAAGTACAAACGTCAATGATAGGCTTTCACTCGGGGCTTATTGGTTTCAATGACAAATCGGCAATAATCAAACCTGAAGAGTTTTGGGGACAGGGTGGAATCTCATTATCAGAAAAAAAACCTCGTTGCTTCCATTAAAAAACTTTTAAATTATTCATCGTTCGTTTTAAATAGCAAAACACAATTTGTTGTTAAAGGCAACACATGAATATATTATGTGCCATTTATAACAGAAATAGTCATCTTATATCTTTAATAATTGACTACGTTGTCATCACGTTTGTGGTTTCTGCATGGGCTCTGAGGAATTCGAGAAATGAAGGAAGCAAGCTCAATGCTACGTAGTGTACAGGTATAGTGTTTTCTTGTGTGTCTGGTTGAAGAAAATCATTGAACATACCGGAAATACGCCCACACCTGGATGAAGAAAAAAGACCCATTTTATGCATTCTATTAATAAAAATAATAACAACAATAACAACAATAACAACAATAACAACAATAACAACAATATAGTTATATTTATTTTAAAACGTTAAAACATAGTTTAAAAATTTAAAAAAAAAAAGAAGATATCATATACAAATACATACACAATAATTAGAATAGGTAATAGAGCATGAACAACTAATTATGATAACCATACTTGCTCATTTCTCACTCTCTTTAATTAAGGTTCTCTATAAGTCATTAAAAATGCACCAACAGGTACACAGCTCAAGACACCAATTTGCAATATTACTTGTACTTATGGGATCCGTGCAAGGACTTCACCAATGGTACAGTCACTGCCGGGGTAACATATGTTCATATATATATTCGTATATACACTATATTACAGTATATATATATATCTAATGTTATAACAAGTGTGAACTATAATGATATTAAATAATTATTGCGCCTGTCAATACTTGCTGTGAAGGTCGAGACCAACAAGTGAAGAAGAATTAGAAATCCAGTGAGAGAGAGAGAGAGAGAGAGAGAGAGAGAGAGAGAGAGAGAGAGAGAGAGAGAGAGAGAGAGATAAATAGATAGATAGAAAGAGATACAAGCAGTGCCAGAATAACCAAATAGGCAGAGTATGCGTGGCATATGCCTTTTAGGGATACCGCGACATAAATTAATGTTGACTTAATCTTAGAAGAAAATTACAGTGGAGCTTTCTTAAATTGTTTCCAAAAGAATAAATGAGTGAACTCACAGACAACGAAAACCTGAAGTTAAAGATACTTTACAGAAAGTATCCTTCTCGATTCTGGCTCCTTGTTGAGTTCTCATCGAAGAAATACATCGAAATGAAAGAAGTTGCCGAAAGATCTAGAAAGAATTACCCAGAGGGCATTGAGTGAGTGTTTAAATATGAAATGGTTTATTTCACGTTTCCATATCACAGGCGATTTGAAAGCTAGTAAACATTGTTACATTAAGATCTTGCAAACTAGTATATAAAAATATAATGCAATCAACTGTCCCAATAGATTTGCCTGTGTTAAGAATTTACAGGTGCACCGTGAAAACAAAAGTTACTGGTGAATGAATCTTTTCGTAGATTATATTAAGAAAATTGTCATAAATCTTCAATGACACAAGAAAAACTGACTACTCTTGCCACTATCATGTCTTGTGGAATACAAACAATCGCGATTTCCTGAAAGATTCATTTGTTTCTTTCAATTCTATGTGGAGATGCAGCATGGAGATCTTTAACAAACACTTTCCAAGCCGTTCAATTTCGTGCCATTCACTTAAGATAGTTTCATGTCTTCCCCCATTCTCCTTATACCTGTTTCTCCTCTCTTGTACAAGCATTTTTTGGCTTTCCAATTTGTTTCCTCTCCCGTGTATTAACAATAAAATGGTTTGTCGTGTAATAATCTTGTTGGCTTCCGCAGTATGTTCTATCCAGCGCCATGGTCTTTGTGGATCTATTTCTTCACTGGTATTTGTTTGGTGTTCTCCCATAATTGTAAGTTAGTAGTTTCGTCCTCGCTTTATTTCTCAGTCAAATATATGGTTTTTATTATCTGGATGATCCCCAGAGTCTTGCCGGTTCGAATAACAAAGAATCCGCCATATTTTTGAGAACTGAACTCGGATCCTTTAGATCAGGAAGCAAACATACTAACCACTCAACCATTAAGACTCCTATTGTAAAACAAATGCCCGAAAAAGGCTCAGCCAAAAATGAACGCAGAAAGACCAAGAAAACCTGACTGGCCACCGATGATACAAACAAGGCTATGAAAAACTCGTTATTTTGATAAGACTATTTTCACGGAAGAGACATCTATGACTACAAACAGCCTCAGTATTGCAGGGAAGCATGGACAACTAAAGGGGTGATTTTCTATTTAAATGCGCCCTGAACTAGAGTATACTGGACAGTATGATGCAAAGCACAGTGCAGTACAAATCGTTATACAAACAAAGAAGAGTAAGAGCATTATACGACAGTAACTTTCTTTATAAGCCTTCTAGACTGCGTGGACTGGGTGTTGCCAGAACAGAGCGATTTTCTGGAAGAATGAGAGGATTTCACAGCCACTGACGCAATGACTCGATGACTGTTGATGATTATTTTGATGAGTAGATCGGAGCACCTATGGGCGTGTCAGAGAGCTGTGATGATGATAATAACATCACTTTTTTTTTCAATGCAATGGTTCATCATGTTGTGTGTTCTTGTCTGTCTCTAGGCCATACAGATGGATGTACGATTTTATTATCCTGAGTTCGCAATAGGCATGCACCGCCTGGCTTTCTCTACAGCTTTCGATGGCTACGCGGTTTTCAGTATGAATTCCACTAATGACACCAGGTGAGATGCTACATTATTTGAGGCATGCTTGCTTACGTTCGCCCGGTGACGAAAGGGGTACACCTCTTCGTCATCTACCCTTAAAAGGACGTTAAGTGGGCGTGTCTGCGTTGTGTTGTGAATTGCAGTATAACTGTGATATTTTAGCCTTTCGGCCCAACACATCCGACTTCAGCACTGTGTGGGCCAGTGAAATTAAAGAAAATGTTAGAACAAAGTATACATTTGTTTCTTCTTACAAAGCGACACTCAAGGACTTTCGAGGTAGGCACGCTGATAAATGTCAAAACAAAGAGGGACAAAGAGAGACTTTTAAGGTAGACACATTGATAAATGTAAAAAAGAGGGACATAGACCTTTAAGTAGGAACATTGATAAATGTTAAAAAGAGGGACAAAGACCTTTAAGTAGGAACATTGATAAATGTTAAAAAGAGGGACAAAGACCTTTAAGGTAAAGGGGGTGGGTGGAGGGGGTGGGGCTATGATAAAGGTCAAGAAGAGGGACAAAGACCTTTAAGGGCCTTTGGCACAATGATACATATCAAAAAGAGGGAGAAAGACCGTTAAAGTAAGTACACTGATAAATGTCAAAAAGAGAGACCATGAAGAATAGTTGGACGTACACAAACTGACAAAATGCAAGATAAAATAGCAAATCTCCATTGTTGGGAATTTGTTTATTCTGCTGACACTGTTTCATTGTTCACACAAATTCTTGTTATGGTTCAGGGAAGTAATCAATATAATACAGATTATGGAAATTGGGCAGAGTTACATCCCATATTGCTAATTTTTTTTTTTTTTTTAAGAGAGGGAAATAGTTCAAAGGATCGCTTAAGTTAAGTGGTGACTACACTAGACTTTATAAGTGGGTGAAACGTGAAAGAATTATCGGGGAAAAAATGAGCCAGATTTATGGTTTGTTAGAACATCCAAGTTGCCAGAGCGGCCGAGAAAGCTGAGTGAGCTGCCAATGGGTAAGATGTCACTATATCCAGAAGATAATAGAGTAGAAGGATTCGAATTTATAACTACGTTAATCACGAGTGAACTAATGGTTAGGTCAATATTTTATTGTCCACACAGGACTGTGAGACATAGGTAGTCTCATTAAGACTAGAGTAGAGAAGTGATTGTTAGAAGTCGAAAGCTAAGTTTAGAGTACAAATGACTGGTAGCAATCGATAGTTAAGACAGTAGTAATAACAGCAGTAATAACAGCATTAGCAGTAGTAGTAATAACAGAAGCAACAACAGTAGTGGTGACAATAATAACAGTTGTAGTAATAGTAACATTAGTAATAACAATAATAGTAGTAGTATTTGTTGTTGTAACAGTAGTTGTAGTAATAAACGTAGTAACAACATTAGTAGTAACAGAGGTAACAACAGTAGTAGTAGTAGCAACAGTAGTAGTAGTATAACAACAGTAGTAGTAGTATAACAACAGTAGTAGTAGTAGCAACAGTAGTAGTAGTATAACAACAGTAGTAGTAGTATAACAACAGTAGTAGTAGTAGCAACAGTAGTAGTAGTAGTAGCAACAGTAGTAGTAGTAGTAGCAACAGTAGTAGTAGTATAACAACAGTAGTAGTAGTATAACAACAGTAGTAGTAGTAGTAATAACAGTAGTAGCAGTAGTAACAACAGTAGTAGTAGTAGTGGTAATAACAGTAGTAGTAGTAGTAGCAGTAGCAGTAGTAACAATAGTAGTAGTAGTAACAACGTAGTAGTAGTAGTGGTAATAACAGTAGTAGTAGCAGTAGCAGTAGCAGTAGTAACAATAGTAGTAGTAGTAACAACAGTAGTAGTAGTAGTGGTAATAACAGTAGTAGTAGCAGTAGCAGTAGCAGTAGTAACAATAGTAGTAGTAGTAACAACAGTAGTAGTAGTAGTAGCAATAGTAACTATAGAAGTAGTAGTAAAAACAGTAGTAGTAGTAGTAGTAGTAGCAGTAGTAACAATAGTAGTAGTAGTAACAACAGTAGTAGTAGTAGTAACAACAGTAGTAGTAACAATAGTAACAACATTAGTAGTAAAAGTAGTAACAACAGTAGTAGTAACAGTAGTAACAACAGTAGTAGTATTAGCAGTAGTAACAACAGTAAAATCCGTAGAAGTAACGGTAGTAACAACAGTAAAATCCGTAGAAGTAACGGTAGTAACAACAGTAAAATCTGTAGTAGTAACAGTAGTAGTAGTGTATCGAGGTAACCGAAGGATGTCAAAAACACAGAGCGTAGGATTTCAGATGACACGTTTCGATCGTTTTGGACTTGGAGTGCAACTCAGCAGACATCACTTGGGTAGTCCACTGTTGTAGAATGAAACCAGACAGTCGAGGAGATCTCCAATGAAGACCCCGAATAATATGTCTTCTTTTTACATCTATTTATTTCCTCTCGCCCCCTATCTCTCTTTATTTCTCTCTGGTTGTCCCTAATATAACCACTAACGCCAGCATATATGCAAATTCTAATGAAGACATCCACAACTCTTTGCAGAACAACCAATGTAAGGTGTATATGTGGTTTAGATGAGACATTTCTATACGACATTGAACTTCCAGGGTTCATTTATGTGAGTACAGTTATTTTAGTACGTTACAAATTTTCTATGATTCTTAACTCATTTTACAATAGCATTGCACTGAAACTGGAAGTTATATAAAATGTGAAACGGTCACACGAGTTCTATACATGGGGTGGGGTGGGGATGTGGGGTGAAGGGTGTATGGAATTCTAGAATAATTTTGTAATAGAAACTGAAAAGAAAAGGGAAGGATATGACAATAAATGGATAAACAGAAAGACAAACAGACAGACAAACAGACAGACAAACAGACAAACAGACAGACAATTGCAGCCTTTCCTACCCTCATCACGTGTTCTATTTGTTTATGCGCGTGTGCTCTGCATTGCTGGGGATCAACCGGACGTGTACTTCTAACCTTAACACGTGTTACGGAAGCACAAGCTAATACATTTCTTTTCTTTGTTGAGAGATATACCTCGCAGATGTTCTAAACACTATGGACTTTTGTGCAATGAGGATGACCTGTCGACTAAACTAAGCATTTTACACTTTACTACATTTTTGTCATAGCGATCTTTGGCAGCTTCTAAACGCGCGACTAGAACCTCAGAAAAGTCCGACATTCTAGTAGATAATTAGTGAGGCCATGAAATAAGCAAAACTCAAGCACACTGTGCTATCTGTGCTTTTCAGCACACCATGTCAAAGGATGACATTTTTTGTTACCGCGAGTTGCCTTCCATCTCAACTCGCTTTTATTTTTTCTGTTGTTGATTATTTGTCTTTTTTTCCCCAGTGCTGTAAACATACCTCTTCCCCTGAATTGATTCGCTGATTATCGCCTCGGAAGTTTCCCTCTATAAAAATATTCATTTATTATTATTTGTCTCTTAACACGTACTAGCTTACCCTGTCTAACTAGTTAACAGAGCCTCGCTGGAGTAGGAGTAGGTTAGTGACAATAGTCGAACTTGTAAGCAGTCAGCTACAGGTCACTGACCTCTTACAGCCCAGCCCAGTGATATCTGGTTCATTAACAGCGCATGCGCATTAAATTATGTCTATATGAATTGTTCTCTCCTTTAAAAAACTCAAGGAGTATGCTCAGGAAGATCGCGATGGGCTGGAGTCTCTGGAGTGGTCAACTCTGACAAAAGTGTTTTATTTTCGTGCTAAACGTTCAGGTATAAGAGGGATGAGAGTGCCCCTACAGGCTTGCCAGTTGAACTAATTGGGAAAAGGGTGGGGGGGGGGGAGAAGAACAATTAACCACTCTGATATTCTGAATTCCCTCAACGCTGACAGAAAGACCGATTAAAAAAAATATTCTGAAATTGCAACCATGAATAGAATACACGAATATCATGTCAAGCTGGGTAGATGTGATACGAGTAGGCTACACAGGAAGCTCAAGAATACTTAGTAACCAACACAGTACCAGTGCCGTTAGTCGCTACACGTTGAAGGATATCCTTAACTGAGATCTCAACACTTATTGACTTTCCCATGTGCAGTGAAGATCACATGTCGACTAAGCTAAACCAAATATTTATCAAACGAGTTCAAAAAGTGACCGTTACGGTCTTGGAAGGTTTTAGGGAATGCGTTCCGGACAGTTCCGGCTGAAAAATATAATGGATTAAATTATGCTCCAGTGACAGCAGTTTGAATGAAAGACACGGCGATTGATAAACTGCTCCAGTGACTGCTGTTTGAATGAAAGACACTGCGGTTGATAAAACTGCTCCAGTGACTGATGTTTGAATGAAAGATACGGTGGTTGATAAAACTGCTCTAGTGACTGATGTTTGAATGAAAGACACGATTGTTGATAAAACTGCTCCAGTGACTGATGTTTGAATGAAAGACACGATTGTTGATAAAACTGCTCCAGTGACTGATGTTTGAATGAAAGACACGATTGTTGATAAAACTGCTCTAGTGACTGATGTTTGAATGAAAGACACTGCGGTTGATAAAACTGCTCCAGTGACTGATGTTTGAATGAAAGATACGGTGGTTGATAAAACTGCTCCAGTGACTGATGTTTGAATGAAAGATACGGTGGTTGATAAAACTGCTCCAGTGACTGATGTTTGAATGAAAGACACGATTGTTGATAAAACTGCTCTAGTGACTGATGTTTGAATGAAAGATACGGTGGTTGATAAAACTGCTCCAGTGACTGATGTTTGAATGAAAGACACGATTGTTGATAAAACTGCTCTAGTGACTGATGTTTGAATGAAAGATACGGTGGTTGATAAAACTGCTCCAGTGACTGATGTTTGAATGAAAGACACGATTGTTGATAAAACTGCTCCAGTGACTGATGTTTGAATGAAAGACACGATTGTTGATAAAACTGCTCCAGTGACTGATGTTTGAATGAAGACACGGTGGTTGATAAAACTGCTCCAGTGACTGATGTTTGAATGAAAGATACGGTGGTTGATAAAACTGCTCCAGTGACTGATGTTTGAATGAAAGACTCGGTGGTTGATAAAACTATACTCCAGTGACTGATGTTTGAATGAAAGACACGATGGTTGATAAAACTGCTCCAGTGACTGATGTTTGAATGAAAGACTCGGTGGTTGATAAAACTGCTCCAGTGACTGATGTTTGAATGAAAGACACGATGGTTGGTAAAACTGCTCCAGTGACTGCTGTTTGAATGAAAGACTAGGCGGTTGATAAAACTATACTCCAGTGCCTGATAGAAGTTAGGATCAAACAAAAAACTTACATTTAGTGGCAATACAAGGGATAAATTAGACATCAATAATTATTCTTATTGTGTTTTAGCCAGCTCATCATCATCATTATCGAGTGCCGTCTCCGCAACGAAGGTTGGCTACCATGGAGCGCCATTCTGCTCTGTCTCTTGCTTTGATGGTGCAGATTGTCATAGGCTGATTTGTCCATCTTTTGATGTTACTCGTCCATGTTAGTCTTGGTCTGCCTCTGCCTCTTTTACCTTGTATTTTCTCTTCCAATATTACTTTTAGTAGGCTGTTTTGTCTTTTAACATGCCCCACAAATTTAATTTGTCTTGTTCTAATTGTGTTTAGTAGTTCTCTTTTCATTTTTAGTTGTTTTAAAATTTCATCGTTTGTTTTCTTTTCCTCCATCCAATTCTACCTATTCTTCTATATATCCACATTTCAAAGGCTTCAATTCTCTGTTCTGTTTTCTTGTCTAATGTCCATGTTTATGCACCATATAGTAATATTGAGAAGATGTAAGATTTTGCTATTCTTAGTTTTAGCCCTAGTGTTATTTATTTTGATGTTAGTATGTTCTTCATGACATTAAAATTACTTTTTGCCATTCCTGTTGTTTTGTTTATTTCAGTTGTACATTTTTCCATCACTGGTTATAGTATGTCCAAGGTATTTGTAGTTCTGAACTATCTCCAGGTTTATTCCTTCAATTTTGATATCCATTTGTGGGTTTTGAGTATTTCCTTTGTTTATGATCATAGTTTTAGTCTTTTTGATATTCATATCTAGTCCATATTTTTTGCTTATCATGTTTATTTCATTAAGTAATTGTTGTAGATCTTTAGGATTTTTCTGCTAGTAGTACAGTATCATCAGCATATCTTAGGTTATTGATTATCTTTCCATTAATTTGTAGGCCTGGCATCTCTATGATGTTTTTAAAGATTTGCTCAGTGTATAGATTGAACAAGCTTGGTGATAGGATGCATCCCTGTATTACTCCTTTTTTATATCAATGGGTGTAGAGTTCTCTTTGTTATATTTTATTATTGTTGTTTGCTCCAAGTATATGTTACATATTAGGCGTATGACCATGTCATCTAGATGTATCTCTTTTAGGCATTCTATAAGTTGTTTATGTTGTACTCTATCAAAAGCTTTGGTGTAGTCTATGAAGCAGACATATATTAGTTTGTTTACTTCTGTGCACTTTTCAATTAATGTTCTCATGCAAAATATGACTTCTTTTGTCCCGCTATTTTTCCTAAATCCAAATTGCTGCTCATCTAATTCAGTATTGATTTTATTCTGAATCCTTCCTTGAATAACTTTTAGCAAGATTTTTGTAACATGGCTCATTAGGCTTATTGTTCTAAAGTCACTGCATTCAACTGCACCATTCTTTTAAGGCAATGCAATGAAAGTTGATGTTTTTAGCTCATTTGGTAGCCAGCTAGTTAATTATAAATACGTGAACACACTTTAACCATATGATGAAAGTGTTTGAACGACATGGAAGTATATCAACTCACTATTTCTAACTAACCAACCAATTATTTGTCAAAACATATTATATTAGCGTATAAAGCCAGTGGTGGGGTGTGTTAGACACTCCAAGGTATGGTGACAGCTTACAAAGAAGGAACACAACACAATACTGAAGTTTCGGCCTGTGGCCTTCAATTATTTGCCTGTTCCCTATATTAGCGTATGTTTTTTTTTCCCGTAAAGAACTATCTTATATGTTGACTTATTTATATAAACTTGCAGTTAAGACAGCGACCTTCGAATTCTTCGACAGCCACCCTCGAAGTTGGCTTTCTATCTTATGATTCATTCTTCACGCATAGCTTCATATAGGAGTATGGATCGTAGATTTGACTTGTCAATTCTAAGCTTGGTGCTGATGTGGAGAATAGTTGAACGCAACATGTTTCTAAGTCTATTCAATGTATGGGCTGACCTGCCTATTCTAGCAGAGATCTCTTTATCAATGTCACTATTTGATGAAATATAGCTTCCTAGTTATTTAAAGTGATTAATTTCGTTTAGTCCCACTGCTCTAAATGTAACTGTCTTTGTACTTGTGGCATTTATCCACAAAATTTCAGTTCTCTCTGCATTTTTTTTCAGTCCTACTGAGTTAGCAAACTGATATACCTTATTTGTTTTCTCGTGTCTTGGTGACAGTGGGCAAGTAATCCAACATTGTCGCAATGTCAGTATCTTTTAGACGTGCGGTGAGACCCCATGTAGTTCCTCTTATCTGTCGCCAACCAACATTCGAATGATACAGTCCATAACCACAAGGAAAAGGAGTGATGACAAAACGCTTCCTTAGTTTCTGTAAAGCAAGTTTACTTTAAATGTCTATTTTATTGTTTATGTTTTGTGCTTGTTTTTATTAAATCGAATATACATATCTTGTTTTATTACTGAACATTTCCCTCAGAACTTTAATTTTACATCCACTGATTGTTGCCCTACAACACAATCTGAGGGCATGACTGCTGGAACCATCTTGATCATTATGTAAGTTTAACTGTTGTCTTCTACATTAACAAACAGGTAGTGATGGAACTACAATATATGGCATTTATCATACTTCGATCAAATTTCAATTTTATGTTTCTTACCTTTAAACTGTTCTCATTCTATACATCTCTGACACCGCTAGTTCTCATTCTATACATCTCTGACACCGCTAGTTCTCATTCTATACATCTCTGACACGCTAGTTCTCATTCTATACATCTCTGACACCGAGTCAGAGTGATACTTCACTCCTCTTTATCTCTGATAACGCTTTAACAAGTTTGTGTTTAGCATTTATACTAAGATCAATTGACAGTTTCTTTAATTATCGCTGTATTAATAACAATTGTATCTCCTTTTTGCCTTCCTACCTACCTACCTGCGCACATAATACCTACGTACTTAACTATTCATCCATTCGTCCATTCATCTGTCCATCCATCTGTCTATATATTCTACATTAGTTGTTATTCTTCTGTGTCTCCCCTCATACAGCGTCTTTCTAGCTTCTGTAGTTTTGAACTGACATTCGTGCAGCCTGGACATGGCTGTTTATTCATGATCACTCATTGAATTATTAGCACCCCCTATCCCCACTGAGGACACTGATAATGTCAACTCGGTCATTGCACGTCCGCCATTTACCGCAGATATTCCAGGCTGTCAGCTCATTCATTTCCCATCGCGCCCGAGTGTCCAGGAATGTAAATGAAACAGAACCTAGTTAGTCTTGATTTCTTTAGTCACTCCAACCACTGTCTTCGAGACCATCCCCGTTCAATTTTTCTGCGCATACTCATCGAGTCACTCAGACAACACACGTGAGTAAAAGGTTGTGTTTCTAGCCAGACCATCGTTTTAGTTACTGACATGATCACCTTTGTCAAACTACTTATCTTCTTCTTCTACCTTTCAGCTCCCCGTGGAGCATAGGTCTTCAACAAACACTTTCCAAGTCGTTCTGCTTCTTGCCGTTCTTTTAAGATCATTACATGTTTTCCCCATCGTCTTCATCTCTGCTTCCATCTGTCTTCTCCAAGAATTCTTTGGTCTTCCTCTTTGTCTTTTCCCCTGGGGATTAAAAAAAAGGGCCTGTTGTGTAATACTCTCAGTTGGCTTCCGTAGTGTGTCAGCGCCATCGTCTTCGCTGTAACTCTCTATCCACTGGCATTTGACTGGTACTTTTCCATAATTCTATGTTAGTGATTTTATCCTGCCATTTCCAACCTTTTATTCTGCGTAAGCATCCATTAATGAAAGTCTGTATCTTCATGCTGGTAAATTTTGTTAAACTACTTATAGTTACCGCGAAAGCGCTGTTGCTGCACCCCTTCCCCCCTTTTCAACCTCCCTCTTCTCCGTCTCACTGTACAAAGGATGGTGTACATCAGCACTGACACGGAGGTAGCCACATGCATCGGGCAACTCTGCTCTATCAGCAATAATGGCGAGGACACACCGCATCGCTCTGCATGGTGTGACATTCGTGCATCCAAGTATGACAAGCATGGTCTCATTCTGTATTTCTTCCAGTCTTTCAAACTGCTTGTGGTTAAGAGCTAGAATCGCAAGTGCATGCGCAATAACACAAGCCACCAGACCTTTTTATAAGAGGACAAGAAGATGGTGTACCAGGTCCGTCGCTGAAAGGCCCTGTGTGAGAGCAAGACCTCGATCAAGCTGTATTCTCATATCTTGTATTTGGTCGGTCCTCAAATCAACCTCTGTACCCATGCTCACTAACGGTGGGAAGCGTCAAACTATGTTATAATCCATGTTCACTAAACCACCACGCTACTCATGCTCTTATCCACCAGGATATCTGGTGGTTGAGTGATTCAGATAGGCGCCGGTTCAGTTTCCAGTTTTGTCGCCTTTTTTGTCAGGACCGTAAAGGATTTGGGTTTCATCTAGTTTCTGAAAATGAGTACCAGATATTTTTATGGGAAGTAATGGCGGCCTGGTGTAATACAGACCACTAAACTGGGCTGTTGATCATGAAGAAATATGTTCACTAATACCACAATGACATACGCCATGCTTATCAAGGAGTGGAAGAAAACATTACCCTTACCGATGCTATAAAAAACCACAAGTCAGGACTACATTAAAATCAAAGTATTTAAAATATCTGCTACAAATTCACTTTCGATAAATATAATGAAATGTTTATTTCTAACAAGCTTCCTCACCCAATAACAGTTTATTGTTTTTGCTTTCAGATTTATTTCTTTACTGTTTGCTTATCTCGTATTCGGGATATTGTTTCAAGTGTTTGTCAGGAAAGCCGAAGGTAGAGAAAGAATTCCAAATGTCGCCGTGTGGTCAGCTCTGCCAGGCCTTATTAGGGTAATGTGTTCAGTTATTTGTCGTCTTTATCTTCTATTTGTTATGAAAATAATAATTTAGACACCGCCACAGTTTAGAGTTGGGCTGGAATTTCTGCTCTCAACTCGATGTTATCTGATCTCGTCATTCAGTTTATTAGACATGATGAAGATGTCACAAAACAGCGCTGACATAAGTCTCTTTAGCTAATCTTTACGACATTTAATGTAATAATAATAACAACATTAATTTTAATTTTAATAAAAATAATAATACATATCGCAAGTGATGATTTATGATGACAGTCTCATACTATCAACTTTCAGGATTCTGCTGACTCCCCCCCCCCCTCTCTCTCTCTCTTCTTCTCCTTCTTTCTCTCTCCCCCCCCCCCCCCCCCCCCCTTCCAATAGAAAGACCTTATGGAGATAATATTCTTTCACGGAATGAGGATTAAAAAGCACGGTTACAATTTTATGAAGGTTTCTGAAGATCTGACTGTCCACACTTTCTAACCAAAATTCCTCTGTCCACCTCTTGCTGTAGATATCCCGAGCGGCACTTCATTCCATCCCTTTTTTTTCCTTTAACCTGCTGATCATTCACTTTTTCTACAAGTACCATCAATTATGAAACCTAACTTTTCCTGTTTAGCCCTCACTTTCAGGGTTACGTGAAGCGGTGAGGGGGTAGGTGGTGAATAGTGTTGTAGAAGCAACCAGCAAGTAGTGTCTGGTCCCCACTGATGGCAGGCAGAGGATCTCGGTTGTAGAGACAATGGCTGCGATCTCCGACTAGTACAGTCACTGCCGAGAAGGAAATATTGCAATCCACCTTCTTATTTTGTTGAAATTATTTTGTCAAGAAACAATGAGAAATCTACAGGTAACGACGTTAATGGGGACTTCAAAACAGCCATCTCGTTTTGTTGGGGGCATCATGTGCTACAGGTGACACCCATTAAACTATTTAAGCAAGGTCAAAAATAAAGAGATTCTATCAGTAGGAACTTGGGACATTAGATCACCATTCCAGGATGGCAAGCTAGAAAACATCAGCCAAAAAATGAAGAGAATGAAATTGAACATCTTGGGACTATGTGAAATGAGATGGAAATGAGCAGGATTATTACAACTCGACGGTGGAAATGTAATTTACTCTGGGGGACCCACACACGAAAGTGGAGTAGGCATCAAATTAGATAGAGAAAGAAGCAAAACAGTGAAATGATTTTGGCCAGTATCGGAGAGAATTCTGCTGGTAAAATTGAGAGGTAGATCAATGGATCTCAACGTAATTCAAGCTTTTGCACCAACAAGTAACAGCAAAGAAGAAGACACTGACACAATTACAACGACCATGACAGAGCGTAAACGCCCAGAAATAACTATTATATTTGGGGATTTCAATGCAAACGTAGGAACAGTTAAAGTGCATAAAGTTACTGTGGAACCTCTAGTGAATAGAGAGACAAATGACAGAGAGAATATATTGATAGATTGGGCAAAGACGCATAAAATGATTATAATACGTAACACCTGATTCAAACAATACCCTAGACAACTGTGGACACGGCAAAGCCCAGACAACAAAATACACAATCAGATCGATTTTATATTGCTACAGAGAAGATTCAGGAATGACCTACAATCTGTTAAAACAAGACCAGTGACAGACTGCAATAGTGACCATTTACCAGAATTGGAAAAATGAGAATAAAATTGAGGAAGACACGGAAACCCCCAAGAAATGTGAAATTACAACAAGATATGCTTAGAGTAGACAGATGAATAATAGGTACAGCACGATAGTACAAACATAGATATAATATCATTGAGAAAGTACAAAACATCGGAGGAGTCGTGGAAAATACTAAAACAATTGATTTAACAAACATCAAACGAATAATACCAGTGCCTAAAAGAATCAACAAAAAGAAATGGATGGCAGAAGAAATAACTAATGGACAAAAGACGAAATTGTAAGAAGGAAGAACTGACATACAAAAGATTGCACAAAGAAATCCAAAACAAATGCAGAGAAGCAAAGGAAGGATGGTTAAAGAAGAAATAGAAAAACAACAAAAGAAAGATGCAATATTTAGGCTCAATCAATTAAATGAATTAACAGGAAGAAAAGAAGTCAAAGTTTCTGAATATGTGAAATGAAAAGAAGGAAATATAATAATGGGAGAAGAAAAGATAACGGAACGATGGACAGAATATATCAGTCAACTCTATGATGACGAAAGACCAGAGCTAAACAATTCAAACAAAGACACAGGACCACCAATAATGCAGAGTGAAGTAGAGGAGACAATTCAACATGTGAACAGAGGCAAAGCTCTAGGTCCCGACAATATAACAATCGAAAAGATAGATGCATTAGGAGAGCTGGGATTACAGGTCATAACATAACTACTCAATGGCATATATAACAGTAGACACATACCTGAAGATCTTCACAAACCTATCTTTGTAGCCATACTGAAAATGTCAGCCGTCACTGATTGTGAAGGCCATCGCACTATTAGTCTCATGAGCCATATAACGAAAATATTACTAAGAATCATCATGAGACGTGTAAGAAATAAAATAAAACCAGAAATAAGTGAGAAACAATGTAGACTTATGGAAGGCAAGGGCACCAATAATGCAATTTACATTCTGCGAACATTGATAGAAAGAGATATAGAGGTAAAGAAAGATCTATATATGTGCTTTATATACTACGCACAAGCATTTGACAAAGTAAAGCATGTGGGAATAATAAATAAACTGGAGAAATTAAACATTGATGGCAAGGATCTGAGAATCATTAAAAAAACATGTATTGGCAACAAACAGTAGCAATAGGAACTGGAGGCTAAACAGGGCAGTTCCAATATATAAAATAAGGAGTCAGACAAGGCTGTGTTATGTCGCCGGATTTGTTTTCAATTTACAGCGAAAATATGAGATCAATAGTAGACAAAAAAGGAATTGAAGTCAACGGTCACAACATAAACAATTTTCGATATGCGGATGATACAGTCTTAATAGCAGAGACGGAGGATGAACTACAAGAAATGATATTCATAAAAGTGAACTAAAGCAACAAGAAAGGTCTAAGTCTGATTAGTATGAAAACAAAAGTAATAGTCATATAGAAGAAACAATCATCTTCACCATGCAACATAAAAATAAACAGGACAAAGCTGAAACAAGTGCAAAGCGTCAAATACTTGGGCACAATAATAACATCAGATGGAAGATGCACAACATAAGTGAAAAGCAGAAAAAAAAGTAAAGGTTTTCTCCATGCCTTTCTATGTGTATGGAGAATATGGTGTTAGAGAATATAGAGTTTCTCTATGACCACGGCGCATTTTTTCGTGACATGGTCGGTATAACGTCAGGCCGCCTTAACTAACCAGAAAATTCACTGTCACCCATTTTTAGAGGCTGGGTGAAACCCTGGTCCGAAAAAAATCCGCTTCTGATCAGAAAACGAGCACACTAACCACTCAGACACCGAGGCTTAAAAAAAAAAATAAAGCAGAATAGCTCAGACCAAAATGGCATTTCAGAAAATGAACATCATCCTATGCAACAGGTATATGTCAATAGGAGTGAGAAAGAGAATTCATCGGTGCTATATAGAGCCAACTCCTGACCTATGGAAGCAAATCGTTGAAAAAACAGATGAAAAGACGATTAGTGACCAAAAAGATGTTTTATTTAGATGAATATTGAAAGTTCCAAGGACAGCTAAAAAGACTAACGAGGGCATTCTCAAAGAGGCCAACACAGAAAAAAGGTTCACAAGGAACATAAGAAAGTAACACATTAGACATTTTTCGGGCACATCTTGGGGAAAAAAAAGTTGGAATATTTGGTTACAACTGGCAAAATAGAGAAAAAGAGAGATCGCGGACGATGAAACGAGACGATACTATAATAGGTTTGTGTTATGGCACGGAAAGTAGTTTACAACAGAATTCATACAATGAACTGTAGCTAGAAAATTTTGGAAAGACATGATCGCCTACACCAAGCGGTATGACACATGATGATGAACGCTTCCTGTCTTACCTTTCATCATGCTCCAAACGAGGAAAACGAGGCCCCGCGGGTTCGAATCTCGGACGAATCAAATATTCTTTTCTATGTGGGGTGAAATAAAAACTCAGACCCGACCACCTCATGACGACTGATCAGGAGGACAAGTGGCCTTTATTCTCTGGTCCTAAAAAAGTGCAGTTCATGTCGTATTTCCTGGAATCGTTTTGAATTTAACACCGGTGTTTTTTACTTGCTAATTTTCTTATCGTATCGAATGATGATTTGTTTTTAATTATTTAAAGTCGAGGTTAAATCGAGACGAGAATGTTTATAATTTTCCACACTTGGACAAATATTTTATCCCTTTCTTATCTTAACTGACATTGCGATAAAAATAAAAATAACCTGAATAATTAACATCAACAGTTAAGGATTAGTTCTAGTAACTAAACTTTACATCAAATAGGAAACAAAAAAACTGTTAAAGCAAATTACTATTTTATTTTCCAGGATGGGGTCTTATTTGTGTTCACACTTGGACGCTACCGTGGATACACCAAAACCTAACAGAAGACCACCGACCTCCTGACAGTGACCGCCATTACGACCGACTCCCAGTACACACGAAGTCTTCATCCACAGAAGCTTATGGTGTCGTTGTTCCATCAGTTATCTAAAACTTGTCCACATATGATTCTATTTAAGCCAATAAATATATGACTATTTTAATGTGTGTGTGTGTGAGTATACACATATATTTATAGTGTAGAAAGGTCAATCCTGTGGAAGCGTGCATGCAGTAGAGAGTATTGGTAAACTGTATAAGTGGTGTGTGTATTAGGTTCATCATCATCATCATCATGTGCCATACCAAAGAGTAAAAGGCCCCAATTATATCGCCCCTCGACGCTGAAAGGCAGACGAGGGAGGAAAGAGGAAGAAGAAAAACAATGACAGAAATAATTATTTGTACTAAGAAATTCAACAGCAAATTAAAAGTGCTAACAGTAATAATAATTATAATGATAATATTTAAAGCCTATATCAGCGATTTTCAAACTTTTATTCATAATGAACACACTTTAAATATGTTTTAATACCCGCGGACTTCCAAGACTTAACTCCAAATGTGCATCCAATATTTATTTACTTTTCAAATTTCAAGATAATGAAAAATACATTCAATCCCCACATTCCTACTATGTTTTTATGTGCATTATTTCTTACTAATTAAAAAAAAATTATAACTCTTTTTATTTCTTTCTAAAGACACATACATTTCACCGGCCAAACATGATTAATTTAATACGCTTATGCAAAACTTAGAAGTGATCTCCGCAATATGTGCCATTTTGGCACGCAAGGTTTCTGTTTTTTAGATCGTGGCTCTGCCCTATGTGCCGCCTTCGGCTCGAAAGGACAATAGATACATGTGCAAAACGTCACATGAAATTGAAAGTTAGAAAATGACATAAATGTAATTTGCAAAAAAAATTATACTCATTCATAACAAGATGATTGGAAAAGAGGAAACATTGTGTGCTTACATAATTAATGAGAATGATGGTGCTGGATTTCACTCACAGGTCTTGTTATATCGGGCTTAACTGTTGCAAATGTATTTAAAAAAAAAACATACATAAACTTCACAAACACTTGTTTACCAGACAATCTCCAAACTTATCTCTATACTGTGTGTACTCTAAACGGATAAGAGATAGCTGAGCAGGTGGCAGCAAAAATGAAAAATTATCAATTAGACAATTTAGGAATGCTTGAAACAAAATGATTGGGAGCAGAGGATAAAGCTAAACATAGGATAGGTGATTTTATAATCAGGGCATCATTATCCAGAATAGCAACATATTGTTATTGAGTTATTTGAAGGTGTTCATCATTGCATTCCGAACAGGTGCTCAGATCCCCCTTCTCAGCAAGTCCCGCAGTGTTCAGCGACTGAGGACTCCAGTTCTGTGTTGGTTGATAAGTCTTCTTCTCTGCCCACTAAACAACACAGTAAAAGGGTGGCTATAATGTTATCAAGGGAAGCATAGAAATCAGTGAAAGGAAAGGAAATAAGTACGACCCAGACCAATAAGAACAACATTTAAAGCATCAATAAATCAGGGATGGCCAAAAAGGGGAGATCAAGGTATACCCGGAGAAGACAGGTTGAAGCTTTTATGTAGAAGACGGAGAATGTATGAAGCATGAATGAATGAAGTATGAATGTATAAAGCATGAATGTATGAAGCATGAATGAATGAAATATGAATGAATGAAAAAGGACGGATTGGATGGTATTTGCTAAACACCTGTTTCAACATGGAGTTTATAGGAAGAAGTAAAAAAAGCAGCTTAGTAAAGTACCCCCGTCACGGCAAGTGGCGTATAGGGAATATGGTGTTAGTGACAATAAATTTTACAGACCTTCGGCACATGATTTTTGGGGTAATGTGGTCGGTATTAAGCCCATGCCGCTTTACTTTCCCAGAAAAAAATCCGGTATCCATTAAAGGCTGTGTGAACCGGAAGCCGTCGGTTGGGATCAAACCTTACCTCTGATCCTTTGTTATCCACTTCATTAACCACTGAGCTATCGCGGCTCCCTTATAGGAAGAAGAAGAATTGCTAAAACCTAGTTGTTATTCGACCTTTTCCAAACGGTTTCTTTGTTCCTTTTATTTAAATAAACGGGAGCAGGGAACTCAGTTTTTCCCTGAGGTATGATGTTACGGCACCAAAACTTCCAATATATGGCACTCTTCAGTAGTTCCTGAAAATGTGTTATTAAGTGAGCCGATTAATTTCGAAAGTACTGTCCCTTGAGCTGCAATTTCAGAGCAACATCCGTGGATGTTCTGTGAGCTTGTCTCCCCCAGCAGCCATGAACCCCTCTAGTTCAAACATAAAAACGAACAATGGATGTCAAATTCGGTTTTAACTTGCATCAGGAACAGGAAAATATTATGAAAACTAAACAGAAAATCTTTCAAAAGTCTTGCAATAAGTGAAGGATCCACCTCAAACAACCATTCGTAATTACTTTTAAACTTCGTCTCTGCTGATGACGAAAGATCAATATTATGGCTATGCGACATTCATGACGTTCTGCTGACGTTGCTTCGAATAACTTCCAGAACGATGGTCTACTAACATCAACTGTGGCAAGCAAATACTCTAAGAAAATTGTGGTGGCGATTGTTATCTGATATTTGCCGATTCATCTTTACTTCTTCAGTCAGTTGTTTCTAAAGTTCATCATTCTCTTCTAATTGAATTACTGGTCGTCTTGTGTCTGTAATTATTTCTGTTCTTTATATCATATTATAGTTCCCAACATTTTACAGTGGCCAATCACATTGTTCTTTCTCATTGAACTTTGAATAGTGGATATAATGTCTAAATCTACTTCAGCGAACATCTACTATTTCACTAGTTTACGGCTCGTTATGATCTGATGGTGATGCTTCTGTCTAAATAGTTCATCTTTACTGTATTGAGTTGTCATAATTCATAGTGATTGTACTTATGGCACGAGAGATGGTCGCCAACATTTTAGAGAGTGAGTTTGACATTGGATGCGGGATATTCTAACAGGTACATCATTATCTCACGGATATTCTAAGAGGTACATCATTATGTAAGGGATATTTTAACAGGTACATCATAACTTGTCAGGTAAGTTAGATTTAACGATTGTTCAATAGCCAGTAGAGTAACTACCAGCAATATTGTCTTCCAACTTTACTATTCTTGATGGAGTTTGTTGATTTCACATTCTCAAACACTTCGGATTTCCGGTCTGTGTGGCGGTTAAGATGGCCGCTGGTCGAATCAGGTTCAGGGTCGTTGCATTTTTGTTGCAATGTGGTTTCACGTGATTCTTTCTGGTTTGAACTTTCGTTTGTGGAGACAGCAGTAGTCCTGTCGCATTCACATGACCACAATATCAAGGTAGAGTGAAGCCCGCGCGCTGATATTAAGTTGCAGGTGACTGGCTGTGGAATGTACCAGGTCTCGACCTTGCTCTGGGACGGAATGTGTGATCTGTATTCCACTGCAAATTTGCCACCAGCTGGACGGCAGCCGAATCGAGTAAGGGTAAAGGTCAAGTAAGAGACTTGAATCTGCGTCTTAGTAGCGAGTTTCCCTCCCATATGTGCTCGGCCGCCTATCCAGAAGTGTTCGGAGACTTCTGGATAGTGTCGCTTAAAACATCGAAACTCACTATGCGAGGTGGCGTTCCTCACATTCCCAGACTACTGTACCCTGGTACCCATTTATGCCAGCGGCTGGGTCTGCCGCCGGGGTACTTTGTTTCCAACCACGAGTAAAACTCACACTGCTTCCAGCGGGAATCGAACATGTGTTGTCCGAACATCGGTAGCCCAGTCGGGTGGTTTTTCTCTCTTTCATTGAATCACTTATGGTTGACATGGATCTCATAACGATCTAAACTCTCTACTAATTATTTTACTACTCTATAAGACCGTTTAATTATGGTTTTAAAAATAATATAATTCTTATTTAAATATTACAAAAGTTCATTTCGGAACTCTAATTGAAATAGTAACTCTAACTTTATATTAGGTCACATCCTTCACTATCTGTCGTTACATCATCTCTCTTTGGTGTCTCAGAACTGGTCTCTATGCTGGTATTTTCAGCTGACTCAACTATCTTATTCTGTTATGATATCTTATGCCATGTTATGTTATGTTATAGTATGTTATGTTATGTTAGGATCATCATCACTTTACACCGGACGAATTCATAGGTGCTCGATTTTCCCCCGAAATATCGAGAATGTTCTAGTAGAACCCTAACCCCACGTGAACGAACTCCGAAGCAATGTTTGGAATCCATCAGTGGAGATAGATTTTTTGCTGACAATATTTCGCGGCTAAGGGCCATTTTTTTTGGTCTACTCTTTTCAATTTTAACAACCCAGGGTTCTTTAACGTGCGTGAGTGCACATGGGACATCTTGTTGTCTCGTCGTTATCCGAGAGAGCTAGATATCGGACCTCACTACCCCGAGACCAGGGGAGGATAAACCATGAAGAAACTACCGATTATTTTTTTTCTTTATTTTATTTTAAATATTCCCACTGGTGGAACTGAACCCAGGACCTTTCTGTCCAGAGGTCGACATCTTACCTATAGACCACCCAGCCCCTCCTACACACTAATGTTAGTTTAGCCCAGATGTTTCAACCTCAGCGCCTACTCACTAGTGCAGGATTTGACCACAGCCAACTACCGATTTATTTATTGTTTGTGACTTGTCCCTGTTCCATCAATTGTTCACCCCAGGTTACACTTACTCTTGACTTTATCGTTAGTTTTCTGGCTCTTCGCGAATGTTCTAAACAAGTGCAGACTACTTTTTGTTACTCTGATTCTAATATATTTTCTCTTCTGTTCAATTACTTCCTCTTACATTTGCGTTGATGGAATCAAGAAAATTTGTGAGGTTTGGAAATGTTTCATTATTTCTCTTCAACAGGTGATGATGCCACAATTCCAACTTGTTAATCATTAGTTCGATCTTGTCTTTAACTTAAAAAAACTGTTACATTTTCTGCTTGAAGATTTCGGTAAGGTATGTTTGAAAGGAGTGAAATAGTTTGATAGATATGCCCGTTTGGCTAACCACAAAATATACGCCAAACTATCAATGAGGTAAAATTGCTTCTAATGAGAAATATCTTATCTCGTCTCTCAAATCTAATAAACATAACAATAGGTTACCACGTGATAGTCAACAAGCTTGACAATAAAGCAAAAGTTGATAGTGTTTACAGTCCATACCTTTGCCATATTAATAGGAGCCAGAGCTATGTATACAGCAATGTTTTATTTCATCCGTACTACAAGTCCAGTAAGCTTTCCACATATGGTTCACGATCCGTATGCACTTATTCCAAAGCATTGCAATGAATCCAAGTCATATAAGCTGTTTGTTTAAAGCTGTTAAACACTTCTACAGCTGTAGTGCGTCCAAAGAGAAGATAAACAGTATGTCTTCACAAACATGTCTCTCGTGAACATATTTAACATAGTTTAGTTATAGCCGCAATCAGCTCATTATAAACCCATTTGAATCTACTGTAATCCCATCTCAAGCCACTGTAAACCCATCTCAAGTCGCTGTAAGCCCATCTCAAGCCACTATAATTCTATCTCAAGGCACTGTAATCCCATCTCAAGCCATTGTAAACCCATCTCAAGTCGCTGTAAGCCCATCTCAAGCCACTATAATTCTATCTCAAGCTACTGTAATCCCATCTCAAGGCACTGTAATCCCATCTCAAGCTACTGCAATCCCATCTCAAGCCACTGTAATCCCATCACAAGCCACTGTAAACCCATCTTAACCCACTGTAAACCCATCTCAGCCCACTGTAATTCATCACAAGCCACAATGCAAACCCATCTCAACCCACTGTAAACCCAACTAAACCTACTGAAATCGGTGCTGAGGCACGATGATTACAACCACTGCAATCCCATATCAATTTGAGGCACATTCAACTCCATCTATTGTAATTCCACCTCAATCTACTGTAATCCCATCTCAATATCCAAGCCAATCTACTGTAGTTTTACCTCAACCTACTGTATTCCCATCTCATCTTTCAACTAAATATACTGTATTTTTACCTAATCCTAATGTAATTCCATCTCAATATCCAACTCAATCTACTGTAATTCTACCTCACCATACTGTAATCCCATCTCAATATGCAAACCAATATACTGTAATTCTACTCAACCTACTGTAAACCTATCTCAACATTCAACTCAACCTAATTTAAACCCATCTCACGCTTACTGTGACCCCAACCCAACGCAATGTAAAACTAAATCAAGCAATTTTAAACCCAACTCAACACACTTTAAACCCAACTTTGGTCACTGTAAACCTAACTTAGTCACATTAAACCCAATTTAGCACACTGGTAAACCCAACTTAGTCAGCTTAAACCTTTAGCACACTGGTAAACCTAACTTAGTCAATTAAACCCAATTTAGCACATTGCAAACTAATTTAATCAACGTAAACCCAACTTAGCACACTGTAAACCTAATTTAATCAACGTTAAACCCAACTTAGCACACTGTAAACCTAACTTAGTCAACATTAAACCCATTTAGCACACTGGTAAACATAACTTATTCAGCATTAACCCAATTTAGCACACTGGTAAACCTAACTTAGTCAACATTAAACCCAATTTAGCACATTGTAAACCTAATTTAATCAACATTAAACCCAGCTTAGCACACTGTAAATTTAAACTTAATCAACATTAAACCAAACCTTAGCACACTTTAAGCCTAACTTAATCAACATTAAACCCATTTAGCACACTGTAAACCTAATTTAATCAACATTAAACCCAATTTAGCACACTGTAAGCCTAACTTAATCAACATTAAACCCAATTTAGCACACTGTAAACCTAATTTAATCAACAGTAAACCCAATTTAGCACACTGTAAACCTAACTTAATCAACATTAAACCCAATTTAGCACACTGTAAACCTAACTTAATCAACATTAAACCCAGCTTAGCACACTGTAAATTTAAACTTAATCAACATTAAACCCAACCTTAGCACACTGTAAACCTAAACTTAATCAACATTAAACCAAACTTAGCACACTGTAAACCTAACTTAATCAACATTAAACCAAACCTTAGCACACTTTAAGCCTAACTTAATCAACATTAAACCCAATTTAGCACACTGTAAACCTAATTTAATCAACATTAAACCCAATTTAGCACACTGTAAGCCTAACTTAATCAACATTAAACCAAACTTAGCTCACTGTAAACCTAACTTAATCAACATTAAACCAAACCTTAGCACACTGTAAACCTAAACTTAATCAACATTAAACCAAACTTAGCACACTGTAAACCTAACTTAATCAACATTAAACCAAACCTTAGCACACTGTAAGCCTAACTTAATCAACATTAAACCCAATTTAGCACACTGTAAACCTAATTTAATCAACAGTAAACCCAATTTAGCACACTGTAAACCTAACTTAATCAACATTAAACCCAATTTAGCACACTGTAAACCTAACTTAATCAACAATAAACCCAGCTTAGCACACTGTAAATTTAAACTTAATCAACATTAAACCAAACCTTAGCACACTGTAAACCTAAACTTAATCAACATTAAACCAAACTTAGCACACTGTAAACCTAACTTAATCAACATTAAACCAAACTTAGCACACTGTAAACCTAAACTTAATCAACTTAGCAACTGTCTAAACTTAAAACATTAAACCAAACTTAGCACACTGTAAACCTAACTTAATCAACATTAAACCAAACTTAGCACACTGTAAACCTAAACTTAATCAACATTAAACCAAACTTAGCACACTGTAAACCTAAACTTAATCAACATTAAACCAAACTTAGCACACTGTAAACCTAACTTAATCAACATTAAACCAAACCTTAGCACACTGTAAACCTAAACTTAATCAACATTAAACCAAACTTAGCACACTGTAAACCTAACTTAATCAACATTAAACCAAACCTTAGCACACTGTAAACCTAAACTTAATCAACATTAAACCAAACTTAGCACACTGTAAACCTAAACTTAATCAACATTAAACCCAGCTTAGCACACTGTAAACCTAAACTTAATCAACATTAAACCAAACTTAGCACACTGTAAACCTAACTTAATCAACATTAAACCCAATTCAAGCTGCTGTAAACCAATCTCAGCTCATGTAAATTCATGTCAAACGTCGGTAAACACAACTCAGCTCAATGAAATCAACTCAACAAATTTTAGGAGTGCTGACGCTGAACTTGTGCGACGTGCTATGGGAATGTCCTGTTAACTAAACTAAACTAAACTAAACTGAAGAATTAAACTTTCGCCCTCTACGTGAACACATAAGAAAACAAGATAGAGCAGCAGTCATCAAGGCAAACTTAAATATTATCAAAACTTAACTTCTTTGGGTTTTTCACAACTTCACTTTCTATATGTTTTGCAAGCCGTATAATTCCTTTTGTGGTTTTGGTCTTCTTTAGTCCCAGATTTTTTCTGGTGTCACAAGTTATTACAATTTTGTTTTCAAATTATTATTGCTGAAATAGAATAAAAAGATATAAAAACTATTATTATTGCTCAAAATATTATTTATAAACATTATTATTTGTGCCTTGTGACCATCATAGCTAGTATCATAAAACATTGAAAAAATTCCTTGCCACGTCAACCTCTCAACTGAGATAACACAAGAAGATCTCAGCAGAAAGCATGAACTTCGTAACAGCGACAGAGATACCCTCTCTTCCGCGAGGAGATTTGCAGAAGGGGTTAAGACAAAGAAATGCAAATGAATGCATAAAATGCGAAGCTGCAGTAAAGCTGAATGTGAGGAAAAATTGAAAAAAAAAATAGAAAAAATGGTATGGTAAAAGCTTTACGTGATTAGTAGACGACACAGATTTGAACGACGTTTCGGCTCAATAGGCCTTCAGCAGGAACAAACAAACAACACGCACACACAGATATGTAAGTATATAAAACTAATCCTACATAGCTAACTAGTAACGAAACATCCAAAACAAAATAATCGAAATTGGTTAAAGAAAAGAAAAATGACTTCCTTGTGTCGTGGACCGTGGTCAGAATGGGAAAGGAATGGTCACACGGGTGTAGCTGTAATTATACCCTCTGGTCAGGTGAAGGATTATAAAAATACGCGAGTGGGGGGAGCGCTGTCTAGGTTACCTCGACTGCAAAGACACTGACAATGTCTAAAAGTATCTAAGGGCCCATAACTACGTGTATACACACACACACAGATGCGTGTATACATATATACACGTACAAACAGACATGCACATACTTATACATACATATATATATATATATACACATATACATATACATGCATACACATACATGGATATATATATATACAAATACCCATACACATGAACACATACATGCATGTGCACACCCATACGGGGACAATCATATATGTGTAGAAATGTGCGCATAACGCACACATAAACAGAAGAGTACACACCGGGGTCAGTGTGCAAACACAAAGGAGAAAGAATAGAACAGTAGAATAACAGGTACTCAAAAGGCGGAAAGCGTGAGATGTCTGAGAGTGGAGTACAATAAAAACATATAAGGGGTAAGTAGCACAGAAATAAGGGGTATAGAACACCGAAGTGTCTCAATGGGGACTAGTGGAGATGAACTATCAATAGCATGGCATAGTAGATAGACTAAAGTGCCCAAATATGGGTAGTAGAGAAGGCTATGCAAAAGGGAAGGTGTAACCGAAAGGAAACTATGTGTACGAGTGTGATACATTCATGCCAGTATTTTTAGAACCCTTCACTAGACCAAAGGGTATAATTACAGCTACACCCATGGGACCATTCCTTTCCCATTCTGACCACGGTCCACGACACAGGGAAGTCATTTTTTAATTTTCTTTAACCAATTTCGATTATTTTGTTTTGGATGTTTCGTTACTAGATTTGCAGAAAGCCGGTTATTTTGAGAATGGTAGACGTTTCCCTGATTTGAAATGGTTAACTATTTCCGTACGTTTCGTCGCACTGTGCACCATGCTCAAATTTGATTAGTGTGAACTGTCATCAAACCATATTCTTTTTACATGTCTTGTATCATCGTGGTATTGGTGAAATCTAATACCTTGTTATTATCTAAAAATTCATATATAATATGTTATATATTAGATAAATATGTCGATTGATTCTTAAAACCATGAAAAATTTTGTCTCTGAAATCTCTTCTGTTGCATCGAAAAAAAATTCCCATGCGGAAAGATGGTTCTTTTTATCGTCTGTTTCCGATTGGTCCTGGTGTTGGCTTTAACATACTTCGATGACATGGTTCACAGAAACATGGTGAACATGACTTTAACCGTGCACTTGTTGTTTGTGTTGCGAGCATTTCAACATCACATGACAGCAATCCAAATCTATCAAATGTTAAAAGTGAAGAAAAAAACGATCTGACGAATCCATCACCGGTTTACACTCTAACTATCAGGAAAAAGATAAACCGTTTTATCTGGGGCTCTTATCGTTTCTATTTGATATACTTGTCTGCTTTCAGTTCATTCCATTTTAAGATTTTTAACTAGTTGCTGTAGTTCGGGGTTAATAGTTTAACACCCCAAATCGATATATGGGACTCATTAACGAGTTGGAATATTATCTGATAAGTAACGCTCTTAAAATTTGGTTACAATAACACACACGGTCGCATATCACTCTCTAGCCACGCAACACCACTGGCCTTGACCCAAATGTTCAGAAACACGCAAGCGATGTGTGCAATATCATCATCATCATGTGCCATGTATGTTGGCGTTGGTGATCATGTCCTTCCACAATATTATATCTACAGTGTATCTCATCAATTCTGTTGTTGACCATTGTCCATGCCATGACACCGAGCTATCTAGTATTTACTCTCCTTGTCGTCCGCGATCTCTCGTTCCTTTTATTTTGTCAGTTGTAACCAAGTATTCCAACTTTCCTCTTCTCATGATGTGAACTTTCAACATTCTTCTGAGAAATCCCATCTCTGTGGTCTCTAATAATCTTTTCATTTGTTTGTCTACTGTCCATGATTCGCTTCCATAGGTCAGAGTTGGTTCTGTATAGCACCGATGAACTCTCTTTCTCACTTCTAATGACATAGATTTGTTGCATAAGATATTATTCATTTTCTGAAATGTTATTTTGGCCTGAACTATTCTGCTTTTTATTTCTGTGGTGCATCTTCTATCTGATGTTATTATTGTACCCAAGTATTTGACATGTTGCACTTGTTTCAGATTTGTCCTGTTTATTTTTATGCTGCATGATGGTGGTGATTGTTTCTTCGATATGACCATTACTTCTGTTTTCTTACTATTCAGACTGAGACCTTTCTTGTTGCTTTCTTTTATTATTATGTCTATCATTTCTTTTAGTTCATTCTCTGTCTCTGCTATTAAGACTGTGTGATCTGCATATCGCAAATTATTTATGTTGTGACCATTGACTTCAATTCCTTTTTTGTCTACTATAGATCTCATAATATTTTCGCCGTAAAGTGAAAACAAATCCGACGACAGAAAACAGCCTTGTCTGATTCCTTGTTTTATATAGTAGAATTGTCCTGTTTGGTTGCTATTGCGTGTAGCTGCTGTTTGTTGCCACTACATGTTTTTTATGATTCGCAGATCTTTGTCATCAATGTTTAATTTCTCCAGCATATTGATTATTTCCACATGCTTTACTTTGTCAAATGCTTTTGTGTAGTCTATAAAACAAATATATAGATCTTTATTTACCTCTATAGATCTTTCTATCAATGTCCTTAAGATATGTATTGCATTATTGGTGCCTTTCCTTCCACAAATCCACATTGTTCCCCACTTATTTCTGGTTTTATTTATCTCCTTACACGTCTCATGATGAATCTTATTAATATTTTGGCTATATGGCTCATGAGACTGATAGTGCGATGGTATTCACTATCAGTGGCGCCTGACTTCTTTGGTATCGCTACAAAGATAGATTTTAGTAGATTTTCGGGTGTGTGCAATATATATATGGCATTGAGTAGTTTGTTAAGACTTGTACTCAAAGCTCTCCTAATACACTTACCTCTTCCCCATTAATGTCCTTAGCTGTAGATATTAAGTTGTGTTTTGACATAGTTATGCTAGGCAATATAAATGATAGTTTGCCATTCCTTTCCTTCTTGGCAGTGACTGTCTAGTCGGAGATCGCAGCCATTGTCACTATATATGAAATCTCTGTCACATACCGAGTGGGGACCATAACCGGGACTACTTGTCGGCTGCTCCCACAACAGCATCCACCACCTGCTAATGGTTTCACGTAACCCTGATGGGGGGGGGGGGGGGCTAAACGGGAGCTCCGCCTTGCCCATGGGTGTCCCGAAGACTAGTGGAGTAAAGGAGACGTCTTACTTCTCCTTTTGTGGGACAGAACTCTAACCCGCTAACCATAAAATGGTTAAAAATGGTGTGAAATATATTAAAGGATAAATACCTATGGTGTGGAGCCGCGATAGCTCAGTGGTTAGTGAACTGGAGTACAAAGGACAAGAGGTAGGGTTCGATCCCAACCGACGGCCTCCGGGTTCAGCGGCACGGGCAACACTTCAAATGGGTACCGCCGATTTTTTTCTAGGAAAGATAAACGGCGGCACTTAAATGGGTACCGGATAAGTAAAGCAGCACGGGCGTAATACGACCACATTACCCCAAAAATCATGTGCTGAAGGTCTGTAAAATTTATGGTCACTAACACCATATTCCCTATACGCCACTTGCCGTGACGGGGGTACTTTACTTTACTTTTTTTTTACCTATGGTAGTTTGATGTATTAATAAAATCATTGACTATAAGGCAATATAATAATATAGTTTTTTTACTATTAGGTTTGTTTTTAACACGAGGAGCCAATTTCGGTGTCACAGAGCTAGTGCACTGTAACGAGATGTATGTAATATCAAGAAAGAGATTGAAGCACTAAAAGACACTGTCTATGAAGCACAGAGAATGGAAAAGAAACAACTTCCCTCATGCCTCCAGAATATGGGTTAGTAAAGTAAAAAAGTAAAGTACCCCCCGTCACGCCAAGTGGCGGCGTATAGGGAAATATGGTGTTAGTGACCCTATATTTTACAGACCTTCAGCACATGATTTTTGGGGTAATGTGGTCGGTATTACGCCCGTGCTGCTTTACTTTCCCAGAAAAAATCCGGTACCCATTTAAGGCTGGGTGAACCCGGAGCCGTCGGTTGGGATCGAACCCTACCTCTTGTCCGTAGTAGTAATATGGGTTAGTGCTCAAATTATTTTGGCCACCTCAGTACTTTTAAAATATTTGTTTAAATTAGCGAATTTTTGTGTAGTTGGGATGGGGGAAGTAGGGGTAGTCATGTGGTAAGCACTAAGTTCACCCATTACAAATCTGAGGTGTTACTTAAAAGGCGCAGTGAGCCTTGAAGTCGATCTATAGAGAGGTTGAAGCCGACCTTTTACTTGGAGTAGGTCACTTTACAAACCAATGACCTGGAGTGCCCTTCGTACAAGTAATTTATTCACTTTAAAAAAAAAATAATAATCTCCTCATTAATTAATCACTTCAGTGCAAAATAAGGACAAGTGGAACAATATTAAAACAGGTAAATGAATTTAAATATTTGGGAACTTTGTTAACCTCAGACGGAAGATGTACAAAAGAGGTGAGACGCAGAATGGCTCAGGCAAAAGCAGCTTTTCAAAAAATGAGGAAGATACTATGCAATCCATTTTTGACAATAGAAACAAGGAAAAGAGTTCTTAAATGTTACTTAGAGCCAGTCTTAACATATGGATGCGGATCATGGACAATAGAACAAGTGACAAGAAAATCACTGGAGTCTGTAGAAATGTGGTTTTACAGAAGAATGTTGAGAGTACCATTGACAGCTAAGAAGAGTAATGAAGATGTTCTGAAAGAGGTCAAAGCAAAAAGAGAGCTAATTTCCAATATTAGGAAGAAACAATCATCATTTTTTTGGCCATGTAATGAGAAGAGAACAACTGGAATATATTGTAACAACTGGGAAAATTGAGGGACGAAGAGATAGAGGGAAGCAAATAGAAAAAAATAACAGACAGCTTAAGAGAATGGCTTGGCAGAAGGTCAACAACAGAAATGATAAATAGCTGCCGAGATCGAAAGTTGTGGAGAGACATGATCACCTACGCTAGCAGGCCCGGTACTTGATGATGATGATGCTTTTTCTTTAAACCTTGTCATTTTAAACAATGACTGAAAGCTATGTATTACATTTTAGACCCTGTCATTTCATTATTATTGAATGTCTGTGTAATGAAGATTTGTTATTTTGTTACCGAACCGGTTACACTGAATTCGTATCTCATACTTTTCTTTACCTTTACTTTTATCAAAGTGCAAAGGCTGTTCAAATCCATCCTCGACGTTTGATTTTTAGTCTACACCAATGCACTTATCCCAGCGTCTCAGTAGTGTTCGGATACCAGAAGAAAGAAGGGGACGGGAATATACAGGCCACGGTACATGGCCTGTGGCGTGTCTATATTTTTAATAGACTTGTGGCACTTTATTATTATTATTATTGGGTGAGGAGGAGGGTAGATAATTTTATTCCTCAGAAATATCTGACACACTTTTATGACCTAATCTCCTGTCCCTACTAGTTCAGTGAGCTAACCAGTGAGCTAAAGAAGCTCACAGCAGCGTAGAAAGATTTCTCGGTATGCTTGAGCCATGACTGGACAGCCCGCTTCATCTTAAAATGCTGGCCTTCGAAGAACTTTTCAGAGCTGTCGGTGTTCATGAATTATTGTGTTATAAGTCCAACAGAAAGATGCGTCTGGTCGCTAGTTAGCGACATGTTATCCGTCTATTCTCAAAGAGAAGACGTTTTATTCGCAGAATGTTGCATGGGAATAACTGTAGTAATCCCCGTGTGGCTTTCGGTGCCGCCCACGGTGAAGGGAGAAAAGAATAGAGCCATTGTTACCTGTCAAGCAAGTCGTAAAAGGCGACTAAGGAGCATTGGAATCGTCGTCTGTGCATTCGAGTAGTATGTGCACGGACCATATTTGTGAGCATAATTTATCTAAGCATTTTTGGAAGTGCCGTGGCAACTGGTGGATCGGATATAGGACATTCCTGACTGCAGTAAAACGGATTCCATAAATAGAATAGAATAGAATAGAATAGAATAGAATAGAATAGAATAGAATAGAATAGAATACTAAACAGACAGTTGACTTCACGAGAGTCTGGAATCCTACTCTGATGGAGTCTTGATCGCAGAGAAAAAGAGAGAGAGAGAGAATATAATATAATATAATATAATATAATATAATATAATATAATATAATATAATATAATATAATATAATATAATATAATATAATATAATATAATATAATATAATATAATATAATATAATATAATATATAATATAATATAATATAATATAATATAATATAATATAATATAATATAATATAATATAATATAATATAATATAATATAATATAATATAATATAATATAATATAATATAATATAATATAATATAATATAATATAATATATATATAATATAATATAATATAATATAATATAATATATAATAAAATATAATAGTAAATAATAGAATAGAATAGAATAGAATAGAATAGAATAGAATAGAATAGAATAGAATAGAATAGAATAGAATAGTGTGATCTCCGAGTTACCTCGGCTGTGGGCGTACACATTACGGTCGCCTTTAATTAAACTACTAATACTATTCAAATATCTTGCTGAGGCTAATAACCTCATCGCAGCTTTGTGTTTAGCAGTTTATGTAATTCCACTTGGTTTTGAGGTTCCATTAGAAGAAATGTCACTACTTTCTGTTCCATATTTAAAGACTCGTCTGCCATTTTTTTAAAAACAATTGTCCATAAGCGCCAATGCACCACGTAGCAACAAAAGATAGATATCTCTTATAAGCATGATCGATAGCACGAGCTTATGTTCCTCTCTCTTATAAGCATAGTCGATAGCTCGAGCTTATGTTCCTCTCTCTTATAAGCATGATCGATATCACGAGCTTATGTTCCTCTCTCTTATAAGCATGACTGACAACATAAGCTTATGTTCCTCTCTTTTATAAGCATGATCGATAGCACGAGCTTATGTTCCTCTCTCTTATAAGCATGATCGATAGCACGAGCTTATGCTCCGCTCTCTTATAAGCATGACTGACAACATAAGCGTATGCTCCTCTCTCTTATAAGCATGATTGACAACATAAGCTCCTGCTTCTCTCTCTTATAAGCATGACTGACAACATAAGCGTATGATCCTCTCTCTTATAAGCATGATTGACAACATAAGCTCATGTTCCTCTCTCTTATAAGCATGACTGACAACATAAGCTCATGCTCCTCTCTCTTATAAGCATGACTGACAACATAAGCTTATGCTCCTCTCTCTTATAAGCATGACTGACAACATAAGCTCATGCTCCTCTCTCTTATAAGCATGACTGACAACATAAGCTCATGCTCCTCTCTCTTATAAGCATGACTGACAACATAAGCTCATGCTCCTCTCTCTTATAAGCATGACTGACAACATAAGCTCATGCTCCTCTCTCTTAAAAGCATGACTGACAACATAAGCGTATGCTCCTCTCTCTTATAAGCATGACTGACAACATAAGCGTATGCTCCTCTCTCTTATAAGCATGACTGACAACATAAGCGTATGATCCTCTCTCTTATAAGCATGATTGACAACATAAGCTCATGTTCCTCTCTCTTATAAGCATGACTGACAACATAAGCTCATGCTCCTCTCTCTTATAAGCATGACTGACAACATAAGCTTATGCTCCTCTCTCTTATAAGCATGACTGACAACATAAGCTCATGCTCCTCTCTCTTATAAGCATGACTGACAACATAAGCTCATGCTCCTCTCTCTTATAAGCATGACTGACAACATAAGCTCATGCTCCTCTCTCTTATAAGCATGACTGACAACATAAGCTCATGCTCCTCTCTCTTAAAAGCATGACTGACAACATAAGCGTATGCTCCTCTCTCTTATAAGCATGATTGACAACATAAGCTCATGCTCCTCTCTCTTATAAGCATGACTGACAACATAAGCGTATGTTCCTCTCTCTTATAAGCATGATTGACAACATAAGCTCATGCTCCTCTCTCGTATAAGCATGATTGACAACATAAGCACATGCTCCTCTCTCTTATAAGCATGACTGACAACATAAGCTTATGCTCCTCTCTCCTTATCAGCATGACTGACAACATAAGCTTGTGCTTCTCTCTCTTATAAGCATGACTGACAACATAAGCTTATGCTCCTCTCTCTTATAAGCATGACTGACAACATAAGCTTATGCTCCTCTCTCTTATCAGCATAACTGACAACATAAGCTTATGCTGCTCTCTCTTATAAGCATGACTGACAACATAAGCTCATGTTCCTCTCTATTATGAGCATGATAACAGCCCGAGGTTATGCTCCTCTCTTTTATAAGCATGATCGATAGCACGAGCTTATGCTCCTCTCTCTTATAAGCATGACTGACAACATAAGCGTATGCTCCTCTCTCTTATAAGCATGACTGACAACATAAGCTTATGCTCCTCTCTCTTATAAGCATGACTGACAACATAAGCTTATGCTCCTCTCTCTTATAAGCATGACTTAAACTTATGCTCATGCTCCTCTCTTATAAGCATGTCTAACAGCACGAGGTTATGATACTCTCTCTTATTAGCATGACTGACAACATAAGCTCATGCTCCTCTCTCTTATAAGAAGGACTGACATCATGAGCTTATGCTTTTGTCTTTTATAAGTTATTGAGTTATTGAGTTATTTGCGGGTCATCCTCATTGCACTCCGAACATGTCCATAGGTGCTCAGATCCCCTCCTCAGCAATTCCCTCAGTGTCCAGCGACTGACGACTCCAGTTCTATGTTGGTTGATAAGTCTTCTTACACGGCCACCAAGTTTCTCATTTCTGGCTGTGCCCATCTTAACTCCCAGTTCCATCATCCGAAGAAGTGACGTTGATTTGTGTTTGTCGAAGTCCTGTGCTCTTCCCACATCTCGGAGTGCATTGATGATGTCCGCCCGACATCATCAATGAATTATACTTTTATAAGTATGACTGACAGTGAATTATACTTTTATAAGTATGACTGACAGTGAATTATACTTTTATAAGCATGAGCTTATGCTCTTCTCTCTTATAAGCATGGCTAACAGCATGAGGTTATGCTAATCTCTCTTATAAGCATCACTAACAGCATGAGCCTATACTCATCTCTCTTATAAGCATGACTCACAGCATGAACTTATACTGATCTTTCTTATAATCATGACTATCAGCACGAGCTCACGCTCTTCTCTCTTATAAGAAGGACTGACAGCATGAGCATATGCTCCTCTCTCTCATAAGAATGACTAACAGCATGAGCTTATACTGATCTCTCTTATAATCATGACTAACAGCACGAGCTCACGCTCTTCTCTCTTATAAGAAGGATTGACATCATGAGCTTATGCTTTTGTCTCTTATAAGAATGACTGACAGCATAAGCTTATGCTCCTTTCTTTTATAAGAATGACGGACAGCATAAGCTTATGCTCATCTCTCTTATAAGAATGACTGACAGCATAAGCTTATGCTACTTTCTCTTATAAGAGTGACTGACAGCATAAGCTTATGCTCTTCTCTCTTATAAGCATGACTGACAGCATAAGCTTATGCTCCTTTCTCTTATAAGAGTGACTGACAGCATAAACTTATGCTCTTCTCTCTTATAAGAATGACTGACAGCATAAGCTTATGCTCATCTCTCTTATAAGAATGACTGACAGCATAAGCTTATGCTCTTCTCTCTTATAAGAATGACTGACAGCATAAACTTATGCTCTTCTCTCTTATAAGAATGACTGACAGCATAAGCTTATGCTCATCTCTCTTATAAGAATGACTTACAGCATAAGCTTATGCTCTTCTCTCTTATAATCATGACTGACAGCTGGTATATATTCAAGTCTCGTATAATTATGAGGCTGAAAGCCCCAGTCCCCCATAGATGAAAATATTCAGCAACATCTCAGGTGAGGTTGGCGCGTGCATGTTTCAAACGTTTCTTCGGTGTACTTGACGTCAGTAGGTCACAAGATTGTTCAATAAACAAAGTATTTATTTGTACCATTTACTGTACCATACAATGTCAAGCCAAAGTAAATGTCAAGATCTTTGTAATCATGTAAATAGCTTTGGCTCTGACTGATTTAACAATCTTTATCGTTAATGAATGAGAAGGAATAGCTACCGCTAACCTCCTCTACTGCGTTTACAAGTTTAGTTGCCAGGTTATCTTCGTTGCACATCGATCAAGTTCCATAAGTGCTCGGATCTAGTCCGAAGTATATCTCTCAACTTGTTACAATTAATGACATCGGTGCTGTGTTGGTTGAGAAATTTTCTTTGGCTTCCTGCATAGCGTTCTCGTCTGGTGTCTCCCACCTTGACGTGATATTCGATATAGTGTTTTTTTGTTGTTGTTGCGAATTTAGAATAATATTTTGAGTCAGTTTTTCGTCCAACGTCCCTGAGGGCATTCAGAACGTCAGCGCGATCTATTGCCCTTCCATACTCAACAACCAAACCGGCAAGTCGTCACCATGATCATTATCTATTATACCCTGTCCTGCGTGTCCTGGCACGAAAATGAGGTAGACTTTTGTCAGACTAAACCTCCCCAGAGACTCTAACCATTACCATCGATCCCAGCCAGTTGCAATCTTCAAGAACATTGAGTCACTGAGGAAACATACATGTTTATATGTCTGTGTCACATGTCATGCCAGTGCTTTAGTGACAGCCATAATTTTGATGGCAACCTACGTTTAGTGAAATGTGAAATCACCACTGCCTTCCTTCGTTATTGGTTATTGGTTATGGAAGGCCTCGGTATCACTGCAAACGAATTAAAATCCATAATTGCTCAACCGCCCGTGCCAGTGGAATCATCCGAATTACTAACACATTTCCCAAACAAAGAAAGGTAACTGTAGTCCCCATCGTAGCAGTCTCAGCACACGCCAAAAGACATAAGGCGAAACCACGCAGAAAGTGACCACAGCCAACTGTTCCCTGTCATACGATATTATCATTCATCGTAAACAAGCGGGATATCGAAACAGGATCAAAACGGATGAGACACACAGCTCACGATGTGCACAGAGCACTTAACTCAGTAGCTCCTGCAACAAGCCGGACTTGGAATATGAGGAAACTGCAAGAAGAAACACTTTTCAGACATAGCCTTCAATGGTTCCTGCCGCCTATCCACCATATACCATGGAAGTTCGCGTCCTCCCGAAAATGATGATTGTCGTAGCACTTCATGATATTAGGCCATCGCTGATGACTCCAATTCCAAACATATAGACACACAGTGGTGATAAGTTATCATTTCCAATCCATCAGAAGCCACCTGACCTGTAGTTAGTAAAACCACATAGAGATTATGATTTTGTGACCTTCACTGATTCACTCTTGGATGTGAATGTGTAGTTTACACAAGAGGAGAAGTTTTCAACAACATTGATCCCATTTAAGGCAATTCTGGGATAGCAAGGCAAGTCTCCTTTATAGCAGCAGAACTTGATGTTCTCTGCTCCCTTCTTGTAGCTGCTGCCACACGATTCTGATGTCTCATTAACTTGGACATCATTCAAGAACAATGTCAGATTAACATTCCATAGATCTGGCTCTGCTGATTAAGTGCTTGGTGCAACAGTTGTATCAATCATACAGGAGGCTCCTGGTTTGTGGTCATTAATATCACAGACGGCATATGATGTTATATTCAGTATTTCTTTCTGGGGTGTAAATATGTGGCACACACATGGAGATTGGTTTGTGGTCACAGTAATCCCATTAAAGGCAATTCTAGGGTAGCATGGCATAGCTGTTTCAGAACAGCACAATCCTATGATGTTTTCTGTGTTCGCTATAAAGCTGCTGCTGCTACCCAATCCTGACCAATTATAGGTGTGGACATTATTCACTTGCAATAACAAAACTGCTTTGTTTACATCATAAACCTCTGGAAGCGAATAATTTATGGGACTAATAGTACAATTTTTTCTTCCATCGGGGATATCTTCCTTGAGTTCCCCCCCCCCCCCCCAAAAAAAAAAAAAAAAAAAATCTTTGGTTAAAAAGCACATATGCTTTTGAGTTAAACACAAAATGAGCCCACTTCATAGATTCAAAATGATCCTTGCCAATGCCATCCGTTTGCACATGTTAGGTCCTTAGCTACCAAGCTCACAAATGAAGCCATCGAATTAAAAAAAACTTTATCTACAGCGAAGGTTAACGAACTGTGAACAAACATTTATGTTCAAACCCTTGAATACATTTTCAAAAATCTGCCAACTCGCTGCAATAACAGATATCGTGGAATTCAAAGTAAACATTGCTTAGTCCATGGCTCGAATATAAATAAGCTGCCATTTTTTGATTTGGTGTTGAGTTTAAACCAACGGCTGGATTTATTTTGACATTAGCTGCGTTATTTGAGGTCAAGATTCAACATAGAAGACTTTGAATGATGTTAAAATGGCTTATAGATGAACAGACACAATAAATTGTTCCTCAACCGAAATTTCTAGAAAATGCAATTAAAATACCGAACGCTTGTGCTTTTTTCTCACAATATGTAAATGTTCTTAATTAAAATAACAGACCCATCCATGTAAACTATAGCGTCACCTCCAGAAGAGTTCTCAAAAATCAAAGCTTGCACTTCCTGTCAGCAATCAGTGAAAAACTGCTCTGGAAATGAACAAGATATGCACTTCATTCAGAATAGTGTAAGACATATTCTTCATTCATTAGTTTCCATAATAGTATCATATTTATTTTAAAAAATATATATATATTACAACTAAGCAAAATTGCAAGTTATTTTTAAACATGTGACGGTGACTGGAGTATTTCCATACCTGGGTACTTGAGGTCTAGTCTTGTCAGTCACAAACAACACTCATTCACGCTCAAACTCATAAACAACACTCATTCACGCTCTAACTTATAAACAACACTCATTCACGCTCTACCTCACAAACAACACTCATTCACGCTCTAACTCACAAACAACACTCATTTAAGCTCTAACTCATAAACAACACTCATTCAAACTCTAACTCACAAACAACACTCATTCAAGCTCTAACTCATAAACAACACTCATTCAAGCTCTAACTCACAAACAACACTCATTCTAGCTCTAACTCATTAACAACACTCATTCAAGCTCTAACTCACAAACAACACTCATTCATGCTCTAACTCACAAACAACACTCATTCACGCTCTAACTCATAAACAACACTCATTCACGCTCTAACTCATAAACAACACTGATTCATGCTATAACTCACAAACAACACTCATTCATGCTCTAACTCACAAACAACACTCATTCATGCTATAACTCACAAACAACACTCATTTACGTTCTAACTCATAAACAGCACTCATTCACTTTCTAACTCACAAACAACACTCATTCACGTTCCAGCGCACAAACAACACTCATTCACGCTCTAACTCATAAACAACACTCATTCACGTTCTAACTCATAGGCAACACTCATTCACGTTCCAGCGCACAAACAACACTCATTCACGCTCTAACTCATAAACAACACTGATTCATGCTATAACTCACAAACAACACTCATTCATGCTCTAACTCACAAACAACACTCATTCATGCTATAACTCACAAACAACACTCATTTACGTTCTAACTCATAAACAGCACTCATTCACTTTCTAACTCACAAACAACACTCATTCACGTTCCAGCGCACAAACAACACTCATTCACGCTCTAACTCATAAACAACACTCATTCACGTTCCAGCGCACAAACAACACTCATTCACGCTCTAACTCATAAACAACACTCATTCACGATCTAACTCATAAACAACACTCATTCACGCTCTAACTCATAAACAACACTCATTCACGCTCTAACTCATAAACAACACTCATTCACGCTCTAACTCATAAACAACACTCATTCACGCTCTAACTCATAAACAACACTCATTCACGCTCTAACTCATAAACAACACTCTTTGTTGCCCTAACTCATAAGCATCACTCTTTGTTGCCCTAACTCACAAACAACACTCATTCACGCTCTAACTCATAAACAACACTCATTCACGTTCTAACTCATAGGCAACACTCATTCACGCTCTAACTCATAAGCATCACTCTTTGTTGCCCTAACTCACAAACAACACTCAATCACGCCCTAACTCCCAAGCAAAACTCATTCACGCTCTAACTCACATACAACACACATTCAAGCTCTAACTCATAAACAACACTCATTCAAGTTCTAACTCACAAACAACACTCATTCATGCTCTAACTCACAAACAACACTTATTCATGCACTAACTCATAAACAACACTCATTCACGCTTTAACTCACAAACAACACTCATTCACGCTTTAAATCTTGATCTCCGTTACGAGTTTTTGGTCTCTACGTTAACGACAATAACAATTTTTGTTTTATGAATAATCTAGTGGTGATAGTAAAAAGAATCGGTGGGACAGAACACATACTCTGGTTTCTAAATATTGATGTCTTTCAACGGTCCGGTTTTGACTTCACATGAAAAGTAAGCTGTTGTTCGCTTGTTCCGCTATCACGTTTTCAAGTTTGTCTAATATTACGTCTATCCATCTCGATATCGCCCAGATGAGAGTTTATTAACAGCTGTGTTTTTTGTGTGTTTATTTATTTTGCCTTGTTTTAGAATTCTGTGTATGTATTGTGTTTAGTTCATTTTGCATTGTCACATGGCCAAACCATCTAACTTGTTCTTTGTACATTATACAACATGAATTCTTCATGAGTCTTTCACTTTTAATTATGGCTCTGTCATACTTTTCAATAAAACGTCTGACACATTTCATTACGGCGGTATTTATCTGATTGATTGTTATAGACTGGAATCCAAAGTCCTATTCTGGCTTCGATATCACAACGTTGAAACGAAGATTGTGTTAAAGAGCGCGCTCTCTCTCTCTGCTTCTTTTATGGTTTATATGTTGACCACTATACGATATTTAAAAAAAGTCTCAGCTTTAATAGCAAAAAGACAGAGGTAATGGTAACAACAAAGAAAAAAGATATCACCTCAGTGCAAAATAAAGACAAGTGGAACAATATTAAAACAGGTAAATGAATTTAAATATTTGGGAACTTTGTTAACCTCAGACGGAAGATGTACAAAAGAGGTGAGATGCAGAATGGCTCAGGCAAAAGCAGCTTTCCAAAAAATGAGGAAGATACTATGCAATCAATTTTTGACAACAGAAAAAGAAAAAGAGTTCTTAAATGTTACTTAGAGCCAGTCTTAACATATGGATGCGAATCATGGACATTAGGACAACAGACAAGAAAATCACTGGAGTCTGTAGAAATATAGTTTTACAGAAGAATGTTGAGAGTACCATGGACAGCTAATAAGAGTAATAAAGATGTTCTGAGAGAGGTCAAAGAAAAAAGAGCTAATTTCCAATATTAGGAAAAAACAATCATTGGTTTGGCCACATAACAAGACAAAAAGAACTAACAATGACTCAAAGAGCCATAAACAAACGCTACGAAAATGCCAGATTAAGAGGAAGACCGAGAAAGAGATGGATAAAGGGAATACTAGAGTCACTAGGAGGGATAACACCAGGAGAGGCCAACAGAAGAGCAAAGAATCGCATATTGTATCTCCCCTCGACGCCAACAGCAATGGAGGAAGGATAGAAGAAGAGGAAGAAGAAGAAGAACAATCATCATTTTTTGGCCATGTAATGAGAAGAGAACAACTGGAATATAATGTAACAACCGGAAAAATTGAGGGACGAAGAGATAGAGGGAAGCAAAGAGAAAAAATAACAGACAGCTTAAGAGAATGGCTTGGCAGAAGGTCAACAACAGAAATGATAAATAGCTGCCGAGATCAAAAGTTGTGGAGAGACATGATCACCTACGCCAGCAGGCCCGGTACTTGACGATGATGAATATACGATGCACTGTGGATAGAAGATTGTGGAAGGACATGATCGCCTACACCAATCGGTATAGCACATGATGATGACGATGTTGACCATTAATGATTCCTTTAGACAAGTAATTGTATATGTTCTATTGCATATGTTGTTGTTTTTTTTTTCCTTTTGGGGGTGAAAATAAAAACCCTGAACGGAACATCTCGTGACGACTGCACCGGACCTTTTATTCTATCTCAAGTCCTGCAAATCCGCCCAGGTAATCCCGGAAATGATAAAAATACCATAAAGATAAGTTTTTTTTCAAAACTGTATTTTGGTGACGTATGTAGAAATTCTTACAAATTTTTGTTTCTTTTTTTTTTAAATTTGACTTCAATACATTAATTTGTATAAGTTTCTACTCTTTTACTTCACCCATGACTGCCTCTAATTGTGGACTTAGGTCTAGGTGATATGAATTTCAATAGAGGAACCGACGAGATTAGCTGATCAGAGGTATAAAAGTTCAATCGTTGCGTTGGATTACACCTAACACTATTTGAAATTTTCTACCTCCCTCGGAAACCCTACTACCTGGGGTGAAAATGTCTGTTTTGAAAACCACTGGTCAGGTAAAATGATCAAATCTGTCCTCTTCAACAATTCGTCAAGGTTGTTGCATAATGTTTTCAATATTTTATTTGACAATTTTGTGAACATCAACACCGAGATTTTATTTAAATACTTATTGCTAATTTGTATTAGTATCCCTGAACAATATGCAACGGCTCGAGTACACCTGGCTGGTTAGTCATGGACTGAACGTAAATGAGTTTCATTTTTCTGATAACATTGATTAGCCTCGACCTTTATCTACACTTTAGTGCATTAAGTTATGATAACTGCAGTATCACATTCTTTATTTGATAATCTGCACAAATATACTTAATGGAAAATAGAGAACAAAATTAGTTGCAAATTCATTCGGACTCTCCTGTACTGAGCTGGGATTATACCGACTATGTTGTTGTAATTTGAGTTCATATCGTTAACATCCGAATCGCTTTCTTATCCAACATGTATTCAGGAGGACACAAAGTTTGAAGCTCTAACACTTGACATTATCACAGAAAAACAATACAACTGTACAAACTTCGTGAAACGGAACTGACGCTAAATGTATCCAGAACAGAAATGAGATTCTGTGTGTTTTCAGACATGGGCAGAATAAAATTAGTTCAACTAGTTGGAATTGTTCTATTAATGCAGCTATATGTTATTGATGGACAAGGGATTACAAAATGTGTCCTAGGTAGTGACATGTGTTCTTGTGAGACCAACAAGGGAAAGATTCAGTTGAAGTCAAAGACCAGTGCGTGAGTTACAGCTTTGTTTGTCATCAGTAGGACAGGGGTGGTAAACAAGTTAACTAACAACGTTACACGCAAAATACATCGTGTTCCCGCAATTTGAATGAAGAAAAGTATTAACAGATGTAAAATATCATATGTTTATAAAGTCAATAACATGTATATACATACTCAATTATTTTGTGCTAACATTCTCTTCTTCTTCTACCTTTCAGCTCCCTGTGGAGCATAGGTCTTTAATAAACACTTTCCAAGTCGTTCTGTTTCTTGCCATTCTTTTAAGAACATTCCATGTTATCCCCATCATCTTCATTTCTGCTTATATCTGTCTTCTCCAAGAATTCCTTGATCTTCCTCTTTGTCTTTTCCCCCGGGGATTCCAAAAAAGGGCCTGTTGTGTAATACTCTCAGTTGGCTTCCGCAGTGTGTATCCTATCCAGCGCCATCGCCTTCGCTGTATCTCTTCATCCAATGGTATTTGACTGGTACATTTCCATAATTCTATGTTAGTGATTTTGTCCTGCCATTTCCATCCTTTTATTCTGCGTAAGCATCCATTAATGAAAGTCTGTATCTTCATAATTGTCAATTTTGTTGTTCTCCATGATTCACAGCCATATAATAGGACTGACTTAACATTGGAGTTGAACATTTTTATTTTTGTTTTAACCTAATTTCTTTGGACTTCCATATGTTTCCCAGTACAACAAAAGCTCCTCTTGCTTTTGATATCCTTATTTTGGTATCATTTTCTGTTCCTCCCTCTTTATCTATAATACTACTCAGATATATGTAAGATTGTACGTCTATTGGAGGTATTTCTCCTAATTTTATTTGGTTATTGCCAACTGCATTAATTATCATAATGTTGGTTTTACCTCTATTAATCTCAGTCCTAGCTGTTGTGATCTCTCATCAAGTATACTCATTTTATCCTGAATCTGTTGATGGCTGTGTGATAGGAGAGCTATGTCATCAGTAAAGTCTAAATCATCAAGTTTCTTGGTCAGTGACCACTGGATTCCATTTCTGTTGTTTTGAGTTATTTTCATAATCCAATCTATGGCCAGTAGAAAGAGAAATGGAGACAGAAGACATCACTCCCTTACTTCTGTTCTTATTTCAAATGCTTCTGTAAGCTGTCCTTCATGCACCACACTACATTTCATTCCTTCATACTTTGTTTTTATCAGGTTAATAAACTTTATGGGGATTCCATAATGACTCAGCAACTTCCAAAGCATTTTTCTCTCTAAACTATCAAATGCCTTTCGTATTCAATATAAAATGGGGACTGTGGTTCTATACTTTGTTCAACTATTATACGTAGAGTAGTTTTTTGATCATACTTGATGAGAGATCACAACAGCTAGGACTGAAGATTAATAGATATAAGACTAACATTATGAGAATTAATACAGTCGACAATAAACAAATAAAACTAGGAGAAATACCTCTATTAGATGTACAATCTTACATATATCTGGGCAGTAATATAGATAAAGAGGGAGGAAAAGATGATACCAAAATAAGGATATCAAAAGCAAGAGGAGCTTTCATTGCACTGGGAAACATATGGAAGTCCAAAGAAATTAGGTTAAATACAAAAGTGAAGATTTTCAACTCTAATGTTAAGGTGGTCCTATTGTATGGCTGTGAAACATGGAGAACAACAAAATTGACAATTATGAAGATACAGACTTTCGTTAATGGATGCTTACGCAGTATAAAAGGATGGAAATGGCAGGACAAAATCACTAACATAGAATTATGGAAATGTACCAGTAAAATACCAGTGGATAAAGAGATACAGCGATGAGGATGTCGCTGGATAGGACACACACTACGGAAGCCAACTGAGAGTATTACACAACAGGCCTTTTTTGTTATCCCCAGGGGAAAAGACAGAGAGGAAGACCAAGGAATTCTTGGAGAAGACAGATAGAAGCAGAGATGAAAATGATGGGGAGAACGTGGAATGATCTTAAAAGAATGGCAAGAGACAGAACTACTTGGAAAGTGTTTGTTGAAGACCTATGCTCCACTGGGAGCTAAAAAGGTAAAGAAGTAGAAGAAGAGTTATTTGATCAGCACATGATCTGTTCTTCCTAAAACATGCTTGTTCATCTCTCAAATGTTTCTCTATAACCTCATTTAGTCTCTCCAGAATGATTCTGCTTAATATTTCTCCTGGCACTGATAGTGGCATAATTTCCCTATAATATGTGCACTCCTGTAAACTTCCTTTCCTTGGTAGTTTGATCATATAACCTTCTTTCCAGCCCTTAAGTATTTATTCCCTCTCCCAAATTTGTTTCTAATACATTATGTAACATCTTGGTAGAAGTGTTAATATGGCTTCTGAAGGAATTGTATCTGGTCCTGTAGCTTTACCATTTTTTAATAGCTTGATGGCTTTCATTATTTCTTCTTTGCTTGTTTTTTCACAGTTAACGTGTAACTCTTCTTCTGCTGATACTATATCTGGCGGATTATTTGAGCCTGGTCTGTTCAAAAGTTCTTCAAAGTGCTCTTTCCATCTCTTCATTTGTTCCCTTATATTACTAAGCAGAATTTCTTTCTTATCGTTAATAAAGGCATTCATCTGTTTGTATTTTCCACTTAATTTCTTTGTGCTGTTGTACAGTTCTTTTATATTCCCTTTATTTGCTTTTTCTTCTGCCTCTTTAGCTAGTTCATCTATATATTTCCTCTTATCCATTTTAATGCATCTTCTCTCTTCTTTGTTCACCTCTGTGTAAGCTTCCTGAGTCTTGGCTTTATTACTTCTCGTTTTGCTTTTATTTAAGTCTGCTTTTTTGTTCTTTCTTTCTTTAATTTTTTATCCAGGGTCTCTGCTGTCATCCATGCCTTATTCTGGCGTTCTCTTTTCCCCAGCGTTTCTTTGCATGTCTCTTTCCATATATCCTTTACCTGTTTCCAATGATTTTCTATATTTATTGTATTTTCTAGTTGTTGGAGGACTTGGTATTTGTTTAATATACATAACAGTAAAAGAAAACAACACGAAAGGTATAAGGAAGGTCTGGATAGTTAGATAACAGAAGTAATGGTCGTATCGAAGAAACAATAATCACTATCTTGTAGCATACAAATAAACAGGACAAATCTGAAACAAGTTCAACGTGTCAAATACCTGGGCACAATAATAACATCAGATAGAAAAAGCACCAGAGAAAAAAAAAATAATAATATAATGCGAAATACGTTGTCGCCGAAGTTGTTCATTTTCATTGTTGCCATAGAGCTTGCTGCATGTCAAACTCTGTCAAGCGCTTTGTTTGAAGTTCATGAAAACAATATATAGATCTTGTTGGCGTTGAAGGTATTTCTGGCAAAGAATTCTAAGATTGAAGATCTGCTTTGTTATTACTTTAACCTGCACGTAACCTTGCGTGTTCCTCTACACAGATTTGTTCTTATTGAGGTTTTAATTTGTTGAGTATGATTTTTAACATTAATTTGCTCATTAGTCACTCTTTAAAAAATAAAAATTCATGCTCAAACTCATAACTGTATACGAGCTATATATAGCTGGTATTAGAGTCTGTTAGATCGACCATATTTCTCAATTAAAAAAAAATAATAAATAATACTCTCCCTAATGTATACGTAATAAATATCCGTAACGTTCAAGTTTATTTGTCCAGAAATGTATGGTTGGTTTGAAAGTTCATTCTTATTCTATTCCTGCTAAACGATCAATGTTATCAGCAAAACGCAGGTTGTTGATATTTCTGCCACTTTTAATGACAACGCTTTCAATGTCTTCTAAAACACCTGCCATGATTATTTCCAAAAAGATGTTGATTAGATAGAAGAGAATAAATATCATTATCGATCTCCAACTGATGCTCTGAACCGTTCCCCTCGGCTTCTATCATTTAAGTACTGCGCTTGTAGACTTGTGGAGATGTTTTAAAGTGCGAAATACGTTGGCACCGAAGTTGTATATTCTCATTGTAACCAACAGAGCTGGATGCATGTCAAACTCTGTCAAGCGCTTTGTTTGAAGTTTATGAAAACAATATATAGATCTTGTTGGTTTTGGAGGTATTTCTGGCAGAGAGAATTCTAAGATTGAAGATCTGCGTTGTTATACTTTGACCTGCACGAAAGCCTGCATGTTGCTCTGAAATAATCTAATTTTATTGAGATTTTAATTAATTGAGTATGATTTTTTTACATTACTTTGTACATTAGTCACTTCTTTAAAAAAAAAAAAAAGTTAATATCTCAAATGCGCCAACAGGTACATAGCTCAAGGCGCTAGTATGCAATATTATGTCTACTTATGGGATCCGTGCAAGGACTTCACCAATGGAACTGTCACTGCCGGGGTAAGATTAACATATATAACAACCGGTTAATAAGCGTAAATATTCAGATTACTTTATCGAAGTAAATAAGCTTACATGCATTTGGTTTATAATTGTAAAACGTTAACATGAAAGTATATTATTACAATGATTGTACTGGTGTAACTAATCAATAAAAACTATCGAAATCTTTAAGTTAGTTTCAAGTATCGGAAGATGATAGCGATAATATTCTATACTTTCAACATTCTTCTGATTCTTCCATTTTCTGCAAGTACCAATAGCAGCATGTTAGCAATCTGGACAGTCAATTTATGGGCTTTTTGTTTTTAAACACAAGTTTCGACCCGACATAAGCAGCTCACTTGTCTGATCTCATCTGCTGTGATATTTCCAAGTGTCTGATATTCCAGCTATCCAGATTTTTTCAGGGAAACTTTCTTAGTTTATTCTTTTCGTAACGTTTGCTGATAGTTGTGTAGTCTGTGTTTAGTTGTTTCTGGGTTGTCATGTGATCGAACAATTTAATTTGTTGTGTCTAAGTTTGCCTCCGACGCTTTCTTTATCACGCGTTCAATTTCACTGAGAGTTATCTCTTTGATTGTTCTAGAATCATGATTTCTTAAATTGATTTCAAAAGATGGGGAACTAATGAATTAACTCAAAGAAAACAACAATTTGACATTATAGATGCTCTAGAGAGAGCGTTCCTTCTCTATTCGGTTTCCTTATTGTGTTATCATCAAAGACTGACGTCGTAATCAAAGAAGTTGTCCACGTTTTGGAGATGATCATCTGGAAGTCATTGAGTTAACGTTTAAATATGAAATGGTTCTCTTCTGTTCATGTTATCAGTATCAGCGCAGTCGAAAATGCTCCATATCCGTTCCACTCATTTCACAGTTCAAGCCAAAGCGAGTTGGCAAATTTTGTTGACAAGATCGACTACCGTGCAGCTCTAGTCGACGCACAGACGACGATTCCAAGCAACTACCATCAACTATAGAGTGCATAGTCACTTCTTCACTCCAATTTCCTCAAAAACACACATAAAAACAAAGAAACCAATCGAAACTGTTTAAACAATTACGTTGATCTGTGCAAAAAAAAAAAAAAAACAGGGCAACGAGCAGTCGATTTACATTGTCGGTCGACGTTAGTGATGACGAACTCCAGTGCGAGCCAAGTTGGCAACGTGGGCGACGACTTCAAACGACAACACTGAATACAGAGTGCCCACAGTCACTTCTAACTCCAACTCACTCAAGTAAATCTAAAAAAAAACGCATCAAAATTTTTGAAAATAAAAAAAAAACTGTTTTAGCGTTGGCACACTCTAAAAGAGCATGCGGCAATGACCACCATCATTCCCGGAAGTCCTAAAATTCTTGATGAAAGCTTCATTGAAAGTATTCCGTATCCCAGTTGGAAGATTTTAAAACTGATGAAACAATGGGATTTTACAAACTTATTTGTGAAAATGTAGTGCAATCAGCGTCCACAATAAGTTATGGTTGAGTGAAGAAAATAAAAGTGTTTTGTGAATACGAAAACTACTTGTGACGGAAAGAACGATTAAACTCATAATCCAGTATGACGCCTTGTTGCAAAAGGCAGACTATCAAGATTCACCATATAATGTTCTCACCATAAAAAAATGAGGATAGTCAGTGTTGAATATTTTGTGCTTTTATAAAAATTAAAACAATTTTTAAAAATAATATTATGTTATGTTGTTTAATATTATATAAAAATGTTTGTTTGATAATACATGTTTATTTGCTCAATTACAGTATTAGTTCTTAATGGGTTTACAAAAATAAATTTGATTAATTAAAACTGGTGGTTGGTAAAGGTATTTTTAAAGTACTAGAAGATAATTTACCTGGGATGCCCCGAAATTTCTACCGTGGAATGGCCTCCACGGGGTAATCTGGCACTGAATAAAGATGACGTTGTTGGGAGTGAAAAGATTAATCCAAGACAGGAACCAGTAGAATATATTTATTGAAGGTCATCTATTCTCTCTTTGGGTTTAAATTTTGATGATTATTCCTCTTCAGCTTTCAAGACTTTTGATCATGCGAACTTTCGATCATCTCTTTGTTCTAGTTTCTGAGGTGTAGGAACAATATCATGACACAAGATGAGTGGGTCGCTTGGTCGGTATTCTTATGTGCATGTGTCACTTGATCTTCCCTTAAACCTGCGCTGTGGCTCACACACCATGTCTTATTTTGATGATTATAATCAGCTTCGAGTGGCCAAAGTACACTATTATATATTTATATAAATCGCGCAAAAATTGAAAGAATATTAAATTAGAATGATTTTGATATGTCTAAAATATGATTAAGCTTTTAACAAATTTCTTTGTGTACTTTATTATCAATATCTAGTAGACTCATGCCGTGGTATTCTATATCGTTAGAACAACAATGACGCTGTACGACTTTCTTCCATCCTTCACTGACGCGGATCATTATACGCTTTGAACGCCCATTCATTCCTCTATGTTGTCATCCTATATTTATTTGTCTGCCACTTTTTCTATGACTTGACTATTCTGTGAATATTATCTCTATGTCTATCTATTGATTGCGGTGTTTGCTGAATAACCTATTTCGCATTTCTGAGTCGTTGCGCTGTCCAATTTCATGATCCACAGTAAAATAAAAACGTCTCATCATAGATGTGATTTATTTATCTTCTTCCTCTCTTTGATCTACATGTTAATGCACGATACGTCCCCTCAGGAATGTGTCCTTAACACCGTCGTTATTTTTTACAAGAATTTAACGTCGTTAAATGGGCGTAGATACATTGTGTTGCGGTTTAAAGCAACCTGCGATATTTGCTTCTTCCGGCCCAATATATCTGTCTCTAGCTGGAGATTTTGGGGTACCGGATTGCCGTTCCCCTAACTCCTAGTCACTTGGCCAATGTGGGTAGTCCGTTACCAAATCCATCACGGGAAATTGGCGTACAATCTTGATAGGATGTTACCTTGACACAGCTAAGTAATTGTCCACTTTCATTCTAGGCGTTGTCTGACCGTTGGTACTTATAAACGATACTTAAAGTGTAACATCTGAATTCTATAAATGTGGTGTTTTAAAATCGTGTTGCGAGTACGTATTTCAGTAGGTGAAGTAAAAGTAAAGAGCCCCGTCACGCCAGGTGGCGTATAGGGAATATGGTGTTAGTGACCCTAATTTTTATAGACCTTCGGCCCATGATTTTTGGGTTAATATGGTCGGTATTACGCCAGTGCCGCTTTGTTTTCCCAGAAAAAAATGTGATACCCATTTAAGGCTGGGTGAACCCGAAAGCCGTCGTTCAGGATCGAACTCGACCTGTCGTCCTTTGTAGTCCAGTTCACTAACCACTGAGCTATCGCGGCTCCCCTATGTCATGAGGTACTTACGAATAAAGAAGTTACTAGCACGCCCATCATAAAATAATTTTTATTTTTCCTGCCAATTTTTGTATCGGTTCATGTAAAATCCATACATAATTGAGTATCGTACTCGCAGACAGGCATGTATTTAAGACCAAAACTCACACAAGTATGTGTCCAAGAGCAGACATGGTAAAATTAATAGAGTAAGTCAAGGTTTCCTCCACGCCTAGCTAGGAGTATGGGAAATATGCAGTTAGTGACTGGATCTTTTCATGTTCATTGCACTTTTTTTGTGCGATGCTACCGGTATCACGCCAGACAACCTTTACTTTCCAGGTTTTAGAGGCTCGGCGGTGCCTTTTCTTGGACAGATATAAACATCCGGAAATACTGGAAACTAAACCCAGGCCCTTCTGATCATGAAACGAAAGCACTAACTAAACAACCTTTGAGGCTCCTCTGGTAAAACAAAGCACTTCGACTATCTCTTTGTACTCTGGTAAAACAAAGCACTTCGACTATCTCTTTGTACTCTGGTAAAACAAAGCACTTCGACTATCTCTTTGTCTCTGGTATTTGTCTGGTGCTTTCCCATTGTTCGAGTTTAGAAGTTTTGTCCTGCCTTTACTTCTCAGTAAAAATCTATGGTTTTTAAAGTCTCGATGATCCCCGGACTCTTGTTGATCCGATAAAAAAAAATAAAATTCCTGCAAGTTTTCAGAATTGAACTTGGACCTTTCTTATTTGGAAGCGAGTGCCCTAACAACTCGACTATTAGGTCTCTTTGGTAAAACAAGTGCCCGAAAAAAGGCTCAGGCAAAACTGAATGGAGAAAGAGCAAGATAGCCTGACAGGCCATCGATAATGCAAACCCGGTTAAGAAAGGTTAGCTGTTCTTATGTTTCCATAGAAGAGACAATTATGAATACAAACATCTGCAGTCCCTTACAGTAAAAGTGGAACACAAAAGGCAAGGCCTGATTTTCCGCTTCATTTCCGCTCTGAATTAGGATAAACTGGACTTCAAGATTGGTATCTGCAAGCTCAGTACAATCCAAATTGTTATGCAAACAAAGAAGAGGAAGAATGCAAAATTAACCTTTTTAGCTTTATCTAGCGTCTCATCATCGTGTGATCTTCTTCTTGTCTCCAGGCCATACAGATTGATACGCGCATTTTTTATACTTATATGGACTTAGGCACTCACCGCAAGGCTACCTCTGATGCTTCAAATGGTTACGCCGTGTTCACTTTGAAAACCGATGATAACTACAGGTGAGATGATATATTGTTTCAGTCAATTAGAGGAAGAACAATTTTAGAACAAAATATACACTTATTTATTTATACAGACGCTCCAATAGTGACATTCAAAGTAGGTACACTAATAAATGTCAAAAGTAGGGACGATGAAGTAGAGCAGTCGTTTGATGTACACAGCTTGACAAAATGTGAGAACAAATAGGAAATCTAAAATGTTGAAAATTTGATTGCTTTCCGCCGACAATGTTTCGTTGTTCACCCATTTTATGATAGGCACCAGAGGTTGTTTCCGGGAAAGCATGACTTCTTGGCGTGGTATTGACCACGTCACCTATAATTTTCTGTTTGACGTGGACAAAATACGGACTAATGCTCAGTGTTGACCACAAGTCGTGATGGAGACATTTATTTTGTTCTTTCAGTTTTACTTTCTGAGAAGGTCTACGATTTGATAGAATAAGTAAGCCGGAAACATCACCAATCCATACAACCTAACTATTCACGAATGTTTCATTGTCTACTTTAGGATGTTTCATTGTCTCTTCAGAATGTATCATTGTCTACTTTAGGATGTTTCATTGTCTCTTCAGAAGTGCCGTCGTTTACTTCAGAAGTACCATTGTCTACTTCAGAATGTACCATTGTCTACTTTAGAACGTATCATTATCTACTTCAGAATGTACCATTGTTTACTTCAGAAGTACCGTTGTTTACTTCAGAATGTATCATTGTCTACTTCAGAACGTATCATTGTCTACTTCAGAATGTATCATTGTCTACTTCAGAAGTACCATTGTTTACTTCAAAAGTACCGTTGTCTACTTCAGAATGTACCATTGTCTACTTCAGAATGTATCATTGTCTACTTCAGAATGTATCATTGTCTCTTCAGAAGTACCATTGTTTACTTCAGAATGTACCATTGTCTACTTCAGAATGTATCATTGTCTACTTCAGAATGTATCATTTTCTACTTTAGAATGTATCATTGTCTCTTCAGAAGTACCATTGTTTACTTCAGAATGTACCATTGTCTACTTCAGAATGTACCATTGTCTACTTCAGAATGTACCATTGTCTACTTCAGAAGGGCCGTTGTTTACTTCAGAAGTACCGTTGTTTACTTCAGAATGTACCATTGTTTACTTCAGAATGCATCATTGTCTATTTCAGAAGTGCCGTTGTTTACTTTAGAAAGTACCATTGTCTACTTCAGAATGTATCATTGTCTTTTTCAGAATGTATCATTGTCTATTTCATTATGTATGATTGTCTACCTTAGAGTGTAACACTGTCTACTTCAGAATGCATCGTTGTCTACTTTAGGATGTAACATTGTCTACTTCAGAATGTATCATTGCCTAGTTCAGGTTGTATCATTGTCTACTTCAGAATGTATAGCGTGATGACATTCTCTTAATCCAGTGGTTCCCAAACGTGTAACACCCACACCCGCGGTGTATACTTTGGGAATCACTGCTTTAACCGATCCATTACTTTATTAAACTTACTTTTCTCTGTGAATCACTGCTTTAACCGATCCATTACTTTACTAAACTTACTTTTCTCTGTGAACCACTGCTTTAACCGATCCATTACTTTATTAAACTTACTTTTCTGTCTCATCCCCTGTTCCGTATCTAGTAAACATGGAGTGTTTGTGTCTATACTGTTGTTTTGGATCATTCCCTTTGGTTTCCACTGTAGGCCATGTAGGTCAATATAAGTGACACATTTTATGAAGACCAAAGAAAAGGTGTAATAGAACGCCATTTTGTTTCACAATAATACCATTGTTCTAGAACCATAATTTCCACTCACTTTTATCCTCTTCATAATTAGAGCACAGACGGTATTAGAGTCACGGGGATCGTTTTTTCTCCTCTGATGATCTCAGCAGGTTCGTCCTTTCGAAGAGACTCATAGCCTGTCTTGGATCTTTCCACTCTCGATCGATCAACTCCTTTAATTCTTGTCTATCTTAACAGTGATTCTCCTTTCCTGTCTTTCTTCATGATTTATATATTTTAACTGCATCTCAAACTGCTCCAGCTTGAGAACCGTCGTCGTCCTTCCTGGTCTACCTGTGTAGTCTCATGATTATTTCGTGGTCTAGTACCTGGCCACTTATATTGTCAATTACCAAACATCAACATGTTATTGTTATGTATGAAGACATCGATTTACATAATTTCAGTATTTTTCCTTTTTAGAATTTCATAAAAACAATATAAATGAAAAACAACAGTCATTTGTATACGTCTGCTAGAGGAAAATCATCTGAATATTTGTCTATTTCATTAATAAGCGATCAAGAACAGCTCACTAGAAGATATCCAGACCACAAACTGTTTTGCTGACTTGTGGTCGAGGGCACTCGGAACATTACAAATAAGCCAAACAAAGAGCACAATAATATAGTCTTTCGTCACTGTCACGAAGGACAGGTGGAGAGGAGAAGAAGGAAATATGAAATAAGGAAATAAAAGAGAAGACGAACTAGCGATCAATAAAAGGAATGAAGATGAAATGTTTAAAACTACCAAGGTTATGAGCTCAAATGATACGTTTTGGTCCTGGAGTGTACTGTAACTCAGCAGATACGTGGAACGATCTACGTTTGTAGAATGAAACAAGACAGTCCACGATAAGACCCTATATAATGTCTCTTCTTTTTTTATCTTTTTTTTCCTTCTCTCTCTTCTTATCTCACTCATTCTATGTCTGATTATTGTTAATGTATGAACTAAAAATGTCGGCATAGATGCAAACTCAAATTAAAACATCCACAATTCTTTGCAGAACAACCAATGTAAGGTGTATATGTGGTTCCGGCGACATATTTCAATATGAAAGTGAACAATCATACTCCATTTATGTGAGTATAGTTACTTTAGTTTACACATTTTGTCACATATTTTCTGTTTTCTAACGCTTGTTACAGTAACCTGGCACTAAAACTGGAAGAAATGTTAACAGTAAAACGGTTACATCAATCCGATACATCGGAGATTAATAGAACAATCTTTCCAGGAATTCACTAAAAGGGAGAGGAAAGGATATGTCAAGGAACGATTGCGGTAGGAGGACAACATCAACGAAAGGACAGCTTCTAGCTTCTCCTATTCCTATGACTCTGTGAAAAGCAGATAGATAGAAAGAGAGAGAGAGAGAGAGAGAGAAAGAGAGAGAGAGAGAGAGAGAGAAAGAGAGAGAGAGAGAGAGAGAGAGAGAGAGCGCGCGAGGGATGTAGATCCCTATGGTTGTAGCCTTGCATTCTCTTCAATCTACACTGGTCCCTGCGCATGCGTTCACTATTGCTGTGGATCAACCAGACCGTTAACCATCATCATCATCAAGAACCGTCCCTGCTGGCGTATGTGATCATGTCGCTCCACAACTTTCGATCTCGACAGTTATTTATCATTCCTCTTGTTGACCTTCTGCCAAGCCATTCTCTTAAGCTCTCTTGTATCTTTTCTCTTTGTTTCCCTCCAACTCTTCGTCCTTCAATTTTCCCTGTTGTTACAATATATTCCAGTTTTACACATCTCATTACATGGCCAAAAAAATGATGATTGTTTCTTCCTAATATTGGATATTAGCTTTCTTTTTGCTTTGGCCTCTTTCATAACGTTTTCATTATTCTTCTTAGCTGTCCATGGTATTCCCAAAATTCTTCTGTAAAACCACATATACACAACCTCCAGTGATTTTCTTGTCTGTTGTCCTATTGTCCATGGCTCACATCCAAATGTTAAGACTGGCTCTAAATAACATTTAAGAACTGTTTTTGTGTTTATATTGTCAAAAATGGATTGCACAGTATTTTTTGGAAAGCTGCTTTTGCTTGAGCCATTCTGCATGTCACCTCTATTGTACATCTACCATGTGAGGTTAACAATGTTCCTAGATATTTAAATTCATTTACCTGTTTTAATAATTTTTACACTTGTATTTGTGTGCATTGTGCTTATGCCTTTTTCTTTGTTGTTACCATTACTTCTGTCTTTTTGCTATTAAAGCTGGGTTCTTTATTTTTGCTTTCTTCACTATAACATCTAACATTTCTTGTAACTCATTTTCACTCTTAGCGATTAAGACTGTATCATCAGCATACCTTAGATTATTTATATTATGACCTCCGAATGCTATTCCAGGCATGCCCCTTATGGGTCTTAAAATAATCTCACTATAAATATTGAACAAATCTAGTGACCGCACACAACCTTGCCTAACACTGTTTTATTTGTTGAAACATTATCAGTTTATTTCCAATTTGTATAGCCGCTGTTTGTTGCCAGTACATGTTCTTTATTATTCTTAGATCTTTGCTGTCTACGTTTATGCCTTCTAAAATTGTGATTATTTCTTGGTGCTTTACTTTGTCAAATGCTTTGGTATAATCTATAAAACATAGGTATAGATCTTTTTTCACCTCTATGGCTCTTTCTATTAAAGATCTTATGATGTATATGGCATTGCTCGTACCTTTACCTCCAACAAAACCCCACTGTTCATAATTAATTTCTGGACTGATTTTGTTTCGTACTTTTCGCATGATGAATCTTTGTAATATCTTAGCCATGTGACTCATAAGGCTTATTGTGCGATGGTCATCGTATTTAATCAGCGCACCAGATTTCTTTGGTAGGGCTATGAATATTGATTTGAGCATGTCGTCTGGTTTATATTCGCTTTTGTAAATATCATTCAATATTTATATTATTATTTCTATCCCAAAATCACCCATGGCTTTAATCTCTTCTTTAGTTACATTATCTGGTCTAGGAGCTTTTCCTGATTTCATATTGCACAAGACGTCTTCCACTTCTTCTTTGAGTATTTCTGTCCTTCCCCATTATCCTTAATTTTTATTCTTGTTCGCTCATCATCATAAAGATATTTATTCTGTATTTTATATTTATCTCTGTATTCTGTCCATCGTTCCCTTATGTTTCCTTGTTAAATCAACAGTTCTCCTTCCTTTTATTCTTAAACATTCAGTATTTGATTGCGTTTTTCTTCTTGTTAATTCTTCAATTTGTTTGTAAATAGCTTTGGCATCTCATTTTTGTTGTGTTTCAATCTCTTTACATCTCTGTTTTATGGAAAGAAAAGAAAACAAACGATGAAGTCTTAAAACAACTAAAAATGAAAAGAGAACTACTAAATAAACACAATTCAAACAAGACAAATGCGATTTTTGGGTCATGTTAAAAGGCACAACAGCCTAATAAAAGTAATCTTGGAGGGGAAAATACAAGGTAAAAGAGGCAGAGGCAGACCAAGACTAACATAAACGAGTAACATCAAAAGATGGACAATCAGCCTATGACAACCTGCACCATCAAAGCAAGAGACAGAGCAGAATGGCGCCCCATGGTAGCCAACCTTCGTTGCGGAGACGGCACTCGATGATGATAATGATATTTAATGTTTTATACTCATCTTTGTTATCTTTTTTTCTTGTTCTGGTATCCATTAGCTGTAAAATGTCATCTGCCATCCTCTTTCTTTCTTGACTTTGCCCTCACTGGTGATATGGACTCTTGTGATGTTTGTTGCATTGATTCTTTTAGCATTTCCCACTGTTCATCAATGCTCTGTAACTTTTCTATTGCATTGTACCGGTTCTGAATTGTGATGCTATATTTGTCTTGTAACCACTTGTCTGAGTTGAGTAAATTTAAATTAGACCAGAGGTTACAAGACAAATATAACATCCCAATTGTTAAAACTGTAAACCATAACACAGTGTAAGGATCCACACTTTACTACATTTGTGTTGTTATTGTTGTTGTTGTTGAGGAATATATTTTGGAGAAGATCTGAGCACTTAAGGACTTGTCTGATGTGAAATGAAGATGACCTGTCGACTGCAATAAATATTTGACTGTGTACTAGTGTTAGAGATCTATACAATGATCCGCTGAACCTACGAGCATGTGACTATAACCGCATAAAGTTTTGATATTCCAGTAAACAATTAGTGAGACACAAAATAAGTGAAGTTTACAGGAAGCTGTACTATTTGTGCTTTTCGGCTCAGCATATCAAATTTCAGCATGGCATTTTTTACCGCGGGGTTGACTTCCCCCTCGATCCGTACAAGTTTGGCCTGTCTGGCTAGTTGCCATAGCCATCGCAGTAGTGGGAGGAAGTTCGTGACCATAACGTTTTGTGGGAAGCTGATCATTACGTAGGCAGTCAACTCCAAGTCACCTGACCTCTTAGACCCCAGGGATATCTGACGCATTGGCAGTGTAGGGTGAACTAACCTTCGTCTACATATATTCCCCTGTTAAGGACGTGTCTGTATACCACGGATTCAATTTTGAAAAACTGTAACGAGCGTTGAATCCGGGATCTTCCTGTCGAGAGGCCGACGTCTTACCTCTAGATCACCCAGTCCAATATATAAATATATGATACGTGTGTTTCCTCAGGGACTCAATTACAATTTTCAAAAAGATCGCAGCCGATGACTGGGTCGAGAGATCAAGTCTACAAAAGTCTAATGAGCGTGCTGATAGACTTGCCAGTTTGACTGATGTGGGTTGCGGAAGATCAGTGGACCAAGCTGACATTCCCCCCTCAGGGACACAAGAAGAAATACCAGTTGAAATAATGACCACGAATCTGGAACCATGAATAGGCTGCACGAATATCATATCAAGATGGGGAATGCCAGACGGGTGCGCTAAGCAGGAAGCACAAGAAGACTTGTAAACCAACACACACAAATATTGGTAATCGCTGCACGGTGAGGGAGACGACACCTAAGAGGAGATCTTATCACTTATGGACTTGTCTGATGTGAGTGAAGATGACCTGTCGTTTAAAACTAAAAATAATTATCAAAATAAATGAAAAAGTCAGTATTGGGCATGTTAAAGCCAGTGACCGCTACGTTCATGAAAGTTTTAGGGAACGCGTTCCGGACAGTTCCGCATGAAAAACCCTGGATTATACCATGCTCCAGTGTCTGCGGTTTGCATAAAAGACACGGCGGATGAACTATAAAAATATAATATAATAAAACTATAAACCAGTGGTTGCTAAAAGTTTGGATCAAACAAAAAACGTACATTTAGAGGCAATAAAAGGGATTAATTGGACATGTGTGCTGGCCAGCTAGTTAATCATAAATACGTGAACACACTTTAACCATATGATGAAAGTGATTGAACGACATGGAAGTACTTCGAGAGCATCAACTCACTATTTCTTACTAACCAACCAATTATTATTTGTTAATTACAGGGAAAGAACTATCTTATATGTTGACTTGTTTATGTAAAGCTTTGTGATTTTAAATGCCTATAACATTGTTTCTGTTCTGCAGTTTTAAAATCTAAAATACAAAGAATATTTTATTATTGAATAATTTCCTCAGAACTTTAAGTTTACATCCAGTCAATGTTGCACTCCTACAGAATCTGAGGGCATTACTGCTGGCACCGTAATGATCATTATGTAAGTTTAACCGTAATAATCATTATGTACGTTTAACCGTAATGATCATTATGTAAGTTTAACCGTAATAATCATTATGTATGTTTAACCGTAATGATCATTATGTAAGTTTAACCGTAATGATCATTATGTAAGTTTAACCGTAATGATCATTACGTACGTTTAACCTAATGATCATTATGTAAGTTTAACCGTAATGATCATTATGTAAGTTTAGCCGTAATGATCATTATGTATGTTTAACCGTAATAATCATTATGTAAGTTTAACAGTAATGCTAATTATGTAAGTTTACCCGCAACGATAATTATGTAAGTTTAACCGTAATGGTCATTGTGTAAGTTTAACCGTAATGATCATTATGTAAGTTTAACAGTAATGCTCATTATGTAAGTTTAACAGTAATATTCATTATGTAAGTTTAACCATAATCAAGTATACATTTGTTTAAAAGTGTATGATAGCAGTACTTTTTTTCGGGCTACGTAACGGTACGCAGTACTGTCATCTTTTTTATATATTAAAGTTAAACTTTATTGACAGTATAAATACACTTTGTGGTTTTCTTGAATATCTTGAAGAAAATAAATTCCCAGACATAGAACCTCCTCTAAAGCACACTTTGAACACAATTGCCGTATCTCCCAGTGAATGTGAAAGTGGTTTCTTTCAGATAAATCTTAAGGTAACTTAATCTTAGTCATCTATGCTTGTACGGAAATCGTCTGTACTGATGTTTATCACGATAGTGGGTCCACCTCTCACCAAATTCATTACTAATAAACGTGTGGATCCATGGCTACGCCGAGGTAGTCATTCTGCAGTTGATACCAAAAGCAAGAAGCGATATGGGGACAGCAATAGTACATCAGCGGACATGTTGAAAGCGTGGAAGTTGTAAAATCTTCACGGTTAGTAATGGCACATTTCTCCCATAAAAAAGTACTATAATAATATATATAAAACTAAAGTTCAACTCTAGCAATTATGTAGAGAGTTACTAATTATATCTAGGTCGTTATTCTGCAGTTGATACCCAAAGCAAGAATCGATCTAGTGATAAGGGTTATAAGAGGATAAGTGAAGCAGAAAGTGTAGCAGTAAATATAATAACATCTTCAGGATGAGTTCCGGTACCTTTTAAAAAAAAAAAGTACCGATGATAGGATATGCACTATCTAAGACTCAGCGTTAAGAAACAGGTAGTGACACAACTACACTATTTAACACCTGAGTATTACCATTATTTGAGCGTGATTTAATTTTTATGTTTCTTACCTGCAACCCCAGTGTTCTCCTTCTTTACATCTCTGACACTACTACTTCCCTTATCTTTCTCTCTAAAACCACTACTTCACTTCTCTTTGTTTTTGACACCCCTTGTTCACTTCTCTTTATCTCTGACACTGCTACTTCACTTCTTTCTCTTTCTCTCAGATATCACTACATTACTTCTCTTTCTCAGACAACACTATTTCACTTCTCTTTCCCTCAGTAACCACTATTTATTTTTTTTTATTTTTCTCAATCATCACTACTTCACTTCTCTTTGTCCCTGGCACCACTACACCACTTCTCTTTGTTTATAACACCACTACGCCACTTCTCTTTGTCTGTGACTTCACTTCTCTTTGTCTATAACACCACTACTTCACTTCACTTTGTCTATAACACCACTACTTCACTTCTCTTTCTCTATAACACGACTACTTCACTTCTCTTTGTCTCTGGCATCACTACTTCACTTCTCTTTGTCTATAACACTTTTATTTTACTTCTCTTTGTGTATAACACCACTACTTCACTTCATAATACCACTACTTTACTTCTCTTTGTCTCTGGCATCACTACTTCACTTATCTTTGTCTATAACACCACTACTTCACTTATCTTTGTCTATAACACGACTACTTCACTTCTCTTTGTCTCTGGCATCACTACTTCACTTCTCTTTGTCTATAACACCACTATTTTACTTCTCATTGTCTATAATACCACTACTTCACTTCATAACACCACTATTTTACTTCTCTCTGTCTCTGGCATCACTACTACACCTCTCTTTGTCTATAAAACCACTACTTCATTTCTCTTTGTCTGTGACATCACTATTTCACTTCTATTTTTCTATGACATCACTATTTCACTTTTCTTTCTCTCTGACAGCATTTTAAGCAGTTTGTGTTTAGCATTTGTACTAATATAAATTGTTGATTATTTTATTCTCTCTCTCTCTCTCTCTCTCTCTCTGTCTGCCTGCCTGTCTGTCTGCCTGTATATATTAAAACTCTCAGACAAATCGCTCATGTTATCCTTCCCAGTACGTTAGACTTTGCACAGAACAAGAGCTTTATTAATTTCATGTTTCTGCTAGAGAAGACGAATCTTGTCAATCCTAGATCTACTACAATACTAGGTCTTCTATATCAATAGACCTGTACACTGTGGAGACGTCCTAGAGATACTGCATTACTAGTTCTTCTATACCAACATACCCCGCCTCTTTATGGCTAAGTCGATCTTTATCCCCTTAGCCAGTCTGTTTTCCCTCAGATCTTTAGCAAGAAATTTAATTGGGAGGCGAAGGGAGGTTTTGACCAGCTGTGGTCGATGACCCTGTAGCGAAGGCCGCAGTGTGTCGAACTCCGATACTTAATAAAAATTGTTTTCTCGGCGTAATTGAACTATGAGACCAAGTTAACCATATTTGTAATGGACGCGATCGGATATGAAAGGTAATGCTCCGTTTAAAAAGGATAAAATATCAAATTTAACACTATAAACGGATACAATAAGAAAACTAACATAAAATACAGATAAAATATAAAATATAACATCCCAAATAGAAAATAGAAAATAGAGTATCAAACAAATAGTAATTGCATCAATGGCACAAGCCTAAAACAAAACACAGCACATAAAGTATATGTTATTAAAATAATAATGGTTTCCGTCTATGGCGAAATAGATAAAGGTATAACACGTCAGATAAAAGATTGAGTTAAGCCATACATGTTATGAGATGAAATCATTTAAAAATAATGAGAAAAAAAGCATTACTGAATCCATACCAGAAAAAACAGACTGTAAAAAATAGCTTTTGGTTTTCTCACGAGAAAGAAATGAAGTATCACCTCACAGAGTAACAGTCGACGATCTGGCTTTTTGGCTTGTGGCACGTTGTGAAATGACCACCTTTAGCTGTGTCGGGCCCCACTGTCGACGGACCTGGTGACACACCAGACCTGAACAGAAAACCGCCTCTCGCTACAATCTTCACATATCTTCGCATGAACTGACAAATAAATGTAAAGTCAAATAACAAATGTTATGTTTTAAGGAAATAAAATATCTCATCCTTCTTGGCCACAACGTTTGAAAGTTTTGGAAGAAAGGGACACACTATTCCTCGTTGTCATTACTTTTCCTGAACTCCAGTGTGTCAGGTGCCTTTCTCAGCTTGTTCAATTGGGAAATGTCATTTTTCATTTGAACCCACAATCGCAATATCACAACCAGGCGCTACCACGCCACTCACGCTCTAACGCCTTGGTTGCTGCGTGGTTCAAAAGGCCAGGGTGCCGTTCTCAGATTTGGCGACTTCTTTTGTCAGGATCGACAAGGCTTCTAGGTTCATTCAGCCTGTGAAAAATTTGTGAGATTTCTGGGAAATAAAGACATCCTGGAGTTATACAGGCCACAACATATACAACGTTGATCATGTAGAAATATGGTCACTAATATCGCATTCCCATACACTTATCAAGGCGCAGAAGGAAGCTTTACCCGTATTAGCGATCTCACAAAGACAAGACACGACTATATTGAAATTAAAGTATTTAAAATATCTGCTACAAATTCACTTTCGATAGATATAATGAGATGTTTATTTTTAATAAGCTTTTACACCCAATAACAGTTTATTGTTTTTGGTTTCAGATTTATTTCTTTACTGTTTGCTTATCTCCTATTCGGGACATTGTTTCAAGTGTTTGTCAGGAAAGCCGAAGGTAGAGAAAGAATTCCAAATGTCGCCGTGTGGTCAGCTCTGCCAGGCCTTATTAGGGTAATGTGTTCTGTTATTTGTCGTCTTTCTCTTCTATTTGCTCTCTTCTTCTTTCTTTTCTATTTTCACTGATACCTAAAAGGTGTCGTGGTTTATATCATTTGTCGTTCTTGAGCTGCTCGAATTGTCTGAATTAGCGATTTTCCTTTGTTGTTACATGTCTCTGTCACTGCATCTATCCATCTTCTTCTGGGTCTTCCTCTTATCTTTTTCCATGCATTCTCGAGAAGAACGCCCTTGATGGTGATTGGTGAGGATTCATTCTGACCAGGTGGCCAAACCATTTAAGTTGTTGTTGTTCTATATATTCTTGGCAGGGTATTTGCTCTGAAAATAATAATTTAGACACCGCCACAGTTTAGAGCAGGGTTGGAATTTCTGCTCTTAAATCGATGTTATCTGATCTCGTGATTCAGTTTATTAGACATGATGAAGATGTCACAAAACAGCGCTGACAAAAGTATCTTAAGCTAATTTTTACGACAATTAATATACGTAATAATAATACTATTATTAATAATAATAATAATACCCGTAGCAAGTAATGAAGACAGGAGTTACACTTACATGTTGTATACATAGCGATTTTCTGGTATTTGCTGAAGTGATTATAAAGTCAAAATTTTACATAGAACTTACTACCACTAGTGCCACATTGATTACTCTATATTTTTTTCTTGTAACAATTTCTTCATGCCTTGTCATTTAGTGTTTCTCTGAGATTTGACCGACTCTAGAATGTTTCCTCGTCAAAGTTCGCCATTCTGAGCAACGATTTCCTGGTATAGTGACGTTGACATTAAAGTCTCTTAAAAGCTAAATCAAAAAGATTCCTTGTTGCAAATATTTACATTTATGGTTGTGATGGACCTATTCTTAATTTGCATATTAGCGGATTGCGTTGCATTGAGTTTTGAATCTTGCGATTCAGTGCTTTTGTCTCTCTCTCTCTCTCTCTCTCTCTCTCTCTCTTTCTTTTATATATATATATATATCTTCTTATTATTATTTCCTTCCCTATTTGCCTTTCAGCTTCGAGAAGAGATATTATTTGTCGTCTTTTGCTCTTCTGTTCGCCTCTGCTGCTGTTATGTTTCCTAGTGTTTCTAATATTCCGTCAATCCATCTTTTTCGTTGTCGACCCTTGGGTCTGGTGTTCTTGCAACGTTTATTGAGGGCTCTGCCTTGTCACGTGACCAAACCATTTTATCTGTTCTTTATATATTCTATGGCGGGGGCTATTCCTTGCTTTTTTCTCAGTTCTTCATTTCTGAACTTGTCTCTCAGTCTGTTTCCTGGCATTCGTCTAACACATTTCATCTCGGTAGAGGTATACAATCTTCATCTTAAAGTTGTGATACCTATGCCGGTCCTGGACCCTAGAACAACAAGAAAAAAATTATATATATATATAAGTTCAAAACAAAATCCACAAGAACAAGATATATATATATATATATATATATATATATGTATATATATATATGTATATATATATATGTATGTATATATATATGTGTGTGTGTGTGTGTTTAGGGTTAAAACTCAATGCAATATACGCGATATATAGTATATTACCATCGATTAGATTGATTCAGGTCGATCAGTACCAAATACTCATGTTGAGTAATCCAGTTAAATCAAGGTGAACCAGATAAATCAAGGCGAGCAACATCATCTTCAATATTAATAGAGAGAACAAAATATGAAAAGGACACCATTGGTCCTGTTTCATAGTTGTCTCGTCATGATCCTCTCTCAACATTCTCTCAACGATTTATAGAAGGTGCGAAAGATCGGTTATATATACATATATTATTTATATACATATTATAGACATTTATAATATCACTTAACTTGTTAGAAAGTGTGGTTCGTTTCGTATTTTCTAAGATTGTTTTGTTGTTTAATAAAATATAACGTCAGTGTTATTCTGCGGTTTCATTTTAATGTTTTAATGATTATTTTTTTTTATTAAGAACGCGAAATTAAAACTCAGAATGTTATTAATATTCCACACTTTAAAAAAAAATATTTTTTTCTTTGTATGTTAGAACTGACATCACGATACAAATACAAATAATCGGCACAAGTTAACATCCACAACAATCAAGGGTACCAACACCAATTAACAACCGTCAAAGGGAGAAAACTTAGAATTATTATTTTATTTTTCAGGATGGGGCCATGTTTGCGTTCACGCTCGCGGGCCGCCGTGGATACACCAAAACCTAACAGAAGACCACCAACCTTCTCACAGTGACCGCCATTACCACCGACTCCCAGTACACACACAGTCTTCATCCACATAATGTTATGTCTTTTTTCTGTCAGTTTTCGAAAACTTGTCCACATATGCCTTTATGATTCCATTTAAGCCAATGTGTGTGTGTGTGTGTGTAATATACATATACATATACATACACATACGGTTTAGAAGCATGAATTCTGTAGATATGTGCATGCAGTTGAGTATTAATAATCTGTATAAGAGGTGTATGTTTAATGTGTGTGTGTGTGAGTGTGTACCTCTGTTTTAGATTAGTGGACGTAAAGGCGAAGTTATAGATGGCTGGCTTTTCAATCAGAACACCAGGATTCAAAACACGTTCTCCTGTCGACACTGACGAAGTAAACCAAAAAAATGGATACCTGATGAAGTAAACAAAAAAATGGGTACCCGATCTTGTCATGGGAGGAAAAATATCCAGTTAGAGAACACAACGTCAAAAATGTGCCCAAGAGAAGTGGAGGCTATATAACTCACTTCCCAGAAGTATTATGGGATTATCATCATCATCAAGTACCTAACTTGCTGGCGTAGGTGATCATGTCTCTCCACAACTTTCGACCACGACAGTTATTTATCATTTCTGTTGTTGACCTTCTGCCAAGCCATTCTCTTAAGCTGTCTGGTATCTTTTCTCTTTGCTTCCCTCTTTGTCTTCGTGCCTCAATTTTCCAAGTTGTTACAATATTTTCCAACTGTTCTCTTCTCATTTCATAGCCAAAAATTATGATAGTTTCTTCTTAATATATCCTAATAATAATATCAGGGAAGATATATTCTGATGGACATAAAATAATCTATTCTGGAGGTACTGAACACCAAAGAGTAGTAGGTATCATCTTGGATGCAGAAGTGCAAGAACAGTGAAAGGCTTTTGCCCAATATCTGACAGAGTCATTTTAGTGAAGTTGAATGGAAAGCCAATAGATATAAATCTTATTATGGGATATGTTTACCATTAGGGATGTGTGTATGTGTGCGTATGCATGTGTTCGAGCGTGTGTGTGCTTCGGTAAGATCAATCGACGTATATGAGTACATATTATCATATCTAAATGTATGTAAATGAACTAATTATTTAAAAGAAAACACAAACATCCCTGATTTCACAAACGTAAAGAGCTATTCTAGTAGTGACATTTAAAAAAAAACTTCCGCCTCGTTTGGAGTTTGTTTTATCAGGAACATGATGTTAGTGTCCCTATTTGTTGACCATCTTAATAATGTGGTCAGCAGTACGCAAGTGCCGTCTTTCTTTCCCAGAAATTATTTCTGGCACCCACTTCTGGCGAGCGAACCAAGAAGCTATAAACATGTTTCGCTGCAAACCATTTCAATAATTACAGTTTTTTTGTTGTTGCCTTTACTGAAAGGAAAGCTGACGATTCACCTGACGTTACATGCTCAAAAAGATGGTGTTAAAAATAAAGAAGCTGATGATTTATCCAGAAATTACTGACCCACGTGACAAGTATTCTAGACCCTCTGTTGTGTGTCAGTTTATGTGATCTCATAAGTCACGTGACAGTTGTTTTGATATATTATTAATATCGTTTGGGTTAGATGACGAGTGAAAATAAACACACAAATTATAAACAGACTAGATTAGCATGAACGAAATAACGACTGATTTTGTATCCCACAGTGTTTCACAAAGGCAATAGAGAAAACCGACAAGACACTATTACAAATTTACAATTAATATTTCTATGACTTTTACAGCACATTATTTTGTTTATATTTTTAACTAACCTGTTATCAGCACTGTCATCGCTTTTATAATAAGTTTTTCCTTAGTATCACTCTGTACAAATACTGTATTTTTACATTAAAAGTACATGACTGAGTTGAATATTTTATTTGCTTATTATGCGTATCATGATATTATTATCAAATAAGTTTCTACTGTATGTCAATGAATGTGTTTGGGTGCGTTTGCATAATTATGTACATAAATGTGTTGGCTTGTGTACTATGTATTATGCGAGGGAATCAGAGAATTCATCATCAATGAGAGCCGTCTACGCATCGAATGTTGGCAACCAAGGAGAACCAGACCGCTCCGACTCTTGCTATGATAGTCCAGGCTGTCATAGACTGACTGGTCCGTCTTTTAATGTTACTTGTCCATCTTAGTCTTGGTCCACCTCTGTCTCTTTTACTTTGCATTTTCCCTTCCAAGATTACTTTTAGTAGGCTGCTGTGTCTTTATCATGTCCCAACAATCTCATTTGTCTTGATTGGATTGTGTTTAATAGTTCTCTTTTTATTTTTAGTTGTTTTAAGACTTCATCCTTTGTTTTCTTTTCTTTCCATCCAATTCTTCTATAAATCCACATTTCAAAGGCTTCAATTTTCTGTTGTTTTCTGGTCTAATGTCCCTGTGAATGTGAAACCACAGAATTAGCGTGCAATATAAAACAAACATTTATAAGGCAGTTTAATGGAAAATTAAAAAAAAATTAATCCTTGTTTGCAGGCGGTTTTTGCCTCATTTATTGTGCATGAGCTGACAGCGGTCAGCGACTCATAGCTGATTCTTAATGCCACGGTAGAGAAATAGAGTTATTATAGACTAAATTTAGCTTCCAAGTTATTTTCCAAGAATCAAGCTGCTCAATCTGGTCAAGTTGGCAATGATCAAAGAAAATGGGCAAACCCAGTCAAGCCCAGACGAAGTCGAATGTTTCAGTTCAACGTAACAAATGTTGCAGTTTCGCTACAGTTCAACTATGTATCAAAATAAGAAATACCATATTTATGGCGTGTAGCAAAGAAAGAAAGAATAATGACTTGTACTATCAAACTACATAGAAAAATAACAGTTGTAATAGTAATAACAATAGTAGTCTTATTTCAGGTGTTGTTAAACTTTTCGTTACCATTTCGGATTCCCGTTAAATATATTTTAACCACGTAGACACCAAGACTCATCTCAACATTTAAAACCAAAAGTGCTTTAAATGTTTAATCAAAGTTTCCCGTGAAGGGTTTTCGAATTTGGGATAAGTGAGAAATCAAATTTTGCACACACACTTACCATACTTTTATTTGAATGACTTATTACTAATTAAAAAAATAATAACAAATATAATTGTCTTCAATTCTTTCGGAAGAATAACAATTTGCATGCACATATTATTATTTATATGATAAGCCTAATTAAAACGGCACATGAAAATGAATGTTATAATATATCATGGATACAATTTGTACGAAATTGTAAGGGTCTGTCTGATTAAGAAGGACAGACCGCACGCCCCGAGCAAAACTACTGGAACGACTTAACCATCCTGGACATAGCGAATAACTGGGAAATGACAGTTGACCTCCCAGGGTGAAGGAAGTACCCAGAGTGCATCATGAGATCTTTTTTTGAAAAATACGAGAACAGAAAATGATTTTTTTCCACATGTGTGACATTACGAGACCAATACTTTCATTTGCACTCTTTGATAGTTCCTGAAAATCTGTCATTAAGTGAGCCGATTAATTTATAAAAGCCTGTCAAATCATTGACAAACATCTCTAGAAGCAATGACAGGCGATCCAAAATACAATCTTCATTCCAACATTGTGCTACCAATGCCAGTCCTGGACCTTAGATGCAAAACAATAAGAACAATAACTTCTACTGAGATGAAATGTGTTAGACGAGTTATTGAGTTATTGAGTTATTTGCGGGTCATCATCATTGCACTCCGAACATGTCCATAGGTGCTCAGATCCCCTCCTCAGCAATTCCCTCAGTGTCTAGCGACTGACGACTCCAGTTCTATGTTGGTTGATAAGTCTTCTTACACGGCCACCAAGTTTCTCATTTCTGGCCGTGCCCATCTTAACTACCATTTCCATCATCCGAATAAGTGACGTTGATCTGTGTTTGTCGAGGTCCTGTGCTCTTCCAACATCTCGAAGGGCATTGATGATGTCCGCCCGTCCATCGGTTGCCCGTCCTCAACGACAGCACATCTAGCCAACCTGTCCGCTCTCTCATTTCCCCGTACTCCCGCATGTCCAGGGATATAGACAAAGGTGACCTTACGTATTTTGGATTTCTGCAACGACTCTACCCATTGCATGCGTACAAAGCCCGCCTCCACTTTTTTTATCACGCTCATCGAATCACTCAGTATACATGCGTGGGTGTAGTCTTGTGACTCTAACCATTTGAATGCCTTGGTCACTGCCATTACCTCCATTGTCATGCTACTCGTGGTCATGGCGTATGCATCACTGTCTTCCTTGGCTATTCTGCCTGCTGAGCGTGCTGTATATGCCCATGCACTTCTTTCGTGTCGTCTTACAGATCCGTCTGTATAGATGACTGCATCTTTCTGATCGGTATTATCGCAGATGAGACCGTTGACCTCAGCATTAACCACGACCGGGTTCTGTTCACTACTTTTCCTGTCGAGTGTGACAATATATGAGAAAGTTCCCTTGAATGACGTAGGCACCGGTATCCACTCATCACCAACGCTGATATTGGTAAGCCCACAGATCTGTTTGATGACATCTTCTGCCCGGCCCACCCATAATTTGCCTCTTTTTAGCCTGATACCTTTCGTGTTAGACGAATAACAGGAAACAGCCTGAGAGATAAAATTAGAAATGAAGAACTGTGAGGAAAAAAAAATTAAGAATAAACTCCGCCACATAATATATAATGAAATAAAAAGGTAAAATGGTTTGGTCATGTGACAAGGCAGAACGATAAAAACACAACATCACGAGCCTTCAATAAACGTTGCGAGAGCACCAGACTCAAGGGCCGACCACGTAGACGGTGGGTTGATTGACTGAATATTAGAAACACCGGAAAACATAACAGCAGCAGAGACGAAAAGAAGAGCAAAAGACCACAAATTATATCTCCCATCGACGCTGAAAGGCAAATGAGGAAGGAAAGATGAAGAAGAAGATTAATTAAAAAGGTACTGTCCCTTAAGCTGTAATATCAGAGCAACACCCGTGGATATTCTATGAGCTTGTCTCCCCCTGCAGCCATGAACCCCTCTAGTCCAAACATAAAAAACTAACAATGGATCTCAAATACGGTTTTAACTTGCATCAGGAACAGGAAAATGTTTTTATGGAAACTGAAAACCAAAAATCTTCCAAAAGTCTCGCAATAAGTGTACACCTCAACCATTCATTTATCAGTAACACCTTTTAAACCTCGTCTCTGCTGATGACGAAAGATCAATATTATGGCTATGCGACTTTCGTGACGTTCTGCTGCCGTTGCTTCCAATATCTCCCAGAACGATGGTCTACTAGCATCAACTGTAGCAAGCAAATACTTTAAGAAAATTGTGGTGGCGATTGTTATTTGATATTTGCCGATTCATTACTACTTCTTCACTCAGTTGTTTCTAAAGTTCATCACTCTATTCTGGTTGAATTACTGATCGTCTTGTGTCTGTAATTATTTCTGTTCTTTATATCATATTATAGTTCTCAACATTTTATAGTGGCCAATCACAATGTTCTTTCTTTTGGAACCTTGCATAGTAGATGTAAAGTCTAAATCTACTTCAGCGGTGATCTATTCATTTACTTGTTCACAGCTCGTGATGATGTGATGGTTATGCTTTTGTCTAAATAGTTCATCTTTACTGCATCGCGTTGTTATAATTCATAGTGATTGTACTTATGGCACGAGAGATGGTCGCCAACATTTTAGAGAGTGAGTTTGACATTGGATGCGGGATATTCTAACAGGTACATCATTATCTGAGGGATATTCTAACAGGTACATCATTATCTGAGGGATATTCTAACAGATACATCATTATGTAAGGGATATTTTAACATGTACATCATAACTTGTCAGGTAAGTTAGATTTAGCGATTGTTCAAAAGCCAGTAGAGTAACTACCAGCAATAATGTCTTCAACTTTACTATTCATGTTGGAGTTTGTTCATTTCACATTCTCAAACACTTCGGATTTCCGGTCTGTGCGTCGGCTAAGATGACCGCTGGTCGAATCAGATTCAGGATCGTTGCATTTTTGTTGCAATGTGGTTTCAAGTGATTCTTCCTGGTTTGAACTTTCGTTTGTGGAGACAGTAGTCCTGTCGCATTCAGCTGACCACAATATCAAGGTAGAGTGGAGCCCGCGCGCTGATATTAAGTTGCAGGTGACTGGCTGTGGAATGTAGTGGAACGGTATTAGGTTTTGGCTTTGCCCTGGGACGGGATGTGTGATATGTATTCCACTGCAAATTTGCCACCAGCTGGACTGCAGCCAAATCGAGTAAAGGTAACGATAAAGGTCAAGGTCAAGTACGAGACTTGAATCTGCGTCTTAGTAGCGAGTTTCCCTCCCATATGTGCTCGGCCGCCTATCCAGAAGTGTTCGGAGACTTCTGGATAATGTCGCTTAAAACATCGAAACTCACTATGCGAGGTGGCATTCCTCAGCGAGTACTGTACCCTGGTACTCATTTCTGCCAGCGGCTGGGTAGACCGCAGGGGTGTTTTTTCTAACTACAAGTACAACTCACACTGCTTCCAGCGGGAATTGAACCTGGGTTGTACGAACGTCGGTAGCACAGTCGGGCGGTTATCCAAACTAGGCTATCTATTCCCCCTAAGTAGGTGTCCCTCCCCCCTTCCCTGCGGATCGATTATTTTATCAAAGTATAGGCCTTCCTTTATTTTTTTGGGACAGCGATTCTTGGGGCACGCCTCTGATCACGAAGTCTACACCGGAATTGACGTAGGTGCATGGAGATTATACTGCCCGTGACGGAAGCGTCCATTTGTGCTGCGCGCTATTTATACAGTTTAATGCGGAACATTCAATAGAACACATTTTATGAACGTAAAAACGTGCAATTTTGCAGAACACAACACTTTCTGTAGAACAGTGTAGACGATCGGGATGAACATAACGTTGGTTGTTGGAACAGCAACTGAGCAGATATGGGAATGCCCCGCCTGCAGTGAAGCTTTTCAGTCATAAAGTCTAAAGTCTCAAACACCTCACTGAAGGATGCACTCCGAAAAATACTTTAGACACATTCCTAAGCCCACTCTGAATTCTAACGCATAAAGTGTGTCTATTTTCATTCGGATCACCCATTAATTTGTAAATTTTTTATCTGTCAACTTTTTTTGAAAAAAATCGAATTCACACCTCAAGGTAACAATTAAATAATAAAACGTATTTATTGCTTACTCCATCTAATAAGTCTTTGAACAATATAAACAAATTTCGTACTAACTTTATGCACACATTCTATCTACTATGAAATTCACTTTTTCATCGAATCATTCATGTTTGAAAGGATATCGCAACGATCGCAACCCTCTACTAATTATTTTACTACTCTATAAGACTATTTAATCATGATTATTAAATACTACTGTTCATATTTAAATCTCACAAAAGTTCATTTCATCATCATCATCATCGTGTGCCTTCTCCGTAAAGAAGGTAGGCTACCATGGATCGCCATTCTACTCTGTTTCTTGCTTTGATGGTGCAGGCTGACATAGATTGACTTGTCCATCTTTTGATGTTACTCGTCCATGTTAGTCCTGGTCTGCCTCTGCCTCTTTTACCTTGTATTTTTCCTTCCAATTCATTTGGGAACTCTAATTCAAATACTAGCTGTAACGTTTTTATTTTAGGTCATATCCTTCGCTATCAGTCTACACATCATCCCTCGTTGGTGTCTCGGAACTGGTCTCAAGGCTGGTATTTTCAGCTCGACTCAACTATCTTACTCTGTTATGTTATGTTATGTTATGTTAGGATCGTCATCACTTGACACCGAACGAATCCATAGTTGCTCGATTTTCCCCCGAAATATCGAGAATGTCCGAGGAGAACCCTTACCCCACGTGCACGAACTCCGAAGCAATGTTTGGAATCCATCGGTGGAGATTTTTTTCTGACAATATTTCGCGGCCAAGGTCCATTTTTTGGTCTGCTCTTTTCGATTTTAACAACCCAGGGTTCTTTAACGTGCGTGAGTGCACATGGGACATCTTGTTGTCTCGTCGTTATCCGAGAGAGCTAGATATCGGACCTCACTACCCCGAGACCAGGGGAGGATAAACCATGAAGAAACTACCGATTATTGTTTTCTTTATTTTATTTTAAATATTCCTACTGGTGGAACTGAACCCAGGACCTTTCTATCCAGAGGTCGAAATCTTACCTACAGACCACCCAGCCCCTCCTACACACTAATGTTACTTTAGCCCAAACGTTTCGACCTCAGCGCCTACTCACTAGTGCAGAATTTGACCACAGCCAACTACCGATTTATTTATTGTTTGTGACTTGTCCCTGTTCCATCAATTGTTCACTATAGGTTACACTTACTCTTGACCTTTATCCGTTAGTTTTCTGACTCTTCGCGAATGTTCTAAACAAGTGTGCTATGGGGACTACAATTACCTTTCTTTGTTTGGGAGATGAGGTAGTAATTCGTATGATTCCACTGGCAGGGGCGGTTGAGCAATTATGGATTTTAATTCGTTTGCAGTGATATCGAGGCCTTCCATAACCAATAACCAATAATATATTTTCTATTGTCAATTTTCTCCATCTTACAGTTTTGTTCATGGAATCAAGAACATTTGTGAGGTTTGGAAATGTTTCATTATTTCTCTTCAACATGTGATGATGCCACAATTCCAACTTGTTAATCATTAGTTCGATCTTGTCTTTAACTTAAAAAACTGTTACATTTTCTGCTTGAAGATTTCAGTAACGTATATTTGAAAGGAGTGAAATAGTTTGATAGATATGCCCGTTTGACTAACCAACAAATGTATGTCAAACTATCAATGAGGTAAAATTGCTTCACATGGGGGGGGGGGAATATAATTTAGGTTACCTTGACACCCACGCCACCGGCGATGTCTATACGTATCGACGCACACACATATATATATATATATATATATATATGTTATATATCATCATCATCATCACTGAGTGCCGTCTCCGCAACGAAGGTTGGCTACCATGGAGCGCCATTCTGCACTATCTCTTGCTTTGATGGTGCAGGTTGTCATCGGTTGATTTGTCTATCTTTTGATGTTACTCGTCCATGTTAATCTTGGTCTGCCTCTGCCTCTTTTACCTTGTATTTTCCCCTCCAGGATTACTTTCAGTAGGCTGTTGTGTCTTTTAACATGGCCCAAGAATCGCATTTGTCTTGTTCTAATTTTCCTTAAATATGTTATATATATATATATATATATATATATATATATATATATATATATACATATATATTTATTTATTAAACAATTGTTGTCCTTAAGCGCCAATGCACCACAAGGGAACAGTATACAGATGTCTCTTATTAGCATGACCGGCATCTCGAGCTTATGCTCTTGTCTCTTAAAAGTATGACTAACAGCCTGCATATATTCAAGTCTCTTATACTCATGAGACTAAAATCCCCAGTTTTACATAAACATCTCACGATTTGAAAATAGCAACATCTCAGGCGAGATTGGCACGTGCATGTTTCATACTTTTTTCAGCGTGTTTGGCGTCAGTAGGATGGACACGATTGTTCAATAAACAAGTTATTTATTTGTACCATTTATATTACCAAGGGAGCCGCAATAGCTCAGTGGTTATTGAACTGGACTACAAAAGACAAGAGGCAGGGTTCGATCCCAATCGACGGCTTCCGGTTCACCCAGCATTTAACGGGTATAGGATTTTTTATGGAAAAGTAAAGCGTAATACCGACCACATTACCCCAAAAATCATGTGCCGAAGGTCCGTAAAATTTAAGGTCACTAACATCATATTCCCTATACGCCACTTGGCGTGACAGGGGCACTTTACTTATTTATATTACCAGACAAGATCAAACCAAAATTAATTTCAAGCTCTATGTAATCACGTGAACAGCTTTGGCTCTGACCAATTTAACAATCTTTATCGTTAATGAATGAGAAGCAATAGCTACTGCTAACCTCAAAACATGCGCATAAAAGTTTAGTTTGGTTTGGTCGACAAGTTATATTCATTGCGCATTGAAACACATTCTATACGTGCTGTGATGTAGTCCGAAGTATATCTCTCAAATTGTACCGACTAATGACATCGGTGTTGTGTTGAATGGGGAATATTCTTTGGTTTCCTGCATAGCGCTCTCGTCTGATATCTCCCACCTTGACGTGATATTCGATATAGTATTTTCATTGTTGCGAATTTAGAATTATATTTTGAGTCAGTTTTTCGTCCAACGTCCCTGAGTGCATTCAGAACGACAGCGCGATCTATTGCCCTGCCAAACTCAACAACTAAACCGGCAAGTCGTCAGCATGATCATTATCTTTTATACCCTGTCCTGGCATGAAAATGAAGCAGATTTTTGTCAGACTAAACCTCCCCAGAGACTCTAACCATTGTCATCGATCCCAGCCAGTTGCGATCTTCAAGAACATATTGAGTCACTGAGGAAACATACATGTTTATATGTCTGTGTCACAAGTCATGTCAGTGCTTTAATGACAGAGATGACTTCCATGGCAACCCACGTATAGTGAAATGTGAAATCACCACTGCCTTCCTTCAAATTCTACCTCTAACATAAGCGGCGATAGCCCACGAGCTCCGCACGTGCCGAATAAACTATAGCGTCCCCTTCAGCAGAGTTCTCAAAAATCAAAGCTTGCACTTCCTGTCAGCAATCAGTGAAAAACTGCTCTGGAAATGAAGAAAATATGCACTTCATTCAGAATAGTGTAAGACATACAATTCATTAATTAATGTCCATTACAACATAATATGAAAAAAAAACTAAGTTCAACTGCAAGTTCATTTGTACACACGTCACGGTGAAAGAAAAGTGAAGAAAATACATTAACCACTACATTTAACAACAAAAAAAATTTCCATTTCTTTTTGGTCATTTGGGTGTTCCAAAATTGAAATCAGTCCATACCAAGAACTAGAGCTCTAGTCCGTACAGACTCAAACATCATTCATTTTCGTTGCTCTAATTCTTTATCCCTGTTATGAGTTTTTGTCTCGACCTAATATCAGTATCAGTTGTTTTATGAATAATCTACTAGTGAAAAAAGAACGAGTCGGCGCGATAGATTTCTATCTCTGATTCCCTAATATGTTTGTCTTTCAACGATCCGGTTTTGACTTTACGAAAACTAAATTGTGATTATGACTTCTTTCTCATTTATCTTTTGGTGTCGAGAGAAGATAGGTAGCAGTATTTTTTGTTGGTTTTGGTTCACTTGTTATGCTATCACGTTTTTGAGTTTGTCTAATTTTTTTGCCTATCCGCCTTCTCGAATACACCCAATTGAGAGTTTGTTGACAACAGTGTTTGTTTTGTGTTTAGTTGCTTTTCCACTGTTTTAGACAGGTGTGTGTGTATTGTGGATAGTTCTTTTTGCCTTGTCACATGGTAAAACCACCTAGCTTGTTGTTTGTTTATTCTTCTGCATGAATTCTTCATGAGTCTCTCACTTTTCCTTTTGGCTCTATTATAATTTTATAAAACGTCTGACACATTTCATTACGGCGGTATTTATCTTATTGATTGTTATAGACTTGGATCTTACGTTTAAGTCTGGCTTTGACAGCACAACGTTGAAATGAAGATTGTGCTGAACAGCGCTTCTTTATGATTTATATGTTGACCATTCATGATTTCTCCTTTAGACAATTAAGTTGAATATCTTCACCAATAATGATTCCTTTAGATAAGTAGTTGTATATGTTCTATTGCATATGTTGTTCTTCCTTTGGGGGTGAAAATAAAAACTCTGAACGGAACATCTCGTGACGACTGCACCGGACCTTTTATTCTATCTCAAGTCCTGCAAATCCGCCCCGAAAGTCCTGGAAATGAGAAAAATTCCATAAAGATAAGCTTTTTTTTTCAAAACTGTATTTTGGTGACGTATGTAGAAAATCGTACAAATTTTTGTTTCTTTCTTTTTGAAATTTGACTTCAAGACATTAATTTGTATATGTTTCTAATCTTTTACTTCACCAATGACTGCCTCTAACTGTGGACTCAAGTTTAGGTGATGTGAATTTCAATAGAGGAACCGACGAGATTTGCTGATCAGAAGTATACAAGTTCAATCGTTGTGGTGGATTACACCTCACACTTTTTGAAATGTTTCTACCTCCTCCGGAAACCCTACTACCTGGGGTGTAAAGAATTATTTTGAAAACCACTGGTCAGGTAAAATGATCAAATCTGTCCTCTTTAACAATTCGTCAAGGTTGGTGCATAATATTTTCCATATTTTATTTTGATAGTTTTGTGAACATCAACACCGAGATTTTATTTAAATACGTATTGCTAATTTATATTAGTATCCCTGAAAAATATGCAATGGCTGGAGTATATCTGACTGGTTAGTCAAGGACAGCGTAAACGAGTTTCATTTTTCTGATAACATTGATTAGCCTCGACTTTTACCTACATTTTAGTGCATAACGTAATGATAACGGTAGTATCACATTCTTTGCTTGATAATCGGCATAATTATACTTAATGGCAAATGAAAAACAAAATCAGTTTCAAAGTTCATTCGGACTGAAGTTATACCGACTGTGTTGTTATAAGCTGAGTTCGTATCGTTAACAACTGAAACGCTTTCTTATTATCCAAAATTTATTGAGGAGGACACAAAACAAAGTTTGAAGCGCTAACACTGGGCATTATAAAAGAAAAAATACATTATAACTGTACAAACTTCATGAAACAGAACTGACGCTAAATGTATTCAACACAGAAATGAGATTATGTGTGTTGTCAGACATGGGCAAGATAAAATTAGTTCAACTACTTGGAATTGTTCTATTAATGCAGCCATATGTTATTGATGGACAAGGGATTACAAAGTGTGTCCTAGGTAGTGACATGTGTTCTTGTGAGACCAACAAGGGAAAGATTCAGTTGAAGTCAAAGACCAGTGCGTAAGTTACAGCTTTGTCGGTCATCAGTAAGACAGGGGTGGTAATCAAACTAATAGCTGTACATGAAAACTAGATCGTGTTCCCATAATTTGAATGAAGAAAAGCATTTATCGTTTACAGATGTAAAATATCATATTTATCTAAAGTTAATAACAAGTATATACATATTCAATTATATTGTGCTAACATCACCAACATTAAACATCTCTTCTTCTTCTACCTTTTAGCTCCCAGTGGAGCATAGGTCTTCAACAAACACTTTCCAAGTCGTTCTGTTTTTTGCAATTCTTTTAAGATCATTCCATGTCTTCCCCATCATCTTCATCTCTGCTTCAATCTGTCTTCTCCAAGAATTCCTTGGTCTTCCTCTTTGTCTTTTCCCCTGGGGATTCCAAAAAAGGGCCTGTTGTGTAATACTCTCAGTTGGTTTCCGTAGTGTGTGTCCTATCCATCGCCATCGTCTTCGCTGTATTTCTTTATCCACTGGTATTTGACCGGTACATTTCCATAATTCCACGTTTGTGACTTTGTCCTGCCATTTCCATCCCTTTATTCTGCGCAAGCATCCATTAATGAAAGTCTGTACCTTCGTGATTGTCAATTTTGTTATTCTCCATGTTTCACAGCCATATAATAGAACCGACTTAACATTGGAGTTGAAAATTTGTATTTTTGTATTTAGCCTAATTTCTTTGGATTTCCATATGTTTCCCAGTGCAATGAAAGCTCCTCTTGCTTTTGATATCCTTATTTTGGTATCGTTTTCTGTTCCTCCCTCTTTATCTATATTACTGCCCAGATATATATAAGATTGTACGTCTAGTAGAGGTATTTCTCCTAGTTTTATTTGGTTATTGCCAACTGCATTAATTCTCATAATGTTGGTCTTATCTCTATTAATCTTTAGTCCTAGCTGTTGTGATCTCTCATCTAATATACTCATTTTATCTTGCATCTGTTGGTGGCTGTGTGATAGGAGAGCTATGTCATCAGCAAAGTCTAAATCATCAAGTTGTTTGGTCAGTGACCACTGGATCCCATTTCTGTTGTTTTGAGTTATTTTCATAATCCAATCTATGGCCAGTAGAAAGAGAAATGGAGACAGAAGGCATCCTTGCCTTACTCCTGTTCTTATTTCAAATGCTTCTGTAAGCTGTCCTTCATGCACCACACTACATTTTGTTCCTTCATACATTGTTTTTATCAGGTTAATAAACTTTATGGGGATTCCATAATGACTCAGCAACTTCCAAAGCATTCTTCTGTCTAAACTATCAAATGCCTTTTCGTAATCTATGAATCCAATATAAAGTGGGGATTTTAGTTCTAAACTTTGTTCAACTATTATACGTAGAGTAGTTATTTGATCAGCACATGATCTGTTCTTCCTAAAACCTGCTTGTTCATCTCTCAAGTGTTTCTCTATAGCCTCTTTTAGTCTCTCCAGAATGATTCTGCCTAATATTTTTCCTGGCACTGATAGTAGCATAATTCCCCTATAATTTGTGCACTCCTGTAAACTTCCTTTCTTTGGTAGTTTGATCATATAACCTTCTCTCCAGTCTTTAGGTATTTCTTCCCTCTCCCAAATTTTATCCAATAGATTATGTAACATCTTGGTAGAGGTGATAATATCTGCTTTGATGGCTTCCGAAGGAATTTCATCTGGTCCTGTGGCTTTACCATCTTTTAACAGTTTGATGGCTTTCATTATTTCTTCTTTGCTTGGTTTTCCGCAGTTAACGTGTAATTCTTCTTCTGCTGGTAGTATATCTGGAGGATTATTTGCGCCAGGTCTGTTCAAAAGTTCTTCAAAGTGCTCCTTCCATCTCTCCATTTGTTCCTTTATATTACTAAGCAGATTTCCTTTCTTATCTTTGATAAAGGCGTTGATCTGTTTGTATTTTCCACCTAATTTCTTTGTGCTGTTGTACAGTTCTTTCATATTCCCTTTATTTGCTGCTTCTTCTGCCTCTTTAGCTAATTCATCTATATATTTCCTCTTATCCCTTTTAATGCATCTTCTCACTTCTTTGTTCACCTCTGTGTAAGCTTCCTGTGTCTTGGCTTTATTACTTCTTGTTTTGCTTTTATTTATGTCTGCTTTCTTGTTCTTTCTTTCTTTAATTTTATCCAGGGTCTCTGCTGTCATCCATGCCTTATTCTGGCGTTCTCTTTTCCCCAGTGTTTCTTCGCATGTCTCTTTCCATATATTTTTTACCTGTTTCCAATGATCTTCTATATTTATTGTATTTTCTAGTTGTTGGAGGACTTGGTATTTGTTTGATATTGTGACTGCGAATTTATCTTTAATTCCTTGTTCTTTAAGAAACCCTACATTGAAATACGTTCTGCCCTTATTCGTTGTAGTATACCTTTTTAATTTAATTTTAAGTTTGGCTAACAGAAGATGATGATCAGAAGCTATATCTGCCCCTCTATATACTTTTACATCCTGTAAGGATGACTTAAACTTATTATTAATACATATGTGATCAATTTGATTTTCCGTTCTATGATCTGGTGACACCCATGTAGCTTTGTGTATTCTTTTATGTTGGAATATTGTTCCTCCTAGGCTCATTTGATTAAGGGCGCAGAAATTCACAAATATCTCTCCATTCTCGTTTATATCTCCAAGTCCATGTTTTCCCATAATCTCTTCAAAGCCTCTGTTGTCCGATCCTACCTTAGCATTTAGGTCTCAAAACTTCAACATTAAACATATAAAGTGTTAAATATAAAGCGCTTACATAATGTGAAAGAAAAACATTTAGTATGAAATATTAAAATGTATACAAAATAAGAATGAACAATATTGACAGGTTTTAATAGTTAATAGATAACTAATTAAGATATCAACTATTACATACATTTTATTATACTTCTATATTTCTTATTTCTTCACTTCTTATTGTATCCATCGACTTACGAAGGAGATACAAAATTCTGGTTCTCACTCTTCTGGCGGCTTCAACCATTGTCAATTGATGTTGTTGTAGCGTGTCTTTGATGTTATCGGACTATCAACAGACAGAGTTCACACTGAATAATGGAATATATAAGAGGCTAGTATTCTAAGGTTTAAAATGCGACTGACTTATAGCCTGTGAGAATAGAATATTGAGTAAATGAACAACCAAATGCTCATAGTATACTCTATGATATAATTCATGTTTACAGTTGTTATTATTTTACACTCGCTACAGATGATGACAATAATAATAAATAATTGTCTTCAAGACATAAAGCATCAAGTGTATTATGTTAGAGTGGCAATAATACATCAAGATTAGTCCTTGTGTAAGCAATGTTCACGTTAGTGTATGCAAAGGAATATAGAGATAAGCTATCATTTTCATTCATTTTTTTCTCGGGCCTAATATGACACATAGAGCGGAAATCAATTCTCCAAGATTAACGATTTGCCGCTAGTTCTTGTAGATCGTGTTTGTTTCTTAGCCCTATGTTTGAGCCTTCACTAGTAATTGTTCTGCGTAGCGATTCTCTTCGTATGCCTTGTTTTCTTTTACCAGACGGTTTCCACATGAATGCCTGACAGTGAAGTCTTTCTTCATTCATTCTCAGCACATGACCAAGAACATTTCCAACTTCTTATAAAGCTCGACATGTATTCTTGTTTAATTTGTCTCTTATCTGTTCATTTGAAATGCATTCTTTCCATCTTATGTTTGAGTCCCTATGTAGACACTTGTTTTTCAAAGATATTTAATTTTCCATCTAAAATATGGGTGGATTTCCAACTTTCACATCCATAGGCTAGCACTTGTTTCTCACAAGAGTTGAACAATCTCAATTTTGTTAGTTTACTGTGAACTTTGGATCACCAGATGTTTGTCAGTTTGTTGAAGGCACTAAATGCTAGTGCGATGCGTGTCCTGATTTCTAGTTATCCCTCCATCTCTGGAGATTTTTCTGCGATTTTCTATATTATCATCCCTCTCAATGCCTAATTACCTATGATTGTCTCTACGGACTTCGTATTTCTGTTCACAATATTACTATAGTAATGTAACAATATGATGACAGTAACGATCTAATAACCTAGAAAACTTATTCTCAAGATTGAACGGATCATGTCTCACCTATTTCATTCTTTTGTTATTCAAAGACTGTCTTATACCGACCATTTTCTTCTTCTCTTTAAAGGGATTAGCAGTTAGTCTCCAAGATGGCGTCGCCTCGTGTTCTGTGTCGTTAGTCGGTAATGTCCTTATGGTTAATAGAAGATTCTATCATAAAACTAACTTGTTTTCATTGTGGCACATGTTTACCGCGAGGTCAATATTATTTGAATCTTTGTTTTTCAGTGCATTAGAGTCTTTTAGACCGACCATATTTCTCAATTTAAAAAATAATAAATAACTCTCCATAATGTATAACTAATAAATATCCGTAATGTTCAAGTTTATTTGTCCAGAAATGTATGTTTGGTTTGAAAGTTCATTCTTAATCTATCCCTGCTAAACAATCATTGTTATCAGCAAAACGCAGGTTGTTGATATTTCTGCCACCGTTAATGACAGCGCTTTCAATGTCTTCTAAAACACCTGCCATAATTATTTCCAAAAAGATGTTGATTAGATAGAAGAGAATAAGCAGCATTTTCGATCTCCAACTGTTGTTCTGAACCGTTCTCCTCGACTTCTATCATTTAAGTGCTGCGCTTGTAGACTTGTGGAGATGTTTTAAAGTGCGAAATACGTTGGCACCGAAGTTGTATATTCTCATTGTAACCAACAGAGCTGGCTGCATGTCAAACTCTGTCAAGCGCTTTGTTTGACGTTTATGACAACAATATATAGATCTTGTTGGTGTTGGAGGTATTTCTGGCAGAGAGAATTCTAAGATTGAAAATCTGCTTTGTTATACTTTGACCTGCACGAAAGCCTGCATGTTGCTCTGAAATAATCTATTTTTATTGAGATTTTAATTAATTGAGTATGATTTTGTAACATTGCCTAGCTCATTAGTCACTCTTTTAAAAAAAAGTTAATATTTAGTATCATCTCAAATGCACCAACAGGTACACAGCTCAAGACACTAATTTTCAATATTATTTCTACATATGGGATCCGTGCAAGGACATCACCAATGGAACTGTCACTGCCGGGGTAAGATTAACATATATACTAGAGTAACTGGCAACAAACTAGCGTGAATATTCAGATTACTTTATCTACGTAAACACGCTTACATGTATTTGGTTTATAATTGTAAAACGTTAACATGAAAGTATATTATTACAATGATTGTACTGGTGTAACTAATCAATAACAACTATCGAAATCTTTAAGTTAGTTTCAAGTATCGGAAGATGATAGCAATAATATTCTACACTTTCAACATTCTTCTGATTCCTCCATTTTCTGCAAGTACCAATAGCAACATGTTAGCAATCTGGACAGTCAATTTATGGGCTTTTTGTTTTTAAACACAAGTTTCTACCCGACATAAGCAGCTCACTTGTCTGATCTCATTTGCTGTGATATTTCCAAGTGTCTGATATTCCAGCTATCCAGATTTTTGCAGGGAAACTTTCTTAGTTTATTCTTTTTGTAACGTTTGCTGATAGCTGTGTAGTCTGTGTTTAGTTGTTTCTGGGTTGTCATGTGATCGAACAATTTAATTTGTTGTGTCTAAGTTTGCCTCCGACGCTTTCTTTATCACGCGTTCAATTTCACTGAGAGTTATCTCTTTGATTGTTCTAGAATCATGATTTCTTAAATTGATTTCAAAAGATGGGGAACAAATGAATTAACTCAAAGAAAACAACAATTTGACATTATAGATGCTCTAGAGAGAGCATTCCTTCTCTATTCGGTTTCCTTATTGTGTTATCATCAAAGACTGACGTCGAAATCAACGAAGTTGTCCATGTTTTGGAGATGATCCTCTGGAAGTCATTGAGTTAACGTTTAAATATGAAATGATTCTCTTCTATTTATGTTATCAGTATCAGCGCAGTCGAAAATGCTCCATATCCGTTCCACTCATTTCACAGTTCAAGCCAAAGCGAGTTGGCAAATTTTGTTGACAAGATCAACTACCGTGCAGCTCTAATCGGCGCACAGACGACGATTCCAAGCAACTACCATCGACTATAGAGTGCATAGTCACTTCTTCACTCCAATTTCCTCCAAAATAAACATTAAAACATACATAACAATCGAAGCGGTTTAAACAATTACGTTGATCTTTGCAAAAAATAAAATACGGGGCAAGGAGCAGTCGATTTACATTGTCGGTCGGCGTTAGAAAAGGTGAACTCCAGTGTGAGCCAAGACGTTACGTGGACGACAATTTCTAACGACAATACTGACAAGAGAGTGCCCACGGTCACTTCCATCTCCAATTCACTCAAATACATCTTTTAAAAAACCGTACACAAACCTGTCAAAAATTGTTTTACAATAAACGTTACAAACCTGTCAAATTAAAAAAAAAAAAAACTGTTTTAGTGTTGGCACACTCTAAAGGAGCATGCGGCAATGACTACCATCTTTTCCGGAAGTCCTGATGTGCTCGCTGAAAGTATTCCATATCCCAGTTGGAAGATTTTAAAACTGATGAAACATTGAGATCTTACAAACTGCATTCATTCATCCATTGATTGCCGTCTCCACAACAAAGGTTGGCTACCTTGGAGCGCCATTCCACTCTGTCTTCCTGCTTTGATGGTGCAGATTGTCATAGGTTGACTTGTCCATCTTTTGATGTTACTCGTCCATGTTAGTCTTGTCTGCCTCTACCTCTTTAACCTTGTATTTTCCCTTCCAATATTACTTTTATTAAGCTGTTGTATCTTGTAACATGTCCTAAAATTGTCATGTCTTGTTTGGATTGTGTTTAGTAGTTCTCATTTTATTTTTAGTTGTTTTAAAACTTCATCGTTTGTTTTCTTTTCTTTCCATCCAATTCTACCTATTCTTCTATATATCCACATTTCAAAGACTTCAATTCTCTGTTCTGTTTTCTTGTCTAAATGTCCATGTTTCTGCACCATACAGTAATATTGAGAAGATGTAACATTTTGCTATTCTTAGTTTCAGCCCTGGTGTTATTTGTTTTGATGTTAGTATATTTTCATTGCATTAAAATTACATTTTGTCATACCTATTCTTTTTTTTTTTTTTTTTCAATTGTACATTTTCCATCATTGGTTATAGTATATCTTAGGTAGTTGTAGCTCTGAACTGTCTCCGGATGTATTCCTTCAACTTTGATATTTATTTGTAGGTCTTGAGAATTTTCTTTGTTTATGATCTCAGTTTAAGTCTTTTTGATATTCCTATCTAGTCTATATTTTTCCTTGTTGTTATACGGTCCTAACATTCCATGTAACTACTTTTATTTAGTTCTTAAAACAATAGTTAGAATTTCTCTCCATAGTTTTTGTTTGGAATGTTACGTGATGAGGCTCCAATCTCTTTCACGGTGGTCTGCCATATTAGTCTTTCGTGTTCTGAATATGCCTCATGTGTACCACACACTTTGCTGTTTTCGCTTTTTGGGCCGTTGCTCATTTCTGATTCTACCGCCCCATCCACCGTCACAGACTTTTTACATTCGTGTTGAACATACCCGGCCGGCGTCATTGTTGTCGAACTGTGTGTTTGCCTGTCGAACAGCGAACACACGACACAAAGAAGAATAATCATATTCCAATTAAATATCTGTAAAGTTCACATTCCATCCACTCGTCAGAAGTAAAAGATACACCAAAACGGGGAATAGCAACAGAATATTTCACAACTAGACTGTCGCGTAAATCATGTAAATATGTCAGCAAGATCCGAATTATAAAAACTACCACACGCAGCCGCCATGACACTGGAAACCTACAAACTTATTTATGAAAATGTAGTGCAATCAGAGTCTACAATAAGATATGGTTGTGTGAAGAATATAGAAGTGTTCCGTAAATACGAAAACTAGTGGTGACGGAACCTTTTCGTAGATGTAAGTAATTAGCAATTGATATAAGTTTTAAATGTCACAAGTAGCAATCTAAACTCATCTGCCTTTATGATTTCTGTTTGCAAAAAAAAAAAAAATATTCACCTTGAAATGGCCTCAACATAAAAAAATGAGGGTAATCAGTGTTGAATATTTAGTTGGTTTAAAAAAATTAAAACAATTAAATAAATAATATTAAGTTATGTAGTTTAATAATGTGTAACACAATCTGTTTGATAACACATGTTTGTTTGCTTAAATACAGTATTAGTTCTTAATGTTTTTTTTTTAAAATAAATTTGATTAATTAAAACTGGTGGTTGGTAAAGTTATTTTTTTTTAAAGTACTAGAAGATAATTTACCTGGGGTGCCCGGAATTTCTACCGTGGAATGATGGCCTCCACGGGGTAATCTGGCACTGCATGACGTTGTTGGGAGTGAAAAGATTAATCCAAGACAGGAACTAGTAGAATATATTTATTGATTCAAATGATTGGTCATCGATTCTCTTTGGGTTTAAATCTTGATGATTATTCTTCTTCAGCTTTCAAGACTTTTGATCATGCGAACTTTCGATCATCTCTTTGTTCTAGTTTCTGAGGTGTAGAGAGAATATCATAGCACAAGATGAATTGGTGGCTTGGTCGGTATTCGTATGTGCATGTGTGACTTGATCTTCTCTTAAATCTGCGCTGTGGCTGACACACTATGACTTCGTTTGATGATTATAATCTGCTTCAAAGTACGCTGTAATATATTTATATAAATCGCACAAATATTGAAAGAATATTAAATTATAATTATTTTGATATGTCTAAAATATGATTAGGCTTTAACCAAATTTCGTTGTGCACTTTATTATCAATGTCTAGTAGACTCATCCCGTGGATTCTGTGTCGTTAGAACAACAATGACGCGGTAAGACTTTCTTCCATCTTTCACTGACGCGGATCATTATACGCTTCGCAACGCCCATTCATTCGTCTATGTTTTATCCTATATTCATGTGTCTGCCACTCTTTCTATAACTTGACTATTCTGTTAATATTATCTCTAGGTCTATCTGTTGATTGCGGTATTTGGCCGAATCATCTATTTCGCATTTCTGAGTCGCTGTGCTGTCCAATTTCTTGATCTACAGTAAGAAACGTCTCATCAGAGATGTAAGAAACTTCTCTTCTTCCTCTGTTTGATCAACATGTTAATGCACGAAATGTCCCTAAGGAATGTGGCCTTTGTAATTTCTTCTTCTGTGTTCTCCGGACGACTACTCTTCTTTATTTTCCACTCTTAAAACGTCGTTATTTGGGCGTAGATACATTGTGTTGCGGTTTAAAGCAACCTACGATAGTTGCTTCTTCCGGCCCAATATATCTGTCTCTAGCTGGACATTTTGGGGTACCTGGTTGCCTTTCCCCACAACCCCTACTTGCTTGGCCAACGTGGGTAGTCCGTTACCAAATCCAGCACGGGAAATTAGCGTAGAATCATGATCGAATATTGCCTTGATTCTGGCGCAGGTTAGTATTTTCATTCCAGGCGTTGTCTGACAGTTGGTACTTTTTACGATACCTAAGGTGTAACATCTGAATTCTATAAATGTTATGTTTTAAAATATTGCTGTGAGTGCGAATGTCAGCAGGTACTTATGAATATAGAAGCACGCCCATCATAAAAGATTTTTATTTTTCCTGCCAAATTTCCTATCGGTTCATGTAAAATCACACAGAGTTGTGTATCGTACTCGCAGACTCACGGTAAGACCAAAACTCACGCAAGCGTGTGCCCAGGGAGCAGACATGGTAAAATTAATAGAGTAAGTCAAGGTTCCCTCCATGCCTTACTAGGCATATTTGCTATATGGTTTTAGTGACTAGATCTTCTCACGAGGCACTGTTTTTGGGTGATTCTATTGACATTACGTCAGACCATCCTTAATTTCCAGGTTTTAGAGGCTGGGTGCACCTAGACCTAGGTGCCTTTTTCTAGACAGATCCAGCAATTCTGGAAATTGAATCCGGACCCTTCTGGTCATGAAACAAAAGCACAAACCAAACGACCCAGGGACTGCTCTAGTAAAACAAAGGATTTTGTCTATCTCTTTGTCCACTGGTATTTGTCTGGTACTTTCCCGTAGTTCGAGTTTAGTAGTTTTGTCCTGCCTTTACTTCTCAGTAAAATCTATGTTTTTTTTCAGTCTCGATGATCCCCGGAATCTTGTTGGTCAGATAAAAAAATATCCTGCAACTTTTGGAAATTGACCTTGGACCTTTCTGGTTTGGAAGCGAGCGCCTTAACAACTCGACTATTGAGCCTTCTATGGTAAAGCCTGAAATAAGCTCAGCCAATACTGAACAGAGAAAGAGCAAGATAGCCTGACAGGCCACCGACGATGTAAACCCGGTTCGGAAAGACTCTGATGCCGTCATAGAAGAGACAATTATGACTACGAACATCGGCAGTCTCGAACAGGAAAACGTCTATATTCATAAAAGGCTAGGGCTGATTTTCCGCTTCATTTCCGTTCTGAGTTAGTATATTCTGGACGGTAAGATGCACATCACGGTGAAATCCAAATTGATATGCAAACAAAGAAGGTGAAAAATGCAATGTTAACCTTTTTAACTTTATCTAGTGTCTCATCACTCTGTGATCTTCTTTTTGTCTCCAGGCTATACAGGTTGATACGCGCTTTTTAAATTCTCAGCTAGCAATAGGCACTCACCGCAAGGCTACCTCTGATGCTTCAAATGGCTACGCCGTGTTCACTTTGAAAACCGATGATAACTACAGGTGAGATGCTATATTGTTTGAGTCAATTAGAGGAAGAACAATTTCAGAACAAAATATACATTTATTTATTTATACAGAAGCTCCAACAGTGACATTCAAGGCAGTAAAGTACCCCCGTCACGCCAAGTGGCATATATGGAATATGGTGTTAGTGACCATACATTTTACAGACCTTTGACACATGATTTTTGGGATAATGTGGTCGGTATTACGCCCGTGCCACTTTACTTTCCCAGAAAAAAATCCAGTACCAATTAAAGGTTGGGTGAACCGGAGCCGTCGGTTGGGATCGAACCCTACCTCTTGTCGTTTGTAGTCCAGTTCACTAACAGCTGAGCTATACATTCAAGGCAGGTCCAGAGATAACTGTCAAAAGGGGGGGGGGGACGATGAAGTAGATCGGTCGTTTGATGTACACAACCTGACAAAATGTGAGAACAAATAGGAAATCTAAAATGTAGAAAATTTGATTGTTCCACTGACAACATTTCGTTGTTTACCCACTTTATGATTGGTACCAGAGATCATTTCTGGGACGGCAGACCATCTTGGTGTGGTATTCACCATGTCAGCAATAATTTGTCGTTTGTCGTGGAAGAAATACGGAAAAATTGCCTAATATTCCCTGCATTCTTGATGGAGACATTTATTGAGTTCTTTCAATGTTGCTTTCCGAGAAGGTCTGCACATTTGATAGAATAACTAAACCGGAAACATCACCAGTCCATACAACCTAACTGTTCACGAATGTTTCAGTGACTACTTCAAAATGTATCATTGTCAGTAGTAAGTCAGGCTATGGAGAGTTATACTCAAGGAGTTGAGCTATATAAGAATTAATTTGGTGCGATGCACGGAAATATAATAATTAATCATGTTTCAGGAGCAGCCGTTGTCTGGTGCAAAGAATGTTAGCAAACTTCATAGTTGTAGGAAGGTGACGTCGAATGTGAATTGGTTTATTAGTCCAGGTTGTTAGACGACTACCTAACATCCCCACCCCCTAATTAATGAGTAGATTGGTTAATGAGTAATGGGCACGGTCTCTCGCCAGATTTGAAAGGACTCGTAATCACGAGTGTATGTTTCCCGTAAAAATTCTATAGCTACGCCCACAAAATCACCAGAAGCATTTTGTCCATAAACGAAGGAGAGGGTTAATAGACATTAATGCATGCTTTTTTCTTTCTTTTTTTAAAATATTTTAATATGTCTTTAAAAGGGTCAAGAGTTAATATTTACGATAGATACGGCCATATTCAAGGATTTGTTGGGTACTCTCGTTGACGCGATGAACCTGCAGTTCAATATCTCCCACTCAGTTCTACACGAGTACGGATCGATTAACTGTTCCCAAGCTCGCGCGGAATTGATTGCTGAGGTGTGATCTAGAAACCAATAGCATTCCCTCACACACGGATAGCGTAGGTCAGTCGCCATAAGAATATATACCAACTGATACGAATCCAGATCTGTAAATCTAGCAGCAGAGCTTCACGTGATAACCACCAGAACTGTAAATCTAACAGCAGATACTCACAGGTGTTATACTAAAACACCGCCGGAGGAGGAGACTTTAAAACACCAACAATATACGAATACAGGTAACTTGAAATATTGCTTAAAATACATACCAATGTGTGTTTACTATCATAGTTGTATTAGTGGACAATTTTCTGTAAATCTCATAACTGTCACAAAGCAAAGCTGTTACGAAATAGAGTCCACAGTGTCGTATCCTTTTGGTTAGAGAAATTTAGGAATTTTTTCCAGCCCCTGTTTTTTTACAAGCCAATCTCCAAGTAATCCACCTATAAAAATGAATCGGCTCCAAAAGACGAACTCCAGAAACATCTGTACCAATTTGATATTCATAACTAACCGTTAATGTTATTATTAAAAGTGACTCATAATTGATGTATAACTAATGAGAGGTCTGCCCTGCAGTGGTAGTAAGATAAATATTACAGGTAATCATAGTTGAGCGACGGTATTTTAATAACGGCGCATAGAAACAATGTCGGATGTCTTTGGTCGATATTTTCATGAATGTGACATGCATCGCTGACCTGTAAAATATTTAACACTACAGAGTCTTACTAAATATGCTAACAAAAGCTGCTCTTCGCACTCTAATGTAAAATGACCGACCGTTCGTATGGTGTACACCTTAACACCCCTACATCTTATACCGTCTGTCATGGTAAGGTGATAGACGAAGAAACCGATGTTTAGGGGTAAGTCCAAAACAGTTTTCTTTTTCCTCATCTCAATAATCGTTTTTAAACCGGGAATTATTTTCAGATAGAACGACACATGATAGTGATGGTTAGATTATTTTTTATTCATATATAGTCGAGAATGGAGTCATTGTAAACGTAATTTTACGAGTATTTAAATGTTTAATCTTTCGTTTCTTTAAAACAAAAAGGTTACTATACTTGTAACTAATTGAAACTAAACGTTTTTAATGTAAATTAAATACCTGATATCAAGGGTAATCAATAGGACGTCGCAGAAGACTGAATCTGCCAGTGCCCCGTTGTAAAGAAGCCTTTTGTTCGATAATCCCCCGCATCTTGCAGGTAGTATAATAGCAGAAGACTGAATCTGCCAGTGCCCCGTTGTAAAGAAGCCTTTTGTTCGATAATCCCCCGCATCTTGCAGGTAGTATAATAGCTCTCTCTCGAGTGGCGACGTGATTGTCGCTGGCGTGTTTATTCTGTGTGGACTAAAAAATGTGAACTTTAAAATACAGGCGTGTTACTAAATAAACAATTAATTTACTACTAATTAAATATATATATATATATATTATATATGTTATTTATTTTTAAATCCACTATATTCGACACGCGAGTATACACTAAAGATATAGTTTGTTGTATAACGAGTTATTTTCTTTCTACGGTGTGTCGGCTTCGCAACTAAAGTATATTTGTCTCTCTTTCACTCTTAGTTTGTAAGTGTATATATGCACTTATGTATGCTTATAGGTTATTCACTCTAGATCGCTGTCTGTCTAAAATTAGGTTATTACTATATGATAAAAGTCACCAGACTCTAATACCTTTTACAGTTCGATGATTATTGACAACGCTGAAAGACAAAAAGAAGCGAAACGATTAGTTTTAGTCCTTTTTAGACGTAGTTTATAGCAAAATATGCGTAATTTTAAAACGGTTTTTATACTAAAGCAGTTATTTTATAGATAACATTACAGTGTAAACATTCAACCGAGTATATTTTTTTCATGTATTTTTATATATTTTTATTTTTATTTTTTATTGGGAAATGTACAATAAATACAGAGACAAACTAAACAACGTAATCATTACTAGTTATGGATCCAATCTGGAAACATCCACTTACCGTGTTAGTCGTAAGGCCGACTGGATGCGGAAAAAGTGTGTTTGTTAGGAGATTTCTCGAACACGTGTTAGAAATGGTCAGTCCCGCACCTGAGGAAATAATTTACTGTTTTGGTGAGTGGCAACCGATGTACGAAACGATGAAGTGTGTTCAGTTTAATGAAGGGCTACCCGACATGGAGCAATGGCGAGGAGATAGGAGACGTCTGGTAGTCATAGACGATCTGATGAACGAAACTGACGACAGGGTGACGAAACTATTTACCAAAGGCAATCATCATCGGAACCTGAGCGTCGTGTATTTAGTACAGAATCTCTTTAGTAAAAACAAGGAACAGCGGACGATAAGTCTCAACAGCCATTACATCGTCATGTTTAAAAACCCAAGAGACGGATCTCAGATTACGAATCTGGCAAAACAAATATCCCCGGATCGCGTGTCGTACGTGCAAGAAAGTGTTGAAGACGCGACGTCGGCTTCACACGGGTATTTGTTATTCGACCTTCGACAAGAAACACCAGATCATCTAAGACTACGAACCAATTTCTTTCCTAAAGAACATCAGATAGTCTACGTAAAAAAGTAATGAAAATGGGCAAGTCGGTGAAAAGACGCGGCGAGATGTTGCGTTTTCTGTGCTCGGCTAAACCACCTGCTGTAAAGGTCGTGATGAAAACAGCATCTCCTGATCTCATAAGAAATCTGTGCGAATGCTGCTACAACGTGTTAAAGGGTAACGTTCGGCTCACACCGGCTCAGAAGAGACGATTGCAGCGCCATTAACACGACTGGAGGATTCTCGCTCGAAAAATGAAGAGCTTGAAAAAGAGAAAACAGATTGTGCTAAAGGGTGGATTTATCGGCGCTTTGATTAAACCAGTTCTGGGTATCCTGAGCTGTATCCTTGGTGTGTGAACGATGACCAAGAAAATGATTTTGATCAATCATCGACTGCTAGAGTCTGTAAATCACCAACAAGCTTGGTATACACCACCCGAGTCACTAAAAGACAGCTAAAAGATCTGGATACGCAAATGCAACAAGTTCTGGAAAGAGAAGATATGTTGCCATGCGACAAAGCCAGACTGTATCAGCAGACATTGCAACGGTATCTGAAACGTTTCGATCATTACAGGCACAAACCTCTAGGCGTAGTGGACATTAAACAGACACCACCATCCTCTCAACCCTCCGACTCGATTACAACACCACTACCAAACAAGGTACTTAAAGTTGAAGTCAATTAAAAAAGTCTTCTGTCAGCGCCAAGCGCGACTAGGCCGAAAACGAAATTTGTCGTTAATAGAGAAGCTGCGGGCACGTAAAAGAAGCTGTGGGGACTCAGTAAAAGAAGAAAAAATAAGATTCCAAAACAAAACTGGGAGACATGGCCAAAGGAGTAGATAAGATGTTAAGAAGCCGTTACTACAATCTGAGCGACCTGGTGCCTACGGAGGTGCGGAAGGTTTACAGCGTAGTACAAAACTAAGCTCTGCAAAGATTAAAGAGTGGCTGAGTCGACAGGTTGCTTATACTCTACACAAAACCGTTGTTAGAAAATTCAAGAGACAACCCATCATCGTGGGTGGTATGAATCATCAGTTCCAGGCTGCTCTGATCGATCTGAGACAATTAAGAAGATACAACGATGGGTAACTCATATCTGGTTTATGTGTATCGAATGTTTTTTCGAAGTATGCGTGGTAAGTTCTGATACGGTCGAAAACTGCAAAAAATCTAGCGGAGGCAGTGAGTGAAATATTTTCCGAGCGCAAACCGATACATTTTCGGCCAGGCAAAGGATCCAAATTCGTCATCAAAACTTTCCTAAAGTTTCAAAAGAAAATGGAGTTCATTTCTTCACTACGAATAACGAGGATATAAAGGCATCCGTTGTGAAGCGGGTTAACCTCACGTTAAAAGAGAGAATGTGGAGATTTTTTTACGAAAAAGAATAAATTAAGATATGTAGACGCGTTATCCGCACTACTCCGTAACTACAATAATTCGTATCACAGGAGTATTAAAATGGCGCCGGTCCATGTAAATGTGGCCAATTAAGAACAAGTCTGGAACACTTTGTATAAAAAGTTGTCTCTGTCAGAGAAAGACAAAAGTCATTCGGTGGCGATCAATGAACGTTATAAAGAAGGTGATCGAGTTAGGATAGCTCAAGCCAGAGATAATTACAAAACGGGGTATACACCATCGTGGACAGAAGAACTGTTTACGATCAGTTGAGTAAACAAAAACACAAACCCGGTAAACTACGTTGTGAAAAATGATTTTGGTGAAGAGTTGAAAAGTTCGTTTTATACAGAAGAGCTTCAAAAGTCGGCGATAAACGGGTGTATCGAATAGAAAACATCTTAGAAGAGATGAGAGTTGGTGGGGAAAAAAGAACACTTACTCAAGTTGTACGGTTACAACTCATCATTCAACAGTTGGATTTTGAACGACCAAGTATCCATATACAGAGACTGGCGAAATGGAGGCGGAGGAACGCGTGCAAACTTTTCTGAGTACGGTAGTTGAAAGAGAAGAAAAGAAGAATGACGAAGGCACCAGTCACGATAGCAGAACCTTACTCTGGCCTGTTTTTTGGTAAACTACTCCCGCGAATGGAAATCGTTTTTCTCTGCCAAATGATCGTTATATATGCCGTCTTCGGCGTGCTTTATTTAATCTGACTGGTGAAATCGGCGAGGGTCAGGACGGAAAAATTTTAATCGCGCTCCTGAGTAAATTGTTTGGGATACATGCTGCCTAACCCCAAACTCGAGACAGGTCGTTAGAGAAGATGAGGTTTTACATCACAGCCCCCAGCAACGCGTCGATGCAAAATTATCCTGAAAATAGTCCGGGGAGCGAGTTCGTTAAACTCCCTCGAGTTCGAACTGAATGCAAACTACGAAGTCGGTTTGGTCGGGATACAATTTCCAAACATTTATTTCAACGTCTTTCCCGGCGATATCTGGATCAGTTACAAAACTTCAAGCAACGGAGGCAAAACCAACACCTCTGATAACACAGCATTAACAATGAAATTGGCGCTGGGGTTATACAAGACAGCGGATAACGTTATCAATGCTTTAAATAAACTCATATTGGAAAGAACACCCGGAGTCAATATAAGATTTTTTCAAATAAAAGAAATGAAAATAATGCTAACTTTAAGGTCGTTTAACAAGGAGCTTCGGTTACCATAAGCGAGGAATGGAAAAGTATCTTAAGCTTCCTATCAAATCTCGTGACAGACGCAAACGTTGCCCTGCACAGCGAGAAGGAAATAAACTTTGAAGCGCAAACTAGAAATGTATTGCGATGTCGTGTCACTCAGAGTGGTCGGGGATGTCCTAATACCATTACTGAGGACAGTTCCTATTCTAGAGAAAACCATCACATCCATATTTCGCATCTACAACAAACCGTACTATGTCCCCCTGAGCAGGTTCTCCGTCGAGAGGTAGAAATTCTTTTAACTTACGACAGGGGAGTTGCGATCCCATTTACAGCCAAAACGTCGGTACTGACGTTAAATTTCAGAGCGCGGAAGCACTTCGAGTTGGAATAATGGTGAGACACACACTGCTTCATCGAAATGTTAAATTATACGAAGAGTGTTGCTATAATCATGCCGGGCATGGTCTCCCGGTATTTGTTTGAATTTAGGACACAGCGAGGGCGCGATATCGGTAATTATTTTCAGAAGCGTCGGAAGAGCAATTTTACCGTGGCTAAAAACCGGTTTTAAGGCCTTACTCAGGGGTGTTGGTACGGGACTACAAGTCGCGCAAGACGCATTGGCGAGAAGAAACATTGGAGAGGCAATTAAAGATAGAGCCAATGAATCCGGTCAGCGTTTAATTCAGGAAGCCATCTATCATCTGGCCTGTGGTGATACAGGTCAACCAACCGGAAGCTGTAGAAGAAAGAAAAGACGGACAGCGCCAAAGGGGATGCCAGTTGAAGAAAAAAGAATAAAAACAGCGAAACGACGCGCTCGCTCTCATTCCGCGCGCAAGAAGTCTATGAGGACAAAGTATTCGGACATATTCGGTTAAGCGATATGGCTCTAGTGCACCCCAAGTCTTGCGAATGTTTCCATTCTAGACTAGATTTGTTTAGCGTTCCACCCACTCAGACATATGTTGATTCTGTTCAGTTCATCGAAGCTTGTCCCTTGGCGTCTGGGGCCCCTATAGAATTTTCCATTAGCGGAAATTCGAATGAATACATCGATTTTTCCAACACGTATCTGCATATGAGAGCAAACATTACGTTGTCCAACGTTGACAATTTACCAGCTGATGTTGACGTGGCCCCTGTGAACTATTACCTGCACAGTCTAATCTTGCAAGTTGACGTATCTCTCAACGATACTTTTATTTCAGCTTCTGAAACACCTACCCTTTCCGAGCATACCTAGAAGCCACTCTAAACCATAGCAAAGAGTTTAAGAAAGGTTATATCTCGAGAGCACTCTACTAAATCGATACTCCCAAACACGCGGACGACACACAAGGAGACTCGAATGTGGGTGTGAAAGCGCGGCGAAATCTGGCCCGAGTTTAGCTTCAGCTGGATATAATAGGTCCACTTCACTCTGATATTTTTGTTCAGGAGCGTTACATGGTAAACAAGGTTGACGTGAAAACTAAGTTGACCTCATCAAAGGACGTTTTTAACATCTTAGCTCACGACAAAACAGTCGGTTATAAAAGTGTCATCACTTACGCCGCCATGTTGGTGAGGAAAGCCTCAGTTAATACAGCCATCTCGCTGGCTCATAAAAAGGCTCTCTTACGATGTAATGCGCGATACCCCATGAAGAGAGTTTTGATTAAAACATTTGCTATTTCTAAATGTATGTTATCTCCTTCTCAAAACAACCTTTTCTGACCTAAACACCAGCCCGTCTATTTCTAGGCATAGTGGACTCGGCTGCCTTTAACGAAAGTTCCGACACTAACCCCTTCATTTTTAAATACATTTGTATTACCTGTCTGAACGTCACGGTCGCCGGTCACAATATTTGGGGTAAACCTCTATCTACTGAATTTTTCCGCAGCCAGTACGCTCGCGTCTACTTTAAGTCCATGCTGGCGTTGGGTCTTGTGGGAACAGACGCTGGTAACGGAATAGATTACAATGACTTCAAGAACGCCTACACACTGTTCGCGTTCGATCTCAGCCCTAGTATCTTGGACGGATACAAATTTGAACGTGCAAAATCAGGGCCCATCGCCATTGAGCTTAAATTTGCAACGGTCACGCCTAATCCTATACAGGTCCTAGTTTACGTAAAACTGGATTCCGTACTGGAGATCTCTAAAATGAGGAAGGTTCTTACAGATTATACAGCGTAAACAAGTCGACAATGAACACGAGGGACATTTTCAGCGTACTTATGTCTGACATTTTTGTGAGGTGTTAATCCATTGTTAATGTAGTGGTTCGCGATCGGTAACCCCGGTATATCGGTCCTACTAAAACCACAGCCTCCGTGATCAATACCGATCCGAGTTGGAGATCCGGTTCTCACTGGGTCGCCCTCTACTATAACGGTGTTGGTCAGTTTGAGTATTTCGTCAGTTTCGGGTTTTTTTCCCTGGCATACTGAGATCATCAATTTTATCGAGAGGAATTCGAACAGACCTCTTATCTACAACTCGCGCCAGTTACAAGACCTGGTCAGTAACGAGTGTGGACTGCACTCTGTGTATTTTCTACTGATTAAAACTCGAGGAGCATCAATACAAACGGTCTTATTGCTGTTTCCCTCACCCACTAGACAAACATAAACGATCGAATCGTTCATCGCCTACTCGCACCAAAATTTTTGGTGCAAAATTTAAAATGTATAGAATAATGAGGATAGCGTTTAAAAATAGCATTGTAATCAGCTTCTAAAATTAGTTTCTGGTACGTGGTATATATAAATCGAGCGCAGCTCGCATTTCTCATTCCATTCTTCGAGTTTTGTTTTTTCCACGCCTGTCAAGTTTAGGAATGTCTTATGCTACTAACATCGTGTACACGATTCGCCATGGTGACTTTATTTAACATTTAGACGAAGGCGAGAAAGCCATTTCTGTTTCATCGTATAATGGAAAACGATTTACTACACACTCGTAGATTCTTTGGAGAATCGACCAAGAAATTTCCCATCAAAACCGGCATCACATTAAACCGATGCGCGTTTGAAGACTTGATGGCTATGGCCGGTGATGTGCTATCTGAATATGACAGAGCGCAAGCCACGAATATGAAAACGCCACCAGCAGACACACTTCGAGGACCAAGCCATTTGACACATTGGCCATCGATAGGTAGCAATCTTCATGACGGTTATTTCGATTCATATTTTCGTGAGACTGCGTCCACAACCGTCGAGTACTGACATTTGTGTAAATAAAATACCAGACATGTATAAGACTGATAATGTCGAGATATAAGAATTTCATGCGCGCTTATTTACAGCGGACCATTTGCAACTGTAACCTTCGCTAAGGATTATTGTTGTCGTCACGGATGTCGTATTTTCGGTGCATTAAATAAAAACATAAAAAAACTCATTCGTTGTCATATTTTATTTTATGTCGTGCTTCATCTCCCCGTTACATGGTATTTTTAAAATTATTTTAACACATCACAAGATCTATTTAAAATGTATATATAAAGAAAAAACATACACTTTTCAGTTAAAAATACACGTATTATTATATTTTCAAAAAATATGTTTTGCAAACCTTTTAAAAGAACAATATCCGCCCTGCGAGAATATCCATGGTTCTGTTTTTTCTACTATGCTCTTGGTAGCATCGGATGCAAATTGTTCTATCACGAGTCTAACGTCCACGTCAGAATCATAAAGGAAGTCTCGTAGATTTTTCATTAGGCGAAAAATTAGGGCATGCACAGCAATTATTCTACCCCATTTGTAAATACCATCTGCAAATATTTCCTCTATTATAAGTCGTAAATGGTCATCGACGGTAGGTATGATGGGTAGTTTTTCAATTATAGCATGGAATTGATCAGTGGATATTAGTTCTATCGCACGTTTCATAGTTTTAGAAATTGCGGTGCTGTTTGTTTTAAATATTACATATCTAAGTATGTCACTCGCTTCCTTCTCGATTTCTTGAAGAGACGCCATTTATCTTGATTTTGACGTTAGCACGGCGATGCGTGTAAAACTTTTTGCGCGGTGCAGCGGTGAATGAATAGGCTCTATAAGTAGAGCCAAGGCTGCTATTCTTCTCCCAAATCTGCGCCTGTCACAGGCACACTGCATCCACGTTGAGTGTCTATCCTGTGTAATTTCATCCAAATGATAGATTTCCACCAACTCTTCAGCAAACGTCACCTAAATTAATATGAAATTCAAAAACAGGTTAGAGTATCCCAACGATATCCTAAAAAGAATAACAAATATTCGCTGGAGAGAAGAAAAGTCATGCATTCCTTGCTGCCGGTTTTTTGTAAAATACTCGGTTTACTATTGTCCATGGCTCTATATAGTCGTTGCTATTCCGCATTAGCGTGTTGTTTTGACTTATTCTAGTAAGTTTCTTCATATATATGTATATATGTATATATATATAATATATATATGTATATATTTATATATATATATATATAATATATATATATGTATATATATGTATATATATATAAGTTTTTATATTATTTGTCTAAAATTTTATATTATTTGTCTGCCAGTCTAAAAGACATACATGGCTGGTCAACGATACGTGTGTCCTACATGTGAGCGTGTATTCTCCAGGCTCAGCTCGCTAACTAGACACTTTGAGAGTGTTCATAAAAACTTTTGTCATAGGTGCTCCGTATGCGGCTGCACATTTACACGAGCCAGCAATCTGAAAAAAAACATATAGAAACAAGCCACGCAGTATCACTACCACTCACCCATATGGCACTTGAAATTGCCAGTGTCGATGCATTATCTAATATAGTTTGTGAGTTTTGCAACAAGAGTTTTACTAGAGTCGGTAATCTTAAAAGCCACAAGGAAGTAGCACACACATTAAATCAACACATCTGTGGTATGTGCGGTAAACAATACGCTTACAAATCTAAGTACCGTTGACGACGACTCTCTTATATCCCGACTAGCTTCGTATTTGGGGGAATTGCCAGTCTTCGGGTTCATCTCGGGTAAATACGATATAAACGTCATAAAACCTTACCTGGCAAGCCACTTCTTATTCGCTGAGGATGACGAACCAATATATCAGAATCACGCGGAACATGAAAAAGAAGACGAAGGGACTCCATTGTAATTTATGGCAAGCGGAACAACAATTTTATGTGTATTTTTACGAGTGAATTAAAATGTTTAGACGGTGGTAAATTTTTTAGCTCCGGGATTCTCTTATTCAAAGTATTTGAAAGCCTACAATATTAGGCGTCTTTTGTTACGAATATATTACCGACCTAAAAAAGTTGGACGATACGGCACTTCCCCAGCATGAAGCTTTCTTTTCGACGCGTAAAAACTGCAATATTTCGGACGCGGATTACGTGTATTGTGAAAAGATATGGGCAGACAATAAAATGACCACTCTCAGGGATTTTCTTGTTTGGTATAATAATAAGGATGTCGTCCCTTTCCTACTAGCTTTGGAAAAATAAATAGATTTTTACGCAGGTTTTGGTGTAGACATGTGCAAGGAAGCCTTTTGTGTTCCGGGAGTAACTTTTAAATATCTATTTAAAACCCTCCCCTCCAATGTGTTCTTTTCCTTATGTTCCAAGAGAGAGGAGCAGTTACACAATACCTTGAGAGATAATATTGTAGGTGGTCTGAGCATAATCTTCCATCGCCACCACGAGAAGGGTAAATCTCGAATAAGAGGTAATCCTAAAAAAAGTAGTAGAGAACATTAAATGTTATGACGCTAACGCTTTGTACTTGTGGGTTCTCACTTAGGAAATGCCTTCAGATTTTCCTACATTCAGACGACCTGAAGATGGGTTCAGACCCCATTAGAGCAACAAATGCGTCATCCAGAGTAGAGAATGGCTGATTGGGTGGCTCATCGGAATAACGTTCAATTACTGACCCAGATCAATGGCCATCTATTAGTTCCACAGTTGTCTGTTTCATGGTCATGTCTGTCCCCTCACTAAAAAACACAAAGGTGTTAACCCTGTTAATAACAAGCCCTTGACAGATTTATACGTAAAGACATTGAAAATTTACGAGTGCCTAAAATCCTAGTGCCGCATTAATCTCGTTGAGATGTTGGAATGTCAGTGGCAACGCCTGAAGAGAACAGATCGAACCATCAATAGGTTTCTGACAGAGACGTTCGCCCGAACCACACATTTGTTTACCAGTTCTGTATATTCCCTGACTCTTCTTCTTATTCTTCTTTCCTTCCTCATTTGCCTTTCAGCGTCGAGGGGAGATATAATTTGCGGTCTATAGCTCTTCTGTTCGCCTCTGCTGCTGTTATGTTTCCTAGTGCTTCTAATATTCCATCGACCCATCTTTTTCGTGGTCGACCCTTGGGTCTGGTGTTCTCACAACGTTTGTTGAAAGCTCGTTGTGTTGTGTTTTGTTCTTTCTGCCTAGTCACATGGCGAAACCATTTTATCTGTTGTTTCCTTATATATTTTATGGCGGGGGCTATTCCTAGCTTTTTTCTCAGTTCTTCATTTCTGATCTTATCTCTCAGACTGTTTCCTGTCATTCGTCTAACACATTTCATCTCTGTAGAGGTTATTTTTCTTATTGTTCTTGCTTCTAGGGTCCAGGTCTGGCATTGGTAGCACAACGTTGGGATGAAGATGATCCCTGACTGATCGTCAAATTCTGAAATCTGTTAAAGACGAAACGTTGTTTGGTCTCAAAGAATGCGATATTAGCTTCCCCGGCTCTCTCAAGGACTATTTTAGCGAACTGGCCCCCATCTTTAAAAACGTAGACGTGGGTAGAGCCGATATTGGTCCCTTGATGAAACATTACGCCCAGCAGAATAGATTATTGAGTAGATCACGGCGAACCCTTATAGGTAGTTACAGCGGCGTAAAAAATTCTTTTGGCTACCCAACTCTTAAAATCGTAAATTAACCACGGCCTGAAAGTGACGAGAATTTATCAGGTAATAAAATATCAACCAGCAGCTTGTTTTATATGTTTTGGAGTCAGCGTTTCGGACGCCCGCAGACAAGCTGATGTAGATTACAATTTCTCTATTACGGTGAAGACAATGAAACTCCTGGGAAACGCCGCTTACGGGAAGACTTTGACTAATAAGAAAAATCAAGCGAACGTCAGGTACATGAGAGGGAGTGACGCGACATCTTGTATCAACAGTCCTCTTTTTTAAAAATATGACTCGAATAAACGAGACGTGTACGAGGTAGCATGTTGTCGACTACCTGCATGAGCAATTATCAAGCGCTGTCCTTTGCTGCTAGGTATTAATCTCTTAATCTTTCCATCTGATGACTGCCATTCCCTTTGGTTAGTGTGGTGAGCATTGATCCAAGTTTCCTCCAAGTACACAATATCATAACCTTGCTTGCGCACCTCTTTTACTTCACGTAAGTACTTGCTTCTCATGACTACTATATGTGGCTTCTCACAGATGATGTTTCGTCCATTGGAATACTTTCTGAATGTAAAGCCTGCAGCTCTCACATTCCTCCATAATGTAGACTTTGATATTTCAATACTGTTGTTCTTTTTCAGCGATACTTTTAATTTTCTTATTGTAACAGTTTCAGTCATACCCAACATTTTGCGAATTTCACATCTAATAAGTTCACTGTCGAAATTATCCAACATTTTTGCTCTTCCTTGTGATTTTGTATATTTGGAACATTGACGGTCACGTGCTTGAATCCAGCGATTAAATGACCGTTTAGATAAATCCAAAATGTGTCTTGTCCTATTCTCAGGGTTTTCTAAATAATGAAATAATCTTCCTCGTTTAGCCTCTTTGCAAAAATAGTCATACATTTTTATTGCGATGTTTTGTAAACTGCAGAATTTCATTTTAAGACTCATGATAAATGTTATTGTTCCACGTCTCCACCTATGAATGAACGGAAATGGAACACACAAAGCCTCGTGTTTTCTACAAGTGTCTAATTGTGTCAGAAAGCCCACGTGGAAAGTGTGAAAAAACGTCAATTGTACCGTGTATGGATTTTTAATCGCTATTTTCAACTTAAAATACTGTAAACATTAAGTTTTGACTACATCAATGGGTCGTTATAAATTTATATAAATCAAATAAGCAACAATAATAACCAAATGTTTTTTTTAATGAAATTAATTCCCTGTTGGGTTCTAATCATTATAACTTTACATGCAAATTTTGAAAAAATTACAAAAAGAGATTACAAAGATATCGATTTTAAAAGTTGGGCACATGATTTGAAACGAGCTATAAAGGGCTCAGCAAACAACAAAATGTGTTGGACAAACAACATTTTCTAGACGTTCTTAATAAAAAAGAATCTAGCGGATGTAAACATGTTGCTTTTAAAGCACACACGGGAGCCATCTACACGTACACACAACACAGAAATTCTCTATCATATTTCTACATCAAACGACGGGTACACGACGACGGTGTCACGACATCCCCCATAGATATCTAATACTATTACATTTTGATTCTTTTGTATTTTTTATTTTTTTTTATTCTTTGCAATTGATATTTGTCAATAAAAGCTACATGAATAACCATTCTCTCTTATGTTTTCATTAATTATTGTTATCGATGTTTAATTGTTGTTGTTGTTGTTGTTATTGTTGTTGTAATAAACATTATATAGTTGAGACATACATAGTTCACATCTACTATCGATGATCGGACATTAGGTGGTCGTCTAACAACCTGGACTAATAAACTGTATCAACAACCTACCTCACCTTACTACAACTATGAAGTCAGCTAATATTCTGTGCACCAGACAACGGCTGCTCACGAAACATGATTAATTATTATATTTCTTTGTATTGCACCAAATTAATTCTTATATAGCTCAACTCCTTAACTATACCTGTCCCTCGTCTGGCATACTACTATTGTCTACTTCAGAATGTATAATTGTCTACTTCAGAACGTACAATTTTCTACTTCAGGATTTATCATCGACTACAGGATGTTCTATTGTATACTTCGGAATGTATTATTGTCTACTTCAAAATGTATCATTGTCTACTTCAGAAGGTACCACTGTCTAGTTCAGAATGCACAATTGTCTACTTCATAATGTATCATTATATACTTCGAAATGTATCGTTGTCTACTTCAGAATGTTTCATTGTCTAGTTCAGAATGTTCCATTGTCTAATGCATAATGCATTATTGTCTATTTCAGAATGTATCATTGTCTACTTCAGAATGTATCATAGTCTATTTCAGAATGGTTCATTGTATACTTTAGAATATATTATTGTCTACTTCAGGTTCTATCATTGTCTACTTAAGAAAGTATAGCGTGATGATATTCTCTTAATCCAGTGGTTCCCAGACTTGTAGCACTCACACCCACGGTGCATACTTTGGGAACCACTGCTTTAACCGATCCATTACTTTACTGAATTTAATTTTCTCTGTGAACCACTGCTTTAACCGATCCATTACTTTACTAAACTTACTTTTCTCTGTCTTATCTACCTTCCAGCGTCTAGGTGTAGACGTGGGGGGAGAGATACCATGAGAAGGACGGAGAGGAAGGGAGAAAGCGTGATTGTCCGAAATAAATGACAAGCCAACCGGAAGTGATAACGCACGTGTAATTAAAGAAATAGGTGAAACACATCTCGAAGTGCGGTGGTGTAGAAACGTGAGTTCCGAAATAGTTGACAAGCAACCGGAAACGATAGAGTCCACGAGAAAGAGAAGAAAAAATATGAAAGAGACTATCTGGAGATTTGCGGGAGTGTATTAGTCGAGAAATTAAACACGTGGATCGATTTGATTGGAGGAGCCGACAAATATGTAAAGAGGAGACACAAAGAAACGAAAGGATTTTCTAGGAGAACATCAGAGATGACACACGCGTAGTTGTAGAGAGAGAGAGAGAGCGGCCACATGTGTGGTCCGCCTTAGGGGCTAACCTTAGCCACCTTAGTAAGCAATGATTAACTAAGTGTAGACTAAGTACCGTTAGATGTAAAGAGTTCTGAGCAGTCATAGATGAAACCTCGAGGATTAGGTTAGGAGTTTCCAGAGAGTTAAAATCCACGAGACGAATATAATAAGTAGGTTAGCGTTAGACCTGAGGAGGCCGTTCAGTGGGGAACGGTTTCCGCTTACATGTGAGTAGATAAGCAGGGAAGTGTGTAGAAGCCAAGGCCCAGTGGCGAGTCAACATTGCTACTGGGCTGCGTGTTAATGACTTATTACTAAACATTGGTCATGTAATGTCATGTAAACCTGTTAAACACGTAGCCTATGGATTGGGCAGTGAAATAAAGATTGTTCGCATTAAAGTGTTCTAATTTGGTGTGTCCAACAATTAGCAGATCACGCCTGGCGAAGTAAGACTTGGTGAAGAAAATTATAAATAAAACGTCGCGATACAACGTAAATAAACCACTATATTCTAACACGGGACACGTTATAATGTGTCGGGGTTTCCCAAGCGAGCGATCTCGTGCTTGACCAGCTCCAGGTGTCAAGTAAGATCAGGGCCACGGCCAAGTGTGCCGCCTGTCATATTGCACGGCCAGAGACCAGGGCAGCGAGCAGCTGATTATAACAACTGATTCACCAGCTGTCCGTGTTCAAATTAACATCAATGAATACTTCATCCTAATACTTCATCCTGATTTAAAATAAAACTCATCCTGATACATAGAAAACATGGAGTGTTCATGTCTATACTGTTGTTCTGAACTATTCTCCTACGTCTCCACTATAGGTGACAGATTATATGATGACCAAATAAAAGGTGTAATAGATCGCTATTTTGTTAAACAATAATACCATTGCATTAGAACACTAGTCTTCGCCAACTGTTACTCTCCTCATCACCAGGGCACCGACGATATTCTAGGCATGGGTATCGTAACCTGCTACATCTCATGATGATCTCAGCAGCAGGTTCGTCCTTGCGAACCGACACATAACCTGTCTTGGATCTATCCACCCAAGAGGCATCAACTCCTTTCATTTTTTATATCTTAACAGAGGTTCTCCTTTCCCGTCTTTCTTTAACAAACTGCTCCTACTTGAAAACCGTCGTCCTTCCTGGTCTACCTGTCTAGTACCTGGCCACTTATATTCCCAATCACAAAATATCAACTTGTTATTGTTATGTATGAAGAAATAGATTTACAGCAGTTTAGTTTTCTTCATTTTTGTTAATTTCACAAGAACAATATAAATTAAGAAACCAAGTCATTTGTATACGTCTGCCAGAGGAAAATCATCTGAATATTTGTATATTTCATTAAAAAGCGACCAAGAACAACTCACTAGATGATATCCAGACCACAAACTGTTTTGTTGACTTGTGGTCGAGGGCACTCGGAACATTACAAATAAGCCAAACAAAGAGCAAAATAATATAGTTTTTTTCACTGTCAAGAAGGACAATTGAGGAATAGGAAAGACTAAATAAAGAAAAAAAAAGAAGACGAGCTAGTAATCAATAAAATTAATGAAGAAGAAATGTTTAAAACTACCAAGGGTATGAGCTCAGATGATACGTTTTGGTTATTGGTTATTGGTTATGGAAGGCCTCGGTATCACTGCAAACGAATTAAAATCCATAATTGCTCAAACGCCCGTGCCAGCGTAATCATCCGAATCTCATCTCCCAAACAAAGAAAGGTAACTTTAGTCCCCATCATAGCAGTCTCAGCACACGCCAAAAGACATAAGGCGAAGCCGCACAGAAAGTGAACACAGCCAACTTTTCCCTGTCATACGATATCATCATTCATCGTAAACAAGCGGGATATCGAAACATGATCAAAACGGATGAGACACACAGCTCATGGTGTGCACAAAGCACTTAACTCAGTAGCTCCTGCAACAAGCCGAAATTAGAATATGAGGAAACTGCAAGAAGGAACACTTTTCAGACATAGCCTTCAATGGTTCCTGCCTCCTATCCACCATATACTATGGAAGTTCGCGTCCTCTCGAAAATGATTATCGTTGTAGCACTTGATGATGTTAGGCCATTGTTGATGACTCCAATTCCAAACATATAGACACACAGTGGTGTTAAGTTATCATTTCCAATCCAACAGAAGCCACCTGACCTGTAGTTAGTAAAACCACAGAGAGAATATGATTTTGTGACCTTCACTGATTCACTCTTGGATGTGAATGTGTAGTTTACACAAGAGGAGAAGTTTTCAACTACAGGCAATTTAAGGCAATTCTGTGATAGCAAGGCAAGTCTCCTTTATAGCAGCAGAACTTGATGTTCTCTGCTCCCTTCTTGTAGCTGCTGCCACACGATTCTGATGACTCATTAACTTGGACATCATTCAAGAACAATGTCAGATTAACATTCCATAGATCTGGCTCTGCTGATGAAGTGCTTGGTGCAACAGTTTTGGTCCTGGAGTGTAACTCAGCAGATACGTTGAACGGTCTGCGTTTGTAGAATGAAACGAGACAGTCCACTACAAAACCCCAAATAATATGTCTCTAATCTTTGTATATCGTTTTTATCTTCTATCTCTTCTTATCTCAATCACTCTATGTCTGATTATTTTTAATGTATGAACTAAAAATGTCGGCATAGATGCAAACTCAAATGAAAACATCTACAATTCTTTGCAGAACAACCAATGTAAGGTGTATATGTGGTTCGGGCGACACATTTCAATATGAAAGTGAGCAATCATTATATATTTATGTGAGTATAGTTACTTTAGTTTACACATTTTGTCACATATTTTATGTTTTCTAATGCTTGTTACAGTAACCTGGCACTAAAACTGGAAGAAATGTTAACAGTAAAACGGTTACATCAATCCGATACATCGGAGATTAATAGAACAATCTTTCCAGGAATTCACTAAAAGGGAGAGGAAAGGATATGTCAAGGAACGATTGCGGTAGGAGGACAGCATCAACGGAAGGACGGGTCTAGCTTCTCCTATTCCTATGTCTCTCTGAAAAGCAGATAGACAGAGAGAGCGAGAGAGAATGAGAGAGAGAGAGAGAGAGAGAGAGCGAGAAAGAGAGTGGTGTAGGCTGATGGTTGTAGCCTTGTATTCTCTACAAGCTCTACTGGTTCCTGAGTATGCGTTTACTATTGCTGCGGATCAACCAGAGTAAAGTAAAGAGCCCCCGTCACGTCAAGTGGTGTATAGGGAATATGGTGTTAGTGACCATAAATTTTACACACCTTCAGCACATGATTTTTGGGGTAATGTGGTTGATATTATGCCAGTGCCGCTTTACTTTCCTAGAAAAAAATATTTTACCCATTTAAGGCTGGGTTAACCCGAAGATCAAACCCTACTTCTTGTCTTTTGTAGTCCAGTTCTCTAACCACTGAGCTATCGCGGCTCCCTACGGATCAACCAGACCTGTACTGTTAACCATAACGCTGGCTAAGGATCCACATTGTTGTTATTGTTGTTGTTGAGGGATATATTTCGGAGGAGATCTGAGCACTTAAGGACTTTTATGATGTGAAATGAAGATGACCTGTTGACTATAATGAACATTTGACAGAGTACTAGTGATAAGATCTAGACAACGGCCCTCTGAACTTCCGAACACGTGACTAGAACCTCATAAAGGTTCGACATTCCAGTTAGACAATTAGTGAGACACAGAATAAGCGAAGTTTACAGCAAACTGTAATATTTGTGCTTTTCGGCCCAGAGGCTGCCTTGTCCCTCGATCCGTACATGTTTAGCCTGTTTGACTAGTTACCAGAGCCACCCCAGGAGTGGGAGGAAGTTCGTGACCATACCCATATGTGGGAGGTAGATCATGACGTAGGCAGTCAGCTCTAAATCACTGACCTTTTAGCCCCCAGGGGTATCTGGTGCATTGGCATTGTAGAGTCAATTAGCCCCCGTTAACATATATATGATATATATTCCTCGGTTAGGTACGCGTGTGTGCGTTGTATCACTAGTTTAAGACAAAGCCACAATATTTGCCTATTTTGGTCTGATACATGTGTTTTCGGCTTAACAATTATATCCAGGTAGCGGTAATTTGTAAAATACTCTTTTCGTTTTCAACTGCCAAGGGTTTTCAACGTGGGCTTATGTACATAGGATGTACTACTATTCGCCGTTATTCGAAGCGGTTAGACGTCGGATCTCACTACCCAGAGACTAGGGAAGCGTAAAGCCACGAAGCCACAACAGTTTCAAATATTGAAAAATGTCCACCGCCTGTAATATGATACGTGTGTTTCCTCAGGGACTCAATGATAATGCTCAAAAGGATCGAAACTGATGATTGGGTTGGAGTCTCTGGAGAGATCAAATCTACAAAAGTCTAATGAGCGTTGCCTATTTGATTGGTGTGGGCTGTGGAAGAACAGTGGACCACGCTGACACTCTAAATACCTTCAGAAACACAGGAAGAAACATCTGTTGAAACAATAACCACGAATCTCAAACAATGAAAAGGCTGTAAGAATATAATATCAAGATGGGAGATGACAGACGGTGCGCTAGGCAGGAAGCCCAATACGGTTTGTAAAACAACACAATACCGATATCGGTAATAGCTGCGCTGTGAGGGAGTACGTGAGTGGAGATCTTACCGCTTATGGACTTGTCTGATGTGCTGTTAAGATGACCTGTTGTTTAATACTAAAGAAAATAATTATCAATAGAAATGAAAAAAGTCAGTAATTGGCATGTTAAAAGACAGTGACCGTTACGGTCATGACAGTTTTAGGGAACGTTTTCCGGACAGTTCCGGCTGAAAATCCCAGGATTAAACTATACTCCAGTGACTGCGGTTTGAATAAAAGACACGGCGGATGATAAAACTATAAACCAGTGGTTGCTAGAAGTTTGGATCAAACAAAATTATACATTTAGAGGCATTAAAAGGGATTAATTAGACGTGTGCTGGCCAGCTAGTTAATTATAAATACGTGAACACACTTTAACCATATGATGAAAGTGATTGAACGACATGGAAGTACTTCGAGAGCATCAACTCACTATTTCTAACTAACCAACCAATTATTATTTGTCAATAACAGGAAATCAACTATCTTATATGTTGACTTGTTTATGTAAAGTTTTGTAGTTTTAAATGTCTATAACATTGTTTCTGTTCTGCAGTTTTTAAATCGAAAATAAAAATAATATTTTATTATTGAATAATTTCCTCAGAACTTAAAGTTTACATCCAGTCAATGTTGCCCTCCTACAGAATCTGAGGGCATTACTGCTGGAACCATAATGATAATTATGTAAGTTTAACCATAATGATAATTATGTAAGTTTAACCATAATGATAATTATGTAAGTTTAACCATAATGATAATTATGTAAGTTTAACCATAGTGATTATTATGTAAGTTTAACCGTAATGATCATTATGTAAGTTTAACCGTAATGGGCATTATATAAGTTTAACCGTAATGATCATTACGTAAGTTTAACCGTAATGGTTATTATGTAAGTTTAACCGTAATGGGCATTATGTAAGTTTAACCGTAATGATAATGATGTAAGTTTAACCGTAATGGGCATTATGTGAGTTTAACCGTAATGATTATTACGTAAGTTTAACCGTAATGATCATTGTGTAAGTTTAACCGTAATGGGCATTATGTAAGTTTAACCGTAATGATAATGATGTAAGTTTAACCGTAATGGGCATTATGTAAGTTTAACCGTAATGATCATTATGTAAGTTTAATCGTAATGATCATTACGTAAGTTTAACCGTAATGGTTATTATGTAAGTTTAACCGTAATGCTCATTATGTAAGTTAAACCGTAATGATAATTATGCTATTTTAACCATAATTATAATTAAGTAAGCTTAACCGCAATGGTCATTATGTGAGTTTAACCATAACGATAATTATGTAAGTTTAACCATAATGGTTATTATGTAAGTATAACCGTAATGGTAATTATGTAAGTTTAACCGTAATTGACAGTATAAATACACTTCGTGGTTTTCTTGAATATCTTCAATAAAATAAATTCCCAGACATAGAACTTCCTCTAAAGCACACTTTGACACAATTTCCGTATCTCCCAGTGAATGTGAAAGCGGTTTCTCCCAGATAAATCTTAAGGTAACTTAATCTAAGTCATCTATGCTTGTACGGAAATCGTCTGTACTGATGTTTATCACGATAGTGGGTCCACCTCTCACCAAATTCATTACTAATAAACATGTGGATTCATGGCTACACCGTGGTAGTCATTCTGCAGTTGATACCCAAAGCAAGAATCGTTCTAGTGGCGACAAGGATTATAAGAGGATATGATGAAAGTGTAGAAGTAAATATAATAACATCTTCAGGATGAGTTCCGGTACCTTTAAAAAAAAAAATAAGTACTGATGATAGGATATGTACTATCTAAGACTCAGCGTTAAGAAACAGGTAGTGATACAACTACACTATTTGACATTTGATTTTTATCTTTATTTGACCATGATTTAATTTTTATGTTTCCTACCTGCAACCCCAGTGTTCTCCTTCTTTACAGCTCTGACACCGTGACTCCACTACTTCACTTTTCTTTATCTGTAACACTACTACTTCACTCCTCTTTGTCTATGGCACCACAACTTCACTTCTCTTTGTCTATACCACCACTCTTTCACTTCTCTTTGTCTATAACACTACTACTTCACTTCTCTTTGTCTGTGACACCCCTATTTCACTTATGTTTTCTGTGGCATCACTATTTCACTTCTTTTTTCTGTGACATCACTATTTCACTTCTCTTTTTCTCTGACAGCACTTTAAGCAGTTTGTGTTTAGCATTTGTTGTAAGATAAATTAATGATTGTTTTATTCTCTCTCTCTCTCTCTCTCTCTCTCTCTCTCTCTCTCTCTGTCTGCTTGTCTGTCTATCAACCTGTATGTTTGTCTGCCGGCCTGTCTGCCTGTGTATATTAAAACTCTCTGACAAATCGCTCATGTTATCAATCCAGAACGTTAAACTTTCCACAGAACAAGAGCTTTATTGATTCCGGTTTCTGCTGAAGAAGACGAAACTTGTCAATCCTAGAGCTACTACAATACTAGGACTTCTATATCAATAGACCTGTACACTTGTGAGACGTCCTAGAGCTACTACAATACTCTGTCTTCCATATCAATAAACCAACACACTGCGAGACATCATATAGATATTGCATTATTATGTTTTCTATATCAGCAGACCTACACACTGCGGAGATATCCTAGAGATACTGCATTACTAGGTCTTATATATCAACATACCCCACCTCTTTATGGCTACGTCAAACTTTATCTCCTTAGCCAGTCTGTTTTCCCTCAGATCTTTACCAAGAAGTTTAATTGGGAGGCGAAGTGAGGTTTTGACCAGCTGTGGTCGATGACCCTGTAGCGAAGGCCGCAGTGTGTCGAACTCCGATACTTAATAAAAATTGTTTCTTGGCGTAATTGAACTATGAGACCTAGTTAACCATATTTGTAATGGAAGCGATCGGATATGAAAGGTAATGCTCCGTTTAAAAAGGATAAAATATCAAATTTAACACTATAAAAGGATGTAATGAGAAAACTAACATTAAAAAAACAAGATTAAAAATATTTTAAAAATAACATTCCATACAGAAAATATAAAATAAAGTATCAAACATATAGTAATTGCATCAATGACACAAGCCTAAAACAAAACACAGCATACAAAGCTAAATATATAATGGTATAACATGACAGATAAAAGATTGAGTTAAGCCATACATGTTATGAGATGAAAGAATGTAAAGAAAATGAGAAAAAAAGCATTACTGAATCCATACCAGAAAAAACAGACGGGAAAAAAGAGCTTTTGGTTATCTCTCAAGAAAGAAATTAAGTTATCACCTCACAGCATAACAGTTGACAATATGGCTTTGTGGCACGTTGTGAAATACACACCAGCCCTGAACAGAAAACTGCCTCTCGCTACAATCTTCACATAATCTTCACATGAAATGTCAAATAAAAGTAGTTCCATAACAAATGTTATGTTTTAAGGGAATGAAATATCTCATCGTTCTTGGCCACATTTGAAAGCTTTGGAAGAAAGGGACAAACTATTCCTGGTTGTCATTACTTTTCCTGAACTCCAGTGTGTCAGATTCATTTCTCAGCTTGTTCGATTGAGAAGTGTCATTTTTCATTTGAACCTACTTTCACAATATCACAACCAGGCGCTACCACGCCACTCACGCTCAAACGCCTTGGTTGCTCCGTGGTTCAACAGGCCAGGGTGCAGTTCTCAGATTTGGCGACTTCTTTTGTCAGGACCGACAAGGCTTCTAGGTTCATTCGGCCTGTGAAAAATTGGTGAGATTTCTGGGAAATAAAGACGTCCTAGAGTTATACAGGCCACAACATATATAACGTTGATCATGTAGAAATATGGTCACTAATATCGCATTCCCATAGGAGCCAATGGTGGGGTGTACTAAACACTCCAAGGTATGGTGACAGCTTTACAAATAAAGAACACAACACAATACTGACGTTTCGGCCTGTGGCCTTCTTCAGAATACAGGGACAACGACAACAAGCGGTGAAGAACAATTACTACATGTTAGATGATCAAGTGGAGGGAGAGGAAAGTAGGAAGCAGAAATAAGAAAAGAGAGAAATGAATATTACATGATGAGAGGTATGATGGGCGTCAAAATATATAAAATAGAAAAAGAGAAAAATGTATAATAAATTGTACTTAGCTGAGCTCAGAGCAGGAAATCTGTAATCCGTTCTGAAACAAGACAGAATGACTAGAAGCGCAAAGAATTTGTATAGAAAGCAACCCGTGACCAAGACAGGTCAGTATAGAGGGCAAACGGATCTAATATCGGGAAAACCAAAGGGGGGGGGGAGAAAAGGGGGATAGACGAAGACACTCCTGGGACACAACAAGCAATACATATAAATCACTCAACAATGGAAGTGAGAGATCACGCGAGAGGTTAAGAGAAAGAAATTGAATGACACGACAAAGTAGTGAACTAGGCAATGGGTGAGAGAGATGGACTCTACAGAATGGATGGCCTCGAACTGAAAGAGTTGAGAGGTAGGTCAACGAAAGGAAGGATTGGGTACTGGAGGAAGAGATAAGGAAAACGCATTCCCATACACTTATCAAGGCGCAGAAGAAAGCTTTACCGGTACTGGCGATCTCAAAAACACAAGACACGACTATATTGAAATTAAAGTATTTAAAATATCTGCTACAAATTCACTTTATCATGATGTGTAGATATCATGATATGTAGATCATCATCATCATCATCAAGTACCGGGTTACTGGCGTAGGTGATCATGTCTCTCCACAACATTCGATCTCGGCAGCTATTTGTCATTTCTGTTGTTGACCTTCTGCCAAGCCATTCACTTAAGCAGTCTGTTATTTTTTCTCTTTGCTTCCCTCTATCTCTTCGTCCCTCAATTTTTCCAGTTGTTACAATATATTCCAGTTGTTCTCTTCTCATTATATGGCCAACAAATGATGATTGTTTCTTCCTAATATTGGAAATTAGCTCTCTTTTTGCTTTGACCTCTCCCAGAACATCTTCATTACTCTTCTTAGCTGTCCATGGTACTCTCAACATTCTTCTGTAAAACCACATTTCTACAGACTCCAGTGATTTTCTTGTCTGTTGTCCTATTGTCCATGATTCGCATCCATATGTTAAGACTGGCTCTATATAACATTTAAGAACTCTTTTTCTTGTTTCTATTGTCAAAAATGGATTGCATAGTATCTTCCTCATTTTTTGAAAGATGCCATTCTGCATCTCACCTCTTTTGTACATCTTCCGTCTGAGGTTAACAAAGTTCCCAAATATTTAAATTCACTTACCTGTTTTAATATTGTTCCACTTGTCTTTATTTTGCACTGAGGTGATGTCTTTTTCTTTGTTGTTACCATTACCTCTGTCTTTTTGCTATTAAGGCTGAGTCCTTTATTTTTGCTTTCTTTCACTATAATGTCCAACATTTCTTGTAACTCATTTTCACTCTTAGCGATTAAGACTGTATCATCAGCATACCTTAGATTATTTATATTATGACCTCCAATTGTTATTCCAGGCATGTCCCTTATGGATCTTAAAATAATCTCACTATAAATATTAAACAAATCTGATGACAGCTCACAACCTTGCCTAATACCCTGTTTTATTTGTTGAAACATTCCCAAATTATCATGAGATGTTTATTTTTAATAAGCTTTTACACCCAATAAACAGTTTATTGTTTTTGGTTTCAGATTTGTTTCTTTACTGTTTGCTTATCTCCTATTCGGGACATTGTTTCAAGTGTTTGTCAGGAAAGCCCAAGGTAGAGAAAGAATTCCAAATGTCGCCGTGTGGTCAGCTCTGCCAGGCCTTATTAGGGTAATGTGTTCAGTTAGTTGTCGTCTTTCTCTTCTATTTGCTCTGAAAATAATAACTTAGACACCGCCACAGTTTAGAGCTGGGCTGGAATTTCTGCTCTTAAATCGATGTTATCTGATCTCGTCATTCAGTTTATTAGACTTGATGAAGATGCCACAAAACAGTGCTGACATAAGTATCTTTAGCTAATCTCTACGACAATTAATATACGTAATAATATAATTATACTTAATACTACTACTACTACTACTACTAATAATAATAATACCCGTAGCAAGTAATGAAGACAGGAGTTACACTTACATGTTGTACACATAGCGTTTTTCTGGTATTTGCTGAAGTGATTATAAAGTCAAAATTTTACATAGAACTTACTGCCACTAGTGCCACATTGATTACTCTATATTTTTTTCTTGTGACCCAATTTCTTCATGCACCGTCATTTATTGTTTCTCTGAGATTCGATCGACTCTAGAATGTTTCCTCGTCAAAGTTCGCCATTCTGAGGAACGATTTCCTGGGATAGTGATGTTGACATTAAAGTTTCTTAAAAGCTAAATAAAAACTATTCCTTGTTGCAAATATTTACATTTATGGTTGCGATGGGCCTATTCTTAGTTTGTTTATTAGCGAATTGCGTTGCACTGAGTTTTGAATCTTGCAATTCAGTGCTTTTGTTTCTACTTTCTCTCTCTCTCTCTCTCTCTCTCTCTCTCTCTTATATATATATATATATATATATATATATATATATATATATATAATGCTGCTGTTGTGTTTCCTAGTGTTTCTAATATTCCGTCAATCCATATTTTTCGATGTCGGCCCTTGGGTCTAGTGTTCGCGCAACATCTATTGAAGGCTCGTTGTGTTATGTTTTGATCACTCTGCCTTGTCACGTGACCAAACCATTTTATCTGTTCTTCATATATTTTATGACAGAGGTTATTGCTAGCTTTTTTCTCGGTTCTTCATTTCTGAACTTGTCTCTCAGGCTGTTTCCTGTCATTCGTCTAACACACTTCATCTCGGTAGAGGTAGACAATCTCATTCAATCTTCATCTTAACGTTGTGATACCAATGCCAGTCCTGGACCCTAGAACAACACGAAAAAAATATATATCGGTTCAAAACTTAATGCAATATACGCGATATATATTATATTACCGTCGATTAGATTGATTCAGGTCGATCAGTACCATATACTCAAGTTGAGTAATCCAGTTAAATCAAGGTGAACCAGATAAATAAAGGCGAGCAACATCATCTTCAATATTAATAGAGAGAACAAAATATGAAAAGGACGCCATTGGTCCTGTTTCATAGTTGTCTCGTCATGATCCTCTCTCAACATTCTGTCAACGATTTATAGAAGGCACGAAAGATTGGTTTATATATATATATATATATATATATATATATATATATATATATATATATATATATATAGACTATTTATATTCATATTATAGACTAAATTATAACATCACTTAAATTGTAAGAAAGTGTAGTTATAGTATCGTATTTTCTAAGATCGTTTTGTTGTTTAATACAATTTAACGCCAGTGTTATTCTTCGGTTTCATATTAATGTTTTAATGATTCGTTTTTTTTTTTAAGAACGCGAAATTAAAACTCAGAATGTTTATAATATTTTAACACTTTAACAAAAATATTATTTTTCCTTGTTTGTTAGAACTGACATCACGATACAAATAAAAATACTTTGCACAAGTTAATATCTACAACAATCAAAGGTACCAGCACAATTAACAATCATCAAAGGGAGAAAACTGTTAAAATTATCATTTTATTTTTCAGGATGGGGCCATATTTGTGTTCACGCTCGGGGGCCGCCGTGGATACACCAAAACCTAACAGAAGACCACCAACCTCCTCGCAGTGACCGCCATTACGACAGACTCCCAGTACACACACAATCTTCATCCACAAAAGTTTATGTCTTTTTTCTTTTAATTTTCGAAAACTTGTTCACATATGCCTTTATGATTTCATTTAAGCCAATGTGTGCGTGTGTGTGTAATATATATATATATATATATATATATATATATATATATATATATATATACATACACATACGGTTTAGAAGCATGAATTCTTGTACATATGTGCATGCAGTTGAGTATTTATAATCTGTATAAGAAGTGTACGTTTAATGTGTGTGTATCTCGGATTTAGATTAGTGTACGTAAAGGCGAAGTTATAGATGGCTGGCTTTTCAATCAGAACACTAAGATTCAAAACACATTCTCCTGTCAACACTGATGAAGTGAACAAAAATAATGGGTACCTGATGAAGTATACAACAAAATGGGTACCTGATCTTTGTCATGGGAGGAAAAAATATCCAGGTAGAGAACACGACGCCAAAAATGTGCCCAAGAGAAGTGGAGTCCATATAACTCACTTCCCAGAAGTATTATGGGATTATCATCATCATGAAGTGCCTAGTTTGCTGGCGTAGGTTGTCATGTCTCTCCACAACTTTCGATCTCGACAGTTATTTATCATTTCTGTTGTTGCCCTTCTGTCAAGCCATTCTCTTAAGCTGTCTGGTATCTTTTCTCTTTGCTTCCCTCTATCTCTTTGTCCCTCATTTTTCCCAGTTGTTACAATATTTTCCAGTTGTTCTCTTCTCATTTCATAGTCAAAAATTATGATTGGTTATTGGTTATTCGTTATGAAAGGCCTGGGTATCACTGCAAACGAATCAAAATCAATGATTGCTCAGCGGCCCGTGCCAGCGGAATCATCCGAATTACTAACTCATCTCCCAAACAAAGAAAGGTAACTGTAGTCCCGATCGTAGCAGTCTCAGCACACGCCAAAAGACATAAGGCGAAACCGCGCAGAAAGTGAGCACATCCCTGTCATACTATAGCATCATTTGTCGAGAAACAATTGGAATATCGAAACATGATCAGAACTGATGTGACACACAGCTTACGGTGTGCACAGGGCACTTAACTCAGTAGCTTCTGCAACAAGCCGAAATTGGAATATGAGGGAACTGCAACAAGGAACACTTTTCATGCATAGCCTTCAATGGTTCCTGCCGCCTATCCACCATATACCGGAATTTCACGTCCTCCCGAAAATGATGATCATCATATTTGTAAAATGTAGAGCACTTGATGATGTTAGGACATCGTTTTTGACTCCAACCGAACATATAAACACAAAGTTAGTCGTCAGATTATCCCCACATCAAACAACAGTCCGTACGGTTAGCGTACAACGAACGAAACACTGTGCAAATTCCCCAAAGAGGAAAATCTTCGGTCGACTTGACGGAGTAGTCCACATTAATGCGTTTCAACATGTAAATAACTTGCGTCAAACAATTCCAACGTCGGCCATTGAACAGCACTCAAAGTGACGTAAACCGCATCTCAACACTTGACGGTGAAGGTCGCTTTCACAATACTTGACTTGTCAAAAAGAAACATTGCTCTGTGTACTCAGCGGCTCAGATTTGTCCGCTTCGTCGGCGCTGATTTGCTAAGTAGACCATCATTTTGATTTCAACACAGAATATTGCATAGGAGAGCCGAAATTAATCAGACTCCAGATGCATTTTCTGCAGCGATCGAGAGAACGTGAAACGTTCCACCATTTTGAAACGGAAGTCCAAAATCAAAGATATTAAGAAGAAACAAATATGATTGTTTCTTCTTAATATATCCTAATAATAATATCAGGGAGATATATTCTGATGAACATAAAATAATCTATTCTGGAGGTAATGAACACCAAAGAGTAGTAGGTATCATCTTGAATGCAGAAAGAGCATGAACAGTGAAAGGCTTTTGCCCAATATCTGACATTTAGTGAAATTGAATTTAAAGCCAATAGACATAAATCTTATTATGGGATATGTTTACCATTAGGGATGTTTATATGTGTGTGTGTATGTATGTGTTCGAGCGTGTGTGTGCTTCGGTAAGATCAATCGACGTATATGAGTACATCATATCTAAATGTATGTAAATAAACCAATTATTTAAAAGAAAACACAAACATCCCTGATTTCACAAAACTAAAGAGCTATTCTAGTAGTGACATTTAAAAAAAAACTTCCGCCACGTTTGGAGTTTGTTTTATCAGGAACATGATGTTAGTGTCCCTATTTGTTGACCATCTTAATAATGTGGTCAGCAGTACGCAAGTGCCGTCTTTCTTTCCCAGAAATTATTTCTGGCACCCACTTCTGGTGGTACTAAGAAGTTATAAACTTTACAGACCATTTCGATAACAACAGTTTTTTGTTATTGCCTTTACTGAAAGGAAGGCTGACGATTCACCTGACGTCACATGCTCAAAAAGATTATGTTAAAAATAAAAAGCTGATGTTTTATCCAGAAATTACTGACCCACGTGAAAGTATTCTAGATCCATACACATCTGCGTGTCGGTTTAAGTGATCTCCTAAGTCACATGACGATTGTTTTGATATATTATAAATATCGTGTTAGTTAAATGACGAGTGAAAATAAACACAAACAATATAGACATGTTAGATTAGCATGAACGAAATAACGACTGATTTTGTAGCCCACCGTGTTTAACCAAGGCAATAGAGAAAACCGACAAGACATTACACATTTACAATTAATATTTTTATGACTTTTACAGCACATTTTAAAAAAATAGTTTAAACTAACCTGTTATCAGCATCGTTATCGCTTTTATTATCAGTTTTTCATTAGTATCACTCTGTACAAATACTGTATTTTTACGTTCATACTGCGAATGACTGAGTTGAATACTTTATTTGCTTATTACGCGCATCATGAAATCATTATCAAATAAGTTTCTACTGTCTGTAAATGAATGTGTTTGGCTGTGTTTGCATAATTATGTACATAAATTTGTTGGCTTGTGTACTATGTATTATGTACATAAATTTGTTGGCTTGTGTACTATGTATTATGTACATAAACTTGTTGGCTTGTGTACTATGTATTATGCAAGTGAACCACATAATTCACCATCATTGAGAGCCATCTACGCATCGAATGTTGGCAACCATGGAAAGCTAATCCGCTCCGACTCTTGCTATGATAGTCAAGGTTGTCATAGACTGACTGGTCCGTCTTTTAATGTTACTCGTCCATCTTAGTTTTGGGTCATCTCTGTCTCTTTTACTTTGCATTTTCCTTTCCAAGATTACTTTTAGTAGGCTGCTGTGTCTTTTATCATGTCCTAACAATCTCATTTGTCTTGACTGAATTGTGTTCTCTTTTTATTTTTAGTTGTTTTAAGATCTCATCGTTTGTTTTCTTTTCTTTCCTTCCAATTCTTCTATAAATCCACATTTCAAAGGCTTCAATTTTCTGTTCTGTTTTCTGGTCCAATGTCCATGTGAATGTGAAACGACAGAATTAGCGTGCAATATAAAACAAACATTTATAAGGCAGTTTGACGGAAAACAAAAAATGAATCCTAGTTTGTAGGCGGTTTTTGCCTCATTCATTGAGCATGAGCTGACAGTGGTCAGCGACTCATAGCTGATTATTAAGGCCACGGTAGAGATATAGAGTTATTATAGACTAAATTTAGCTTACAAGTTATTCTCCAAGAATCAAGCTGCTTAACCTGGCCAAAATGGCAATGATCAAAGAAAATGGACAAATCCAGTCAAGCCTAGACGAAGTCGAATGTTTCAGTTCAACATAACAAATGTTGCAGTTTCGATAGAATTCAACTATGTATCAAAATAAGAAATACCATATTTATAGCGTGTAGCAAAGAAAGAAAGAATAATGACTTGTACTATCAAACTACATAGAAAAATAACAGTTGTAATAGTAATAACAATAGTATGCTTATATCAGGTGTTGTTAAACTTTTCGTTACCATTTCGGATTCCTGTTAAACATATTTTAACCGCGTGGACACTAAGACTCAACTCAACATTTAAAACCAAAAGCGCATTAAATGTTTAATCAAAATTTCCCATGAAGGGTTTTCGAATTTGGGATAAGTGAGAGATGAAATTTTGCACACACACTTACCATACTTTTATTTGAATGACTTATTACTAATTAAAAAAATAATAACAAATATAATTGTCTTCAATTCTTTCTGAAGAATCGAAATTTGCATGCACGTATTATTTATATGATACGCCTAATTAAAACGGCACACGAAAATGAAAGTTATAATATGTCATGGATGTACAAAATTGTAAGGGTCAAATTATATCTCCCTTCGACCCTGAAAGACAAATGAGGAATGAAAGAAGACGAAGAAGATTGATTTGGAAGGTACTGTCCCTTAAGCTGTAATATCAGAGCAACATCCGTGGATGTTCTGTGAGCTTGTCTCCCCCTGCAGCCATGAACCTCTCTAGTCCAAACATAAAAAACTAACAATAGATCCCAAATTCGGGTTTAGCTTGCATCAGGAACAGGAAAATGTTTTTATGGAAACTGAAAACCAAAAATCTTCCAAAAGTCTCGCAATAAGTGTCCACCTCAGACAACCATTCGTTTATCATTAACACCTTTTAAATCTCGTCTCTGCTGATGACGAAAGATCAATATTATGGCTATGCGACTTTCGTGACGTTCTGCTGCCGTTGCTTCCAATATCTCCCAGAACGATGGTCTACTAACATCAACTGTAGCAAGCAAATAATTTAAGAAAATTGTGGTGGCGATTGTTATTTGATATTTGCCGATTCATTAGTACTTCTTCACTCAGTTGTTTCTAAAGTTCATCATTCTCTTCTGGTTGAATTACTGATCGTCTTGTGTCTGTAATTATTTCTGTTCTCCATATCATATTATTGTTGTGTGTGCGACATTGTTGCGTGTGCTACGTCATCGTAATGGCTCATCGTAAATCCCTAGACCGTAGGCTAATCTTACGATCTGTTGTTTGATGTGCGACGGGTATAATCTGACGACTAACTGTGTGTTTATATGTTCGGAATTGGAGCCAACAACGATGGCCTAACATCATCAAGCGCTATACATTTTTTTTAAGAATATGACGATCATCATTTTCAGGAGGAGGTGAACTTCCGGTATATGGTGGATAGGCGGCAGGAACCATTGAAGGCTATGCATGAAAAGTGTTCCTTGTTGCAGTTTCCTCATATTCCAAGTCCATGGGGGACTGGTTGGTCTCGAGGCAAGACGCCGGCCTCGAGACAGAGGGTTGTGGGTTCAAATCTCGACTACACCGGTTGGGATTTTTATATATTCTATTTATGATTTCTCTCTGCGGCAACCACTGCTGGTCTCAGCAGCGAGGCCCGGCTTGAAACGTCAGTCACTCATCGACGGTAAAAACATGAGTACCTCCGAAGTCGGAGTTATCTGCCTGTGGCGAAGGACCTCTGTGCACACGGCTGCCAGGGAGAAATGGATTAACACCCAAAATTTAGCTCCTGGTCTCTAGGGACTTCGTCAGAGTTGAAAGCTGGCGAACGCAACTACAACAATAATATGATATTGTAGTTTCAAACATTTTATAGTAAGTAAAAACAGTAAAGAGCCCCCGTCACGCCAAGTGGCGTATAGGGAATATGGTGTTAGTGACCATAAATTTTACAGACCTTCAGCACATGATTTTTGGGGTAATGTGGTCGGTATTACGCCCGTGCCGCTTTACTTTCCCAGAAAAAATCCGGTATCCATTTAAGGCTGGGTGAACCCGGAAGACGTCGGTTGGGATCGAACCCTACCTCTTGTCCTTTGTAGTCCAGTTCACTAACCACAGAGGTATCGCGGCTCCCAAAATTTTATAGTGGTCAATCACATCGTTCTTTCTTATTGAACCTTGAATAGTGGATGTTAAGTCTAAATCTACTTCAACGACGATCTAATCATTTACTTGTTCACAGCTCGTGATGATCTGATGGTGATGCTTCTGTCTAAATAGTTCATCTTTACTGCATCGCGTTGTTACAATTCATAGTGATTGTACTTATGGCACGAGAGATGGTGGTCAGCATTCTAGGGAGTGAGTTTGACATTGGATGCGGGATATTCTAACAGGTACATCATTATCTCAGGGATATTCTAACAGGTACATCATTATCTCAGGGATATTCTAACAGGTACATCATTATCTCAGGGATATTCTTAAAGGTACATCATAGACTCAGGGATATTCTAACAGGTACATCATTATTTCAAGGATATTCTAAGAGGCACATCATTATCTCAGGGATATTCTTACAGGTACATCATTATCTCAAGGATATTCTAACAGGTACATCATATCTCAGGGATATTCTTACAGGTACATCATTATTTCAGGGATATTCTAACAGGTACATCATTATCTCAGGGATATTCTAACAGGTACATCATTATTTCAGGGATATTCTAACAGGTACATCATTATCTCAGGGATATTCTAACAGGTACATCATTATCTCAAGGATATTCTAACAGGCACATCATTATCTCAGGGATATTCTTACAGGTACATCATTATCTCAGGGATATTCTAACAGGTACATTATTATCTCATGGATATTCTACCAGGTACATCATTATCTCAGGTATATTCTAACAGGTACATCATTATCTCAGGGATATTCTAACAGGTAAATCATTATCTCAGGGATATTCTAACAGGTACATCATTATCTCAGTGATATTCTAGCAGATACATCATTATCTCAGGGATATTCTAACAGGTACATCATAATTTGTCAGGTAAGTTAGATTTAACGATTATTCAAAATCCATTAGAGAAACTACTAGCAATAATGCCTTCCAACTTTACTATTCTTGTTGGAGTTTGTTGATTTCACATTCTCAAACACTTCGGATTTCCGGTCTGTGCGGCGGTTAAGATGGCCGCTGGTCGAATCAGGTTCAGGATCGTGGCATTTTTGTTGCAATGTGGTTTCAAGTGATTCTTTCTGGTTTAAACTTTCGTTTGTGGAGACAGCAGTAGTCCTGTCACATTCACCTGACCACAATATCAAGGTAGAGTGGAGCCCGCGCGCTGATATTAAGTTGCAGGCTGTGGAATGTAGTGGAACGGTATCAGGTCTCGGCTTTGCTCTGGGACGGGATGTGTGATCTGTATTCGACTGCAAATTTGCCACCAGCTGGACTGCAGCCAGATCGAGTAAAGGTAAAGATAAAGGTCAAGGTCAAGGACCACAGCCAACTACCGATTTATTTATTGTTTGTGACTTGTCCCTGTTCCATCAATTGTTCACCCCAGGTTAAACTTACTCTTGAACTTTATCGTTAGTTTTCCAGCTCTTCGCGAATGTTCTAAACAAGTACATACTACTTTTCGTTACTCTGCTTCTAATATATTTTCTCTTCTGTCCAATTACTCCCTCTTACATTTTCGTTCATGGAATCAAGAACATTTGTGAGGTTTGGAAATGTTTCATACTTTCTCTTCAACAGGTGATGATGCCACAATTTCAACTTGTTAATTATTAGTCGGGGAGCCGCGATAGCTCAGTGGTTGGTGAACTGGAATACAAAGCACAAGAGGTAGGGTTCGATCCCAACCGACGTCTTCCGGGTTCACCCAGCCTTTAATGGGTACCGGATTTTTTCTGGGAAAGTAAAGCGGCACGGGCGTAATACCGACCACATTACCCCAAAATCATGTGCTGAAGGTCTGTAAAATTTAGGATCACTAACACCATATTCCCTCTATGCCACTTGGCGTGACGGGGGTACTTTACTTTTTTTTTTTAATCATTAGTCCGATCTTGTCTTTAACTTAAAACACTGTTACATTTTCTGCTTGAATATTTCAGTGACGTAGGTTTGAAAGGAGTGAAATAGTTTGATAGATATGCCAGTTTGGCTAACCAGAAAATATCTGTCAAACTATCAATGAGGTAAAATTGCTTCTCATGAGAAATGTCTGATCTCGTCTATGAAAATCTAATAAACATGACAAAAAGTTACCTCGTGATAGCCAACAAGTTTGATAATAAAAGATTAAAGAAAAACAAAAATATAAAAAATGGTATGGTTAAAGCTCTACGTAATTGATGAACGACGCAAATATGAACAACGTCTCAACTCAATAGGCATTCAGCATGAATAAACAAACACACACACAGAGATGTAAATAAATAAAAACTAGCTCTACATAGCTAACTAATAATGAAGCTTCCAAAACAAAATAATATTAAACTAGTACGAGAAACAAAAATGACTTCCCTGTGTAGTGGATCGTTGCCAGAAGGAGAAGGAATGAGTGGCGCAAACTACGCTCTGTATGTGACCAGACGACTGGAGGGTTAACAACAGGTAAAAGGGTTCTAAAAATATATATATATATTTTTTTTTTGGGGGGGGGGATATTGTTAAGGTTACCTTGACTCCCACGCCACCGGCGATGTCTATAGGTATCGACGCACCTATATATATATATATATATATATGTGTGTGTGTGTGTTTTAAAAAAGTGTTGTCTCTAAGCGCCAATGCACAACACAGGAACAATATACAGATGTCTCTTATTAGCATGACTGGCATCTCGACCTTATGGTCCTGTCACTTAAAAGTGTGACTAACAGCCTGTATATATTCAATTCTCTTATACTCATGAGACTGAAATCCCCAGTTTCACGTAAACATCTCACGTTTTTGGAAATAGCAACATTTCAGGCGAGATTGGAGCCGCGATAGCTCAGTGGTTAGTGAACTGGACTACAAAGGACAAGGGGTAAGGTTCGATCCCAACCGACAGCTTCCGGGTTCACCCAGCCTTTAATGGGTACCGGATTTTTTTCTGGGAAAGTAAAGCAGCACGGGCGTAATACCGACCACATTACCCCAAAAATCAGGTGCTGAAGGTCTGTAAAATATAGGGTCACTAACACCATATTTCCCTATACGCCACTTGGCGTGACGGAGGTACTCTACTTACTACTTTTTCAGGCGAGATTGACACGTGCATGTTTCATTTTTTTCTTCAGCGTGTTTGGTGTCAGTAGGATGAACACGATTGTTCAATAAACACGTTATTTATTTGTACCATTTATATTACCAGACATCAAACCAAAATTAATTTCAAGCTCTTTGTAATCATGTAAACAGCTTTGGCTCTGACCGATTTAACAATCTTTATCGTTAATGAATGAGAAGCAATAGCTACTGCTAACCTCAAAACATGCGCATACAAGTTTAGTTTGGTTTGGTCGACAAGTTATCTTCATTGCGCATCGAACACATTCTATAAGTGCTGGGATGTAGTCCGAAGTATATCTCTCAAATTGTACCGACTAATGACATCGGTGTTGTGTTGAATGAGGAATATTCTTTGGTTTACTACATAGCGCTCTCGTCTGATATCTCCCACTATAGTCTTTTCCTTGTTGCGAATTTAGAATTATATTTTGAGTCAGTTTTTCGTCCAACGTCCCTGAGGGCATTAAGGACGTCAGCGCGTTCTATTGCCCTTCCATACTTAACAACCAAACCGGCAAATCGTCAGCATGATCATTATCTTTTATACCCTGTCCTGCATGTCCTGGCACGAAAATGAAGCAGACTTTTGTCAAACTAAACCTCCCCAGAGACTCTAACCATTGTCATCGATCCCAGCCAGTTGCAATCTTCAAGAACATTGAGTCACTGAGGAAACATACATGTTTATATGTCTGTGTCACAAGTCATGCCATGCTTTAGTGACAGCCATAACTTTCAACAATGTATGAAGGAATGAATATAGTGTGGTGCATGAAGGGCAGCTCACAGAAGCATTTGAAATAAGAACAGGAGTAAGGCAGGGATGCCTTCTGTCTCCATCAGAATGATCTCTAAAGATCAACTAGGCCTGAAAATTAATAGAGATAAGACCAACATTATGAGAATTAATGCAGTTGGCAATAACCAAATAAAATTAGGAGAAATACCTCAACTAGACGTACAATCTTACATATATCTGGGTAGTAATATATATATATATAAAGAGGGAGGAACAGAAAATGCTACCAAAATAAGGATATCAAAAGCAAGAGCAGCTTTTGTTGCACTGGGAAACATATGTAAGTCCAAAGAAATTAGGTTAAATACAAAAATAAAAATGTTCAACTCCAATGTTAAGTCAGTCCTATTATATGGCTGTGAAACATGGAGAACAGCAAAAATGGCAATCATAAAGATACAGACTTTCATTAATGGATGCTTACGCAGAATAAAAGGATGGAAATGGCAGGACAAATTCACTAACATAGAATTATGGAAATGTACCAGTCAAATACCAGTGGATAAATGATACAGTGAAGACGTTGGCGCTGGATAGGACACATACTGCGGAAGCCAACTGAGAGTATTACACAACAGGCCCTTTTTTGGAATCCCCATGGGAAAAGACAAAGAGGAAGACCAAAGAATTCTTGGAGAAGACAGATGTAAGCAGAGATGAAGACGATGGGGAAGACATGGAATGATCTTAAAAGAATGGCAAGAAACAGAACGGCTTGGAAAGTGTTTGTTTGTGAAGACCTATGCTCCACAGGGAGAAGAAAGGTAGAGGAAGAAGAAGAATGTTAACACAAAATAATTGAGAATGTATATACTTGTCATTGACTTTATATAAATATGATATTTTACATCTGTTAATACTTTTCTTAATTCAAATTGAGAAGATAACTTTGATGGCAACCTGTGTATAGTGAAATGTGAAATCACCACTGCCTTCCTTCAAATTCTACCACTAACATAAGCTGTGATAGCCCACGAGCTCCGCGCGTGCCGAATAACAGACCCATCCATGTAAACTATAGCGTCACCTCCAGAAGAGTTCTCAAAAATCAAAGCTTGCGCCTTCTGTCAGCAATCAGTGACAAACTGCTCTGGAAATGAACAAAATATGCACTTCAATAAGAATAGTGTAAGACATATAGTTCATTCATTAGTGTTCATAACATCATAATATATATTTAAAAAAAATATTATAACTAATTTCAATTGCAAGTTCATTTGTACACATGTCACGGTGAAAGACACGTGAAGAAAATATCATCATCATGTGCCATACCGGTTGGCGTAGGCGATCATGTCCTTCCACAATCTTCTATCTACAGTGCATCATATCAGTTCTGTTGTTGATTGTTTTCCATGCCATGACACCAAGCTGTCCAGTATTTTCTCTCTTTGTCGTCGGCGATCTCTCTTTCCTTTTATTTTGCCAGTCGTAACTAAGTATTCCAACTTTCCTCTTCTCATGTGCCCGAAAAATGTTGATTATTTCTTTCTGATGTTTTTTAGGAACCGTCTTTTTAAAAAGAAAATATATTAACCACTACATTTGGTTTAACATAAAAAAAAAATTGCATTTCTTTTTGCTCATTTGGGTGTTCCATAATTGAAATCAGTCCATACCAAGAACGAGAGATCTAGTCTTGTCAGACTCAAACATCATACAGTTTCGTTGCTCTAATTCTTTATCTCTGTTATGAGTTTTTTGTCTCGACCTAATATCAGTACCATGTGTTTTTTTATGAATAATCTACTAGTGGTGAAAAAGGAACGAGTCGGCGCGATAGATTTCTAGCTCTGATTCCCTAATATGTTTGTCTTTCAACGATCCGGTTTTGACTTTACGAAAACTAAATTGTGATTATGACTTCTTCATTCTCATTTACTTTTGGTGTCGAGAGAGGATTGATAGCAGTACCGTTTGTTGGTTTTGGTTCACTTGTTCTGCTATCACGTTTTTGAGTTTGTCTAACTTTTTGCCTATCCACCTTCTCGAATACACCCAATTGAGAGTTTGTTGACAACAGTGTTTGTTTTGTGTTTAGTTGCTTTTCCACTGTTTTAGACAGGTTGTTGTGTATTGTGGATAGTTCTTTTTGCCTTGTCACATGGTAAAACCACCTACTTGTTGTTTGTTTATTCTTCTGCATGAATTCTTCATGAGTCTCTCACTTTTTCTTTTGGCTCTATTATAATTTTATAAAACGTCTGACGCATTTCATTACGGCGGTATTTATCTTATTGATTGTTATAGACTTGGATCTTACGTTTAAGTCTGGCTTTGACAGCACAATGTTGAAATAAAGATTGTGTTGAAGAGCGATCTCTTTGCTTCTTTTATGGTTTATATGTTGACCATTCATGATTCTTCCTATAGACAAGTAGTTTTATATGTTCTATTGCATATGCTGGTTTTTTTTTGGCTTTGGGGATGAAAATAAAAACCGTGAACGGAACATCTCGTGACGACTGCACCGGACCTTTTATTCTATCTCAAGTCCTGCAAATCCGCTCCGGTAATCCCGGAAATGAGAAAAATTCCCTAAAGATAAACTTTTTTTTCAAAACTGTATTTTGGTGACGTATGTAGAAAATTTTACACATTTTTTTCCTTTCTTTTTGGAATTTGACTTCAAGACATTAATTTGTATAAGTTTCTACTCTTTTACTTTACCTATGACTGCTTCTAACTGTGGGCTTAAGTCTAGGTGATATGAATTTCAATAGAGGAACCGACGAAATTAGCTGATCAGAGGTATAAAAGTTCAATCTTTGCGTTGGATTACACCTAACACTATTTAATATGTTTCTGCCTCCCTCGGAAACCCTACTACCTGGGATGAAAATGTCTGTTTTGAAAACCAGGTAAAATGATCAAATCTGTCTCTTTTTCAATATTTTATTTGATAGTTTTGTGAACATCAACAAAGAGATTTTATTTAAATACTTATTGCTAATTTATATTAGTATCCCTGAACAATATGCAACGGTTCGAGTACACCTGGCTGGTTAGTCAAAGGCTGAACGTAAACGTGTTCCATTTTTCTGATAACGTTGATTAGCCTCGACGTTTACCTACATTTTAGTGCCTAACTTTGTGATAACTGTAGTATCACATTCTTTGCTTGATAATCGGCATAATTATACTTAATGGCAAATGAAAAACAAAATCAGTTTCAAAGTTCATTCGGACTCTTCTATCGAAAGCTGGAATTATACCGACTGTGTTGTTATAAGCTGAGTTCGTATAGTTAACATCTGGAGCGCTTTCTTATTATCCAAAATTTATTGAGGAGGACACAAAACAAAGTTTGAAGCGCTAACACTGGGCATTATAACAGAAAAAATACATTATAACTGTACAAACTTCATGAAACAGAACTGACGCTAAATGTATTCAACACAGAAATGAGATTCTGTGTGTTTTCAGACATGGGCAGAATACAATTAGTTCAACTAGTTGGAATTGTTCTATTAATGCAGCCATATGCTATTGATGGACAAGGGATTACAAAGTGTGTCCTAGGTAGTGACATGTGCTCTTGTGAGACCAACAAGGGAAAGATTCAGTTGAAGTCAAAGACCAGTGCGTAAGTTACAGCTTTGTCGGTCATCAGTAAGACAGGGGTGGTAATCAAACTAATAGCTGTACATGAAAACCAGATCGTGTTCCCATAATTTGAATGAAGAAAAGCATTTATCATTTACAGATGTAAAATATAATATTTATATAAAGTTAATGACAAGTATATACATATTCAATTATATGTGCTAACAACACCAACATTAAACATATAAAGTGTTAAATATAAAGCACTTACATAATGTGAAAGAAAAACAGTTAGTATGAAATATTAAAATGTATACAAAATAAGAATGAACAATATTGACAGGTTTTAATAGTTAATAGATAACTAATTAAGATATCAACTATTACATATATTTTATTATACTTCTATATTTCTTATTTCTTCACTTCCTCTTGTATCCATCGGCTGACGAAGAAGATATAAAATTCTGGTTCTTACTCTTCTGGCGGCTTCAACCATTGTCAATTGATGTTGTTGTTGTTGCTGTTGCAGCGTGTCTTTGATGTCATCGGACTATCAACAGACAGCGTGTCACACTGAATAATGGAATATATAAGAGGCTAGTATTCTGAGGTTTAAAATGCGACTGACTTATAGCCTGTGAGAATAGAATATTGAGTAAATGAACAACCAAATGCTCATAGTATACTCTATGATATAATTCATGTTTACCGTTGTTATTATTTTACACTCGCTACAGATGATGACAATAATAATAAATAATTGTTTTCAAGACATAAAGCATCAAGTATATTATGTTAGAGTGGCAATAATGCATCAAAATTAGTCCTTGTGTAAGCAATATTCACGTTAGTGTATGCAAAGGAATATAGAGTTAAGCTATCATTTTCATTTATTTTTTTCTCGGGCCTAATATGACACATAGAGCGGAAATCAATTCTCCAAGATTAACGATTTGCCGCTAGTTCTTGTAGATCGTGTTTGTTTCTTAGCCCTATGTTTGAGCCTTCACTAGTAATTGTTCTGCGTAGCGATTCTCTTCGCATGCCTTGTTTTCTTTTACCAGACGGTTTCCACATGAATGCCTGACAGTGAAGTCTTTCTTCATTTATTCTCAGCACATGACCAATATATTTCCAACGCCTTGTTATAAAGCTCGACATGTATTCTTGTTTACATTGTCTCTTATCTGTTCATTTGAAATGCATTCTTTCCATCTTATGTTTGAGTCCCTATGTAGACACTTGTTTTTCAAAGATATTTAATTTTCCATCTAAAATATGGGTGGATTTCCAACTTTCACATCCATAGGTTAGCACTGGTTTCTCACAAGAATTGAACAATCTCAATTTTGTTAGTTTACTGTGAAATTTGTATCACCAGATGTTTGTCAGTTTGTTGAAGGCACTAAATGCTAGTGCGATGCGTGTCCTGATTTCTAGTTATCCCTCCATCTCTGGAGATTTTTCTGCCTAGACGTGTACAAGTTGCAACATTTTGTAAAATGTCATTGTTAATTGCTATATCAGATGCTATGTTGATAATGTCCAGGATTTTATTTCTGGTCGTGTTGACCTTCTTGACCAGAAATGTTTTGGAGTTATCCTCTTTTTTAATCAGCATCAGGGTATGTTGAGCCCAAGAGTGCCATGTCGTCACCAAAGTCAAGATCTTCCAAGACTATATTAGCATCCCTCTCAATGCCCAATTACCTATGATTGTCTCTACGGACTTCGTATTTCTGTTCACAATATTACTATAGTAATGTAACAAAATGTTGACAGTTACGATCTAATAACCTAGAAAACTTATTCTCAAGATTGAACGGATCGTGTCTCACCTATTTGATTCTTTTGTTATTCAAAGACTGTCTTATACCGACCATTTTTTTCTTTTCTTTAAAGGGATTAGCAGTTAGTCTCCAAGATGGCGTCGCCTCGTGTTCTGTATCGTTAGTTGGTAATAACCTTATGGTTAATAGAAGATTCTATCATAAAACTAACTTGTTTTCATTGTGGCACATGTTTACCGCGAGGTCAATATTATTTGATTCTTTGTTTTTCAGTGCTGGTATTAGAGTCTGTAAGACCGATCATATTTCTCAATTAAAAAAATAATAAATAATACTCTCCCTAATGTATAACTAATAAATATCCGTAATGTTCAAGTTTATTTGTCCAGAAATTTATGGTTGGTTTGAAAGTTCATTCTTATTCTATTCCTGCTAAACAATCGTTGTTATCAACAAAAAGCAGCTTGTTGATATTTCTGCCACCGTTAATGACAGCGCTTTCAAGGTCTTCTAAAACACCCGCCATGATTATCTCCAAAAAGATGTTGATTAGATAGAAGAGAATAAACATCATTATCGATCTCCAACTGTTGCTCTGAACCGTTCCCCTCGGGTTCTATCATTTAAGTACTGCGCTTGTAGACTTGTCGAGATGTTTTAAAGTGCGAAATACGTTGGCACCGAAGTTGTATATTCTCATTGTAACCAACAGAGCTGGCTGCATGTCAAACACTGTCAAGTGCTTTGTTTGACGTTTATGACAACAATATATAGATCTTGTTGGTTTTGGAGGTATTTCTGGCAGAGAGAATTCTAAGATTGAAAATCTGCTTTGTCTTACTTTGACCTGCACGAAAGCCTGCATGTTGCTCTGCAATGATCTATTTTTATTGAGATTTTAATTAATTGAGTATGATTTTTTTTACATTACTTTGTACATTAGTCACTCTTTAAAAAAATAAGTTAATATTTAATATCATCTTAAATGCACCAACAGGTACATAGCTCAAGACACTAGTATTCAAAAATATTTCTATGTATGGGATCCGTGCAAGGACATCACCAATGGAACTGTCACTGCCGGGGTGAGATTAACATATATAACAAACGGTTGCTAGAGTAACTGGCAACAAACTAGCGTAAATATTCAGATTACTTTATCGAAGTAAACAAGCCTACATGCATTTGGTTTATAATTGTAAAACGTTAACATGAAAGTATATTATTACAATGATTGTACTGGTTATTATTATTATTATTATTATTATTATTGGTTATGGAAGGCCTCGGTATCACTGCAAACGAATTAAAATCCATAATTGCTCAACCGCCCGTGCCAGTGGAATCATCCGAATTACTAACACATCTCCCAAACAAAGAAAGGTAACTGTAGCCCCCATTGTAGCAGTCTCAGCACACGCCAAAAGACATAAGGCGAAACCGCTCAGAAAGTGAACACAGCCAACTGTTCCCTGTCACACGATATCATCATTCATCGTAAACAAGCGGGATATCGATACAGGATCAAAACGGATGAGACACAGCTCACGGTGTGCACTGAGCACTTAACTCAGTAGCTCCTGCAACAATCCGGACTTGGAATATGAGGAAACTGCAAGAAGGAACACTTTTCAGACATAGCCTTCAATGGTTCCTGCCGCCTATCCGCCATATACCATGGAAGTTCGCGTCCTCCCGAAAATGATGATCGTCGTAGCACTTGATGATATTAGGCCATCGTTGATGACTCCAATTCCAAACATATAGACACACAGTGGTGAAGTTATCATTTCCAATCCAACAGAAGCCACCTGACCTGTAGTTAGTAAAACCACAGAGAGAATATGATTTTGTGACCTTCACTGATTCACTCTTGGATGTGAATGTGTAGTTTACACAAGAGGAGAAGTTTTCAACTACAGTGATCCCATTTAAGGCAATTCTGTGATAGCAAGGCAAATCTCCTTTGTAGCAGCAGAACTTGATGTTCTCTGCTCCCTTCTTGTAGCTGCTGCCACACGATTCTGATGTCTCATTAACTTGGACATCATTCAAGAACAATGTCAGATTAACATTCCATAGATCTGGCTCTGCTGATGAAGTGCTTGGTGCAACAGTTGTATCAATCATACAGGAGGCTCCTGGTTTGTGGTCATTAATATCACAGACGGCATATGATGTTGTTATATTCAGTATTTCTTTATGGGGTGTAAATATGTGGCACACACATGGAGAGTGGTTTGTGGTCACAGTAATCCCATTAAAGGCAATTCTATTGTAGCATGGCATAGCTGTTTCAGAACAGCACAATCCTATGATGTTTTCTGTGTTCACTATAAAGCTGCAGATTGTACTGGTGTAACTAATCAATACCAGCTATCGAAATCTTTAAGTTAGTTTCAAGCATCGGAAGATGACAGCGATAATATTCTATACTTTCAACATTCTTCTGATTCCTCCATTTTCTGCAAGTACCAATAGCAACATGTTAGCAATCTGGACAGTCAATTTATGGGCTTTTTGTTTTTAAACAAAAGTTTCGACCCGACATAAGCAGCTCACTTGTCTGATCTCATCTGCTGTGATATTTCCAAGTGTGTGATATTCCAGCTATCCATATTTTTGCAGGGAAACTTTCTTAATTTATTCTTTTTGTAACGTTTGCTGATAGTTGTGTGGTCTGTGTTTAGTTGTTTCTGGGTTGTCACGTGATCGAACAATTTAATTTGTTGTGTCTAAGTTTGCCTCCGACGCTTTCTTTATCACGCGTTCAATTTCACTGAGAGTTATTTCTTTGATTGTTCTGATATCGTCATTTCTTAAATTGATTTCAAAAGATGGGGAATAAATGAATTAACTTAAAGAAAACAACAATTTGACATTATAGATGCTCTAGAGAGAGCGTTCCTTCTCTATTCGGTTTCCTTATTGTGTTATCATCAAAGACTGACGTCGTAATCAACGAAGTTGTCCACGTTTTGCAGATGATCATCTGGAAGTCATTGAGTTAACGTTTAAATATGAAATGATTCTCTTCTGTTCATGTTATCAGTATCAGCGAAGTCGAAAATGTTCCATATCCGTTCCCCCCCTGTCACAGTTCAAGCCAAAGCGAGTTGGCAAATTTTGTTGACAAGATCGACTACCGTGCAGCTCTAGTCGGCGCACAGACGACGATTCCAAGCAACTACCATCAACTATAGAGTGCATAGTCTCTTCTTCACTCCAATTTCCTCTAAAATACACATAAAAACAAAGTAATCGAAAGGGTTTAAACAATTACGTTGATCTCTGCAAAAACAGGGCAACAAGCAATCGATGTCGGTCGACGTTAATGATAGCGAACTACAGTGCGAGCCAAGTCGGCTGCGTGGGCGGAAACTTCAAACGACAATACTGAAAAGAGAGTGCCACGGTCACTTCTCCAACTCCAACACACGCATATAATTCGAAAAAAAAACGCATACAAATCTGTCAAAATATTTTTTACAAAAATGTTTTAGCGTTGGCACTTTCTATAGATCGATAGCTCAGTGGTTAGTGAACTCGACTACAAAGGACAAGAGGTCGGGTTTGATCCTGATCGACGGTCTCCGAGTTCACACAGCCTGAAGTGGGTACTGGATTATTTTCTGGGAAATTCTGCTGAAACTTTGTAAAAATGATGGTTACTAACACAATATTTCCTATATGACACGTGGTTTGACGGGACACTTTACTTTTTACTCTCTAAAGAGGCATGCGGTAAGGACCACCATCTTTCCTGGAAGTTATGAAATACTTGATGAAAGGTTCATTGAAAGTATTCCGTATCCCAGTTGGAAAATTTTAAAACTGATGAAATATTGTAATCTTACAAATGTGAAAATGTAATGCGATCATAAGTTATGGTTGTGTGAAGAATATAGAAGTGTTCCGTGAATATGAAAACTGTTGGTGACGGAAACTTTTTGTAGATGTAAGTAATGAGAAGTTGATAAACATTTTAAATGTCACAAGTAGCAGACTAATATAATCTGGCATGACGACGTCTTTTTGCAAAAGGCAGACTTTTAAGGTTTATCATAAAATGGTCTCACCATAAAAAAAAATCAGGATAGTCAGTGTTGCATATTTTCTGTGTTTAACAAAATAAAAACAATTATTTAAAAATATTATGTTATGTTGTTTAATAATATATAACAATATTTGTTTGATAACGCACGTGTATTTGCTTAATTACAGTATTCGTTTTAATTTTTTTTTTTTTAAATAAATTTGATTTATTAATCGGTGGTTGGTAAAGTTATTTTTAAAGTACTATAAAACGTTTCAAATCATGTGCCCAACTTTTAAAATCGATATCTTTTTAATCTCTTTTTGTAATTTTTTTAAAAAATTTGCATGTAAAGTTATAATGATTAGAACCCAACAGGGAATTAATTTCATAAAAAAAAAACATTTGGTTATTATTGTTGCTTATTTGATTTATATAAATTTATAACGACCCATTGATGTAGTCAAAACTTAATGTTTATCGTATTTTAAGTTAAAAATAGCGATAAAAATCCATACACGGTACAATTGACGTTTTTGCACACTTTCCACGTGGGCTTTCTGACACAATTAGACACTTGTAGAAAACAGGAGGCATTGTGTGTTCCATTTCAGTTCATTCATAGGTGGAGACGTGGAACAATAACATTTATCATGAGTCTTAAAATGAAATTCTGCAGTTTACAAAACATCGCAATAAAAATGTATGACTATTTTTGCAAAGAGGCTAAACGAGGAAGATTATTTCATTCTTTAGAAGACACTGAGAATAGGACAAGACACATTTTGGATTTATCTTAACGGTCATTTAATCGCTGGATTCAAGCACGTGACCGTCAATGTTAAAAATATACAAAATCACAAGGAAGAGCAAAAATGTTGGATAATTTCGACAGTGAACTTATTAGAAGTGAAATTCGCAAAATGTTGGGTATGAATGAAACTGTTACAATAAGAAAATTAAAAGTATCGCTGAAAAAGAACAACAGTATTGAAATATCAAAGTCTACATTATGGAGGAATGTGAGAGCTGCAGGCTTTACATTCAGAAAGTATTCCAATGGACGGAACATCATCTGTGAGAAGCCACATATAGTAGTCATGAGAAGCAAGTACTTACGTGAAGTAAAAGAGGTGCGCAAGCAAGGTTATGATATTGTGTACTTGGATGAAACATGGATCAATGCTCACCACACTAACCAAAGGGAATGGCAGTCATCAGATGGAAATATTAAGAGATTAATACCTAGCAGCAAAGGACAGCGCTTGATAATTGCTCATGCAGGTAGTCGACAACATGGACTAATACAGAATGCAGAGCTCATTTTTCTGTCAAAATCCATAGACAATCGGGATTATCACTCTGAGATGAATGGTCACATATTTAGACATTGGATTGAAAACTCTGTTCTCCCATCACTAGATCGACCATCTTGCCTAATAATGGACAATGCAGCGTACCACAACATTGTTGCACTTGAAGATAAAGCCCCGACGTCATCCAGTACAAAAGATGCTATTAAGATATGGCTCACAAATGAGCACATACAATTTAATAACATGTACTTAAAACCTGAATTACTATCTCTAGTAAAGCAAAAACAGAGGACAAAGATTTTTCAAATAGATAAGATTATCCAAGAGCACGGTCATATAAGTTTGAGGCTGCCACCTTACCATGCTCATTTAAATCCAATAGAACTAATCTGGGCAAAATTAAAAGGACAAGTGGCAGATGATAATGCAACATTCAAAATATGCGATGTAAAGACTCTTGCTAATCTCGCTTTATTAAATATAGACACAGATTATTGGGCTAAATGTGAAGACCACGTCTTAAAACAGGAAGAGGAATATTGGAAAAATGATGGTTTGTGGAATGTTCAACCCCAAACAGTTATTAATCTTTTAGACTCGTCTGATTCAGAATGAAAGTATATAGCCCCCACAATGTTGGCCCCTATATTACCTTAAATTAGTTCAACAAACGGTCCTTTTCAGGACCACACAACTATGAAAATTGGACATACAGGTATACCTTGATATTATCGTCCGTCCTCGAACTGAGCAGACAATAATTCTCCTGGTGTTTTGTTTTATCCAGTTATTTCCCCATTACGGCCACGCCTTTACCTAGTGAAAATTAATCATAGACCAGCAACTACGGTAATTTCTATTCTTTAGGGCTTCACAATTTACAATTTTGACAAACATCAAAGAAATATCGCCGCTTTAAGAAAACTGCAGCTGCAAGATATTTGTTAAATATACATTTAAAGGGTCTTTTGCATTCTAATAACATTTGGAAAATTTCAAATGTTTTTAACAAATGGTTAGAGAGTAATAGCGTTTTGAAGTTGGGCAGATGATTTGAAACGAGCTATAGAAGATAATTTACCTAGGGTGCCCCGAAATTGTTTTCGTGGAAAGGCCACCAAGGAGTAATCTGGCACTGCATAAAGATGACGTTGTTGGGAGTGAAAAGATTAATCCAAGACAGGAACCAGTAGAATATATTTATTGAAGGTCATCGATTCTCTTTTGGGTTTAAATTTTGATGATTATTCTTCTTCAGCTTTCAAGACTTTTGATCATGCGAACTCTCGATCTTCTCTTTGTTCTATTTTCTGTGGGGTAGAGAAAAAATATCATGGCACAAGATGAATGGGTCGCTTGGTCGGTATTCCTATGTGCAAATGTGACCTGATCTTTCCATTAAACCTGCGCTGCAGCTGACACACTATGTCTTCGTTTGATGATTATAATCTGCTTCGAGTGGTCAAAGTACACTATAATATATTTATATAAATCGCGCAAATATTGAAAGAATAGTAAATTAGAATGATTTTGATGCCTAAAACATGATTAGTAAAAAAAAAGAGTAAAGAGCCCCCGTCACGCCAAGTGGCGTATAGGGAATATGGTGTTAGTGACCATACATTTTACAGACCTTCAGCACATGATTTTTGGGGTAATGTGGTTGGTATTGCGCCCGTGGCTCTTTACTTTCCCAGAAAAAAATCCGATACCCATTTAAGGCTGGGTGAATCCAGAAGCCGTCGGTTAGGATCGAACCCTACCTCTTGTCTTTTGCAGTCCAGTTCACTAACCACTGAGCTATCGCGGCTCCCTAAACATGATTAGGCTTTAACCAAATATCTTTGTTTACTATATTATCAATGTCTCGTATACTCCTCCCTTGGCATTCTGTGTCGTTAGAACAATAATGACGCTGTACGATTTTCTTCCATCTTTCACTGACGTGGATCATTATACGCTTCAAGCCAAGAAGATTCAAAAGGCTTGGGCTGATTTTCAGCCTAAATCCGCTTTCAGTTAGGATAAATTGGACGGTAAGATACAACGCTCAGTGCAGTCCAAATTGTTATGCAAACAAAGAAGAGGAAGAATGCAAAATTAACCTTTTTAGCTTTATCTAGCGTCTCATCATCGTGTGATCTTCTTCTTATCTCCAGGCCATACAGATTGATACGAACATTTTTTATACTTATATAGCAATAGGCACTCACCGCAAGGCTAGCTCTGATGCTTCAAATGGCTACGCCGTGTTCACTTTGAAAACCGATGATAACTACAGGTGAGATGCTATATTGTTTGAGTCAATTAGAGGAAGAACAATTTCAGAACAAAATATACATTTATTTATTTATTTTTGTTTTATAAATTGATAAATGTCAAAAGGAGGGACGATGAAAATGAGCGATCGACTGATGTACACAATCTGACAGAGTGTTAGAACAAATCATCATCATCATCGAGTGCCGTCTCCGCAATGAAGGTTGGCTACCATGGAGCGCCATTCTGCTCTGTCTCTTGCTTTGATGATGCAGGTTGTCATAGGCTGATTTGTCCATCTTTTGATGTGACTCGTCCATGTTAGTCTTTTGTCTGCCTCTGCCTCTTTTACCTTGTATTTTTCCTTCCAATATTACTTTTAGTAGGCTGTTGTGTCTTTTAACATGGCCCACAAATCGCATTTGTCTTTTTGAATTGTGCTTAGTAGTTCTATTTTCATTTTTAGTTGTTTTAAGACTTCATCGTTTGTTTTCTTTTCCTTCCATCCAATTCTACCTATTCTTCTATAAATCCACATTTCAAAGGCTTCAATTCTCTGTTCTGTTTTCTTGTCTAATGTCCATGTTTCTGCACCATATAGTAATATTGAGAAGATGTAACATTTTGCTCTTCTTAGTTTTAGCCCTGGTGTTATTTGTTTTGATGTTAGTATGTTCTTCATGACATTAAAATTAGTTTTTGCCATTTCTATTCTTTTGTTTATTTCAGTTGTACATTTTTCATCACTGGTTATAGTATGGCCAAGGTAGTTGTAGTTCTGAACGTTAGAACAAATAAGAAATATAAAATGTTGAGAATTTGATTGTTCCATCGACAAAGTTTCGTTGTTCACCCATTTTATGATAGGTACCAGTGAACTGGACTACCACGGACAAGGGGTAGGGTTCGATCCCAACCGACGGCTTCCGGGTTCACCCAGCCTCAAATGGGTACCGGATTTTTTTCTGGGAATGAAAAGCAGCACGGGCGTAATACTGACCACATTACCCCAAAAATCATGTGCTGAAGGTCTGTAAAATATAGGGTCACTAACACCATATTTCCCTATACGCCACTTGGCGCGACGGGGGTACTTTACTTTACTTTTACCAGAGATTATTTCAGGGAAAGTAGGACGTCTTGGAGTGATATTAACGATATTATTAATTTGTCGTTTGCCGTGGACAAAATACGGACAATTGCTCAATGTTCTCCACAAGACGTGATGGAGACATTTACTTTGTTCTTTCAGTTTTACTTTCTGAGAAGGTCTACGATTTGATAGAATAACTAAACCGGAAGCATCACCTGACCATACAACCTACCTGTTCATGAATGTTTCATTGTCTACTTCAGGATGTTTCATTGTCTACTTCAGGATGTTTCATTGTCTATTTTAGATGTATCATTGTCTACTTCAGATGTATCATTGTCTACTTCAGGGTTTATCATTTTTCTATTTCAGGATGTATTATTATCTACTTCAGATGTATCATTGTTTACTTCAGAATGTATCATTCTCTACTTTGTGATGTGTAATTTGTTTATTTCAGGAGGAACCATTGTCTACCTCAGAATATACCATTGTCTACTTCAGAATGTATCATTCTTTACTTCAAAATGCATCATTCTCTACTTCAGAATGCATTATTGTTTACTTTAGAATGTATCATTGTTTACTTCAGGATCTGTCATTGTCTACTTCCGAATATATCATTGTCTATTTCAGGGTGTATCATTGTCTATTACAGGGAGTATCATTATCCACTTCAGAATGCATAACGTGATGACATTGTCTTAATCCAGTGGTTCCCCAACTTGTAACACCCTAGGTTCGTACTTTGGGAATCACTGCTTTAACGGGTCCATTACTTTACTAAACATATTTTTCTCTGTCTCATTTACCTTTCAACGACTAGGAAACATGGAGTGTTCGTGTCTATACTGTTGTTCTGAACTATTCCCCTGAGTTTCCCCAGTTGGTCACTGTAAGGTCACTGACACATTTTATGATGACCACAAACATGTAATAGATCACCATTTTGTTACACAATAATACCATCGTTTTAGAAACCTAGTCTCTATCTACTTTTACTATTATCACAACCAGGGCATGGACGATATTCTAGTCATGGGTATAGTTACCTGCACCTCTGATGATCTCAGCAGGTTCGTCCTTGCGAACAGACTCATAGCCTGTCTTGGAGCTATCCACCCCACATCGTCAACTCCTTTCATTCTTTGCTATCTTAACAGTGGTTCCCCTTACCCGTCTTTCTTTAACAAATTGTTCCTACTTGAGAACCGTCGTCCTTCCTGGTATACCTGTGTAGTCTCATGATTATTTCGTGGTCTAGTATCTGGTCACTTGTAATGCCAATCACAGAATATCAACATGCTATAGTTATGTATGAAGAAATAGATTTACAGCATTTTAGTATTCCTTTTTTAAATTTCATAAGAACAATATAAATTTAAATAAAAAAAACCAAGTCATTTGTATACGTCTGCTACAGGAAAATCATCTGAATATTTGTCTATTTCATTAAAAAGCGATAAAGAACAACTCACTAGAAGATATCCAAACCACAAACTGTTTTGTTGACTTCTGGTCGAGGGCACTCGGAACATTACAAATAAGCCAAACAAAGAGCACAATAATATATTCTTTCTTCACTGACAAGAAGGACAAGTGAGGAAAAGGAAAGATGAAATAAAGAAATAAAAAATAAGACGAATTAGTAGTCAATAAAAGGAATGGAGAAGAAATGTTTAAAACTACCAAGGGTATGAGCTCAGATGATACGTTTTGGTCCTGGAGTGTACTGTAACTCAGCAGATACGTGGAACGATCTACGTTTGTAGAATGAAACGAGACAGTCCACGATAAGACTCTAAATAATGTCTCTAACCTTTTTGTATATTTTTTTCCTTCTCTCTCTTCTACTCTCACTCACTCTATGTCTGATTATTGTTAATGTATGAACTAAAAATGTCGGCATAGATGCAAACTCAAATGAAAACATCTACAACTCTTTGCAGAACAACCAATATAAGGTGTATATGTGGTTCGGACGACACATTTCTATTTGAAAGTGAACAGCCAGTATTGGTTTATGTGAGTATAGTTACTTTAGTTTACACATTTTGTCACATATTTTCTGTTTTCTAACGCTTGTTACAGTAACCTGGCACTAAAACTGGAAGAAATGTTAACAGTAAAACGGTTACATCAATCCGATACATCGGAGATTAATAGAACAATCTTTCCAGGAATTCACTAAAAGGGAGAGGAAAGGATATGTCAAGGAACGATTGCGGTAGGAGGACAACATCAACGAAAGGACAGCTTCTAGCTTCTCCTATTCCTATAACTCTCTGAAAAGCTGATAGACAGAGAGAGCGAGAGAGAAAGAGAAAGTGAGAGTGATGTAGATTGATGGTTGTAGCTTTGTATTCTCCACAAGCGCTACTGGTCCCTGCGCATGTGTTCATTATTGCTGCGGATCAACCAGACCTGTACTGTTAACCATAACGTAGTCTAAGGATCCACATTGTTGTTGTTGTTGAGGGATATATTTCGGAGGAGATCTGAGCACTTAAGGACTTGTCTGATGTGAAATGAAGATGACCCGTTGACTATAATGAACATTTGACGGAGTACTAGTGAAAGAGATCTAGACAACGGCCCTCTGAACTTCCGAACACGTGACTAGAACCTCATAAAGGTTCGACATTCCAGTAGACAAATAGTGGAACACAGAATAAGCGAAGTTTACAGCAAACTGTAATATTTGTGCTTTTCGGCCCAGAGGCTGCCTTGCCCCTCGATCCGTGCATGTTTAGCCTGTTTGGCTAGTTACCACAGCCACCCCAGGAGTGGGAGGAAGTTCGTGACAATACCCATATGTGGGAGGTAGATCATGACGTAGGCAGTCAGCTCTAAATCACTGACCTTTTAGCCCCCAGGGGTATCTGGTGCATTGACATTGTAGAGTCAATTCGCCCCCGTTAACATATATATATATATTATTCCTTGGTTAGGTAAGCGTGTGTGCGTTGTATCACTAGTTTCAGACAAAGCCACAATATTTGCCTATTTTGGTCTGATACATGTGTTTTCGGCCTAACAATTATACCCAGGTAGTGGTAATTTGTAAAATACCCTTTTCGTTTTTAACTGCCAAGGGTTTTCAACGTGGGCTTATGTACATAGGATCTCCTACTATTCGCCGTTATTCGAGACGGTTAGACGTCGGATCTCACTACCCAGAGACTAGGGAAGCGTAAAGCCACGAAGCCACCACGGATTCAAATATTGAAAAATGTTCACCGCCTGTAATGATACGTGTGTTTCCTCATGGACTCAATGATAATGTTCAAAAATATCGCAACTGATGATTGGGTTGGAGTCTCTGGAGAGATCAAATCTACAAAAGTCTAATGAGTTGATAGACTTGCCAATTTAATTGGTGTGGGCTGTGGAAGAACAGTGGACCACGGTGACAATTCTAAATATCTTCAGTAACACAGGAAGAAACACCTGTTGAAACAATGACCACGAATCTGAAACCATGAATAGGCTGCTAGAATATAATATCAAGATGGGAGATGCCAGACGGGTGCGCTACGTAGGAAGGCCAAGAAGGCTTGTAAACCAACACAATACCGATATCGGTAATCGCTGCACGGTGAGGGAGATAACTTTAGAGGAGATCTTATCACTTATGGACTTATCTGATGTGAGTGAAGATGACCTGTAGTTTAAAGCTAAAGAAAATAATTATCAAAAGAAATGACAAAAGTCAGTAATTGGCATGTTAAAGCCAGTGACCGTTACAGTCATGACAGTTTTAGAGAACGCGTTCTGGACAGTTCAGGCTGAAAAACCCTGCCCTGGATTAAACTATACTCCAGTGACTGCAGTTTGAATAAAAGACACGGCGGTTGATAAAACTATAAACCAGTGGTTGCTAAAAGTTTGGATCAAACAAAAAACGTGCATTTAGAGGCAATAAAAGGGATTAATTAGACATGCGTGCTGGCCAGCTAGTTAATTATAAATACGTGAACACACTTTAACCATATGATGAAAGTGATTGAACGACATGGAAGTACTTCGAGAGCATCAACTCACTATTTCTAACCAATTATTATTTGTCAATAACAGGAAAAGAACTATCTTATATGTTGACTTGTTTATGTAAAGCTTTGTGGTTTGAATGCCTATAACATTGTTTCTGTTCTGCAGTTTTTAAATCGAAAATACAAATAATATTTTATTATTGAATAATTTCCACAGAACTTAAAGTTTACATCCAGTCAATGTTGCCCTCCGACAGAATCTGAGGGCATTACTGCTGGAACTATCATGATAATTATGTAAGTTTAGTCGTAATGGTCATTATGTAAGTTTAACTGTAATGATCATTATGTAAGTTTAAATATAATGGTCATTATGTAAGTTTAACTGTAATGGTCCTTATGTAAGTTTAACCGTAATGGTCATTATGTAAGTTTAACCGTGGTTGTCATTATGTAAGTTTAACCATAATGGTCATTATGTAAGTTTAACTGCAATGATCATTATGTAAGTTTAACCGTAATCAAATATAAATTTGTTTAAAAGTGTATGATAGCAGTACTTTTTTTTCTGGCTACGCAACGGTACGCAGTACTGGCATCTTTTTTAATATATAAAAGTTCCACTTTATTAACAATATAAATACACTTCGTGGTTTTATTGAATATCTTCAAGAAAATAAATTCCCAGACAAACAACTTCCCCTAAAGCACACTTGGGACACAATTGGACACAACCTTCCAGTGAATGTGAAAGGGAATGAAACTTAACCTCTCAAATGAACCTTATAGTAACTTCATCTAGGTCATCTCCGCTTATACGGAAAACGACTGTATTGATGTTTATCACGATAGTGGGTCCTCCTCTCACCAAATTCATTCCTAGTAAATATGTGGGTTCATAGCTACGCAGAGGTCGACATTCTGCAGTTGATACCAAAAGCAAGAAGCGATCTAGCGGCGACAAGGTATATCAGAGGATTGGTTGAAAATGTGGATGTTGTAAAAATCTTCACGGTTAGTAACGGCACTGTTTTCCCATAAAAAGTACTGTGATAATATATATAAAACTTAAGTTCAACTCTAGCAATTATGTAGAGGATTGCTCCTATGTTCAATCCTCTTTATCATTGACACCACTGCTTCACTCCTGTTTATCTTTTACACCACTTCTTCACTTCTCTACTTTCTATACAGACGGATCTGCAATACGACACAAAAGGGGTGCATGGGCATTTACAGCAAGCTCGGCAGACAGAATAGTCAAGGTAGACAGCGGTGCATACGTTATGACCACGAGTAGCATGACAATGGAGGTGATGGCAGTGACCAGGGCATTCATCTGGTTAGAGTCATAAGACTACACTCACGCCTGCATTCTGAGTGATTCGATGAGTATGTTAAAAAAAGTGATGACCGGCTTTGTACGCAGGCAAAGGGTAGAGTCATTGCAGAAGTAAAAAATACGTAAGGTCACTTTCGTCTGCGTCCCTGAACATGCGGGAGTACGCGAAAATGAAAGAGTGGACAGGTAGGCTAGCTGCACTGTCGTTGAAGACGGTCAACCAATGGATCGGGCGGATATCATCAATGCCCTCTGACATGTAGGAAGGGCACAGGACTTCAGAAACCATGAGTCCACGTCACTCCTTCAGTCAGTCGCTGGACACTGCGGGACTTGCTGAGTAGGGGATCTGAGCACCTATGGACATGTTAGGAGTGCATTGATGATGTCCAGCAAATAACTCAATAACTCCTAAGTCGTTATTCTCCAAGTGATTCCCAAAATAAGAAGCGACATAGTGCCGACAAGGGTATATAACGAGGATATGTTAAAAGTATAGAAGTAAATGTAATAACTGGCGCAGAACACAGTGCAACGTTTTAACGGGTGCTCAATCAGAGTGGATCTGGCAGACTCTAATTGTGATGTTCTGTATGTGGGGGCGATCAACACACTTAACCTGACAGCTGACTTCATGTGAGAGTCTGGCATCCTACTCTGATTGAGTCCTGATCGCAGAGAGAGAGAGAGAGAGAGAGAGAGAGAGAGAGAAAGAGAATGGTCTATATATATGGCGCAATAGATAAAGGTATAACATGACAGATAAGAGATTGAGTAAAGCCATAAATGTTATGAGATGAGAGAATTTAGAAATAATGAGAAAAAAAGCATTAGTGAATGTATAGCAGATTTAAAACAGACGGGAAAAAGGAGCTTTTGGTTTTCTCATGAGCATGATGTTAAGTACACGTGGCAAGGCGATGTGCCAAGGAGTACGGTTTCGATTCTACTTCGGACCATATATTGTTCTTTGTTTTTTTTCTGTTGTTGATTATTTGTGATTTTTTTCCGAGTGCTGTAAACATACCTCTTCCTCTGAAATGTTCGCTGATCTAACGCCTCGGAAGTTTCCCTCTTTAATAATATTTATTTATTATTATTTGTCTCCCGAAGTAAAGACGGCCTGGTATAATACAGGCCAAACCATCCAACAACGTGCTGATGATCATATAGAAGTATAGTCACTAATACCACATTCCCATACAATTATCAAGGCAATAGAAGGAAGCTTTACCCTTATTGGCGATCTCAAAAAGACAAGACACGACAATAGTGAATTTAAAATATTTAAAATATCTGCTACAAATTCACTTTCGACAGATATATTGAAATGTTTATTTCTAACAAGCTTCCTCACCCAATAACAGTTTATTGTTTTTGGTTTCAGATTTATTTCTTTACTGTTTGCGTATCTCCTATTCGGGACATTGTTTCAAGTGTTTGTCAGGAAAGCCGAAGGTAGAGAAAGAATTCCAAATGTTGCCGTGTGGTCAGCTCTGCCAGGCCTTATTCGGGTAATGTGTTCAGTTATTTGTCGTCTTTCTCTTCTATTTGTTATGAAAATATTAACTTAGACACCGCCACAGTTTAGAGCTGGGCTGGAATTTCTGCTCTTAAATCGATGTTATCTGATCTCGTCATTCAGTTTATTAGACATGGTGTCACAAAACAGCGCTGACATAAGTATCTTTAGCTAATCTTTACGACATTTAATGTAATAATTGATATAATAATAACCGTGACAATAAATGTAACAATAATAATAGGTATAATAATAATACCCATTGCGCGTAATGCTTCATGATGCAGTTTTATCCTTTCACTTTTTTGGTGTTGTTTAGGTGATCATAAAGTCAAATGTTGATATAAAACTTACTATCACTGATTAGACATGATCGAGTTGTCACAAAACAGCGGTGACAAAAGTATCTTTAGCTAATCTTTACGACAATTAATTTCATCATCAAGTACCGGGTCTGGTGGCGTAGGTGATCATGTCTCTCCACAATTTTCGAACTCGACAGTTATTTATCATTTCTGTTGTTGACCTTCTGCCAAGCCATTCTCTTAAGCTGTCTGGTATTTTTTCTCTTTATTTTCCTCTATCTCTTCGTCCCTCAATTTTCCCAGTTGTTACAATATATTCCAGTTATTCTCTTCTCAGTACATGGCCAAAAAATGATGATTGTTTCTTCCGAATATTGGAAATTAGCTCTCTTTTTGCTTTGGCCTCTTTCAGAACGTTTCCATTACTCTTCTTAGCTGTCCATGGTATTCTCAACATTCTTCTTGTAAAACCACATTTCTACAGACTCCAGTGATTTTCTTGTTTGACAAAGTCAGGCACCAATAAATAATAAAAATTTTAGAAAGCATAAACATAGATAGCAAAGATCTAAGAATAATAAAGAACATGTACTGGCAACAAACAGCGGCCGTAAGAACTGGAAACCAATTGGGAATGTTTCAACAAATAAAACAGGGTGTTAGGCAAGATTGCGTGTGGTCACCAGATTTGTTTAATATGTATAGTGAGATTATTTTAAGATCCATAAGGGGCATGCCTGGAATAACAATTGGAGGTCATAATATAAATAATCTAAGGTATACTGATGATACAGTCTTAATCGCTAAGAGTGAAAATGAGTTACAAGAAATGTTGGACATTATAGTGAAAGAAAGCAAAAATAAAGGACTCAGCCTTAATAGCAAAAAGACACAAGTAATGGTAACACGAAAGAAAAAGACATCACCTCAGTGCGAAATAAAGACAAGTGGAACAATTAATATACGTAATAGTAATAATATAGTATAGTGGCCTCCGTTAGTCATAGCTAATTATGGATATTTCAGCGCCACTAGACATTTTTTTTTCCTTTGCCGTGTATTCTCTTTTCTATGAATATGTCTGCTTCTTTTTTGAGTTGGACTATTAGAGTGCGTTTCCAAAGATTGCAGTCTGCAGTTATTTCTTCCCAGGCTGCAGGCTAGGAACACAAACTGATAATAATAATATTGTAATAGCAATTATGGATGTTAATACGTTTGCAGTGACACCGTGGCCTTCCCTAACCATAATAATAATATCGGTAGAAAATGATGAAGACATGAATTACACTTACATGTTGTACACATAGCGCTTTTCTGGTATTTGTTGAAGGGATTATAAAGTCTAATTTTTACATAGAACTTCCCTATATAGAGCTGCCCGTATCATTACTGGTGCTATGAAATCTACACCTATCAAGACTCTAGAAACAGTAACAGGTTTACAACTCTTAGATGACAGACGGGTCACTTAAGTAATGCAACAAACGGAGAAATATAGAAGGCTCCTTAGCCACCCCACGCACCAAAGAATATCTGGTTCCGGAATTGTACGACTAAAGAGGAGCAACTTCGCTGCAATTGCCAATGAACTAACTACTTGAGACCCAGTACTTTCCCAAACAATATCGAAACCCTTGGGCCCATCTGATATGTCTCCTCATGGAAAACATAAAATACAAGAACTTAAGAAAATATAACATGAATCATGAAAAAAGGCACCCAATCAGACACAGAAAGAAAACATGTAGCAGAAAAACACATACACGATACCTACCCACAGGACTCTTGGTCCCACATATACACAGATGGCTCTGCTACAAATGCCACCAGAAATGGAGGGGAAGGTGTGTTCTTGACGCTGAACAATCAGGACTGGATCACCAAGTCAATAGCTACTGGAAAATTCTCAAACAACTTTAAAGCAGAAGCTGAGGCCATCATAGATGCTGCAACACTGGCTACTCAACACAAAAATAACATGCACAATAAGTTGGTGATTCTGACTGATGCACTGTCAGTACTATCAGCTCTAAAAAGCCCCAAGAACAATGAACTAGATGACTTGAGAACTACCCTGGACCAACTATGCAATAACTTCCAGTGAGTAGTCATTCAGTGGATACCATCACACTGTAATATACACGGGAACGAAAATACAGACAAATTAGCTAAAGAGGGAGGGAGATTACCACAAGAGAACCATCCGCGCAGTTATGATGAAGTCAAATCCATCCTCAAGGGTCAGTTCCATGAAAAATGGAAACGTGAACACCCAAATCATAACAAGAGTGACGGAACCAACTATCAAGGAGGGATCAAGTCATCATACTTCGCCTACGCACAGGCCACAATAGAATGAGAAATCACATGTTCACCAAATTCAAAATAGGAACTACCAGCCTATGCTTCTGTGTACACTGGACAATAAGACTACAAATCATGTTCTACAGGATTGCCCTCAGTACACGGACCTGAGAAGAGCAATGTGGTCCACGCCTGAAATAGTGGATAATTAAGGGGAGACTATTAGGCGTATAAAGGTCGAAAGGTGAAGGTCAGGGGAGACAAACAGGTGAGAGCTCAGTAGGCCCACGTGGAAATAGTGATAGTGAGCAAGTCGTGCAAAACGAGAATTGAGAGAAATGCGAAAGCGAGATTGAGGGGTTTTAAGACAGAAAAGGAATAAGTCAGTCAGTTGAGCGTTAGACATTGCTGGGATCTCATGCAGACAGCTGTGTGTTAGTTTTGTTACAGCTGGTACTGTTGATCATGTTAGAGCTTGTTTTTTTTCAGTAAAAGGATAGAGTAGGAACGATAGGCTCAAGTTATGAGTTAGCGACAGTGATAGAATAGAATAGAAATGTAGAAGTGATGGAATTCAGTTGTTTCAATAAAGGATGGAATACACACAAGTGAGTTACAGTAAGAGGGACAGTTTTTACTAATTAGTGACTAGCTAGTAGGTTAGTTACAAGAGACAGAGTGAACGATTATGAGTTCGCTAGTAGAGACAGAGTGGGGACATTTTATTATTATTATTGGTGTCTCATTACCATAGAGTGGCGTAGTCCAGGAACATTAAGTATTCAGAGATGAGTCTTTTCAGAGAGGAAGGCTATTAGAAAGTGGCGTAGTCCACGAACATTAAGTATTCAGAGATGAGTCTTTTCAGAGAGGAAGGCTATTATAAAGTGGCGTAGTCCACGAACATTAAGTATTCAGAGATGAGTCTTTTCAGAGAGGAAGGCTATTAGAAAGTGGCGTAGTCCACGAACATTAAGTATACGGAGATGAGTCTTTTCAGAGAGGAAGGCTATTAGAAAGTGGCGTAGTCCACGAACATTAAGTATACGGAGATGAGTCTTTTCAGAGAGGAAGGCTATTAGAAAGTGGCGTAGTCCACGAACATTAAGTATTCAGAGATGAGTCTTTTCAGAGAGGAAGGCTATTAGAAAGTGGCGTAGTCCACGAACATTAAGTATACGGAGATGAGTCTTTTCAGAGAGGAAGGCTATTAGAAAGTGGCGTAGTCCACGAACATTAAGTATTCGGAGATGAGTCTTTTCAGAGAGGAAGGGCTCAGGCAACGTGTCGTAGAACACGCATAGTGTGATCCAGAAGTGATTACGCACTGGTGTGACTTCAGAGGAAGTCCACATGAAATGTAGTTGCGCCGAGGTGCGACGAACAGCTATATGCGAGGAGGGAGCAATTCCCTGTCTACTTCAAGGGCAGATTCGTTTGAAGGGGTGTCATAGTACACCACAACTAGCAACAAGAGCTTGCACGGGTCCTGGAACTAGGATGGAGCGAGCAGGAGTATGATTCTCCAATGAAGTACCATGTTGGCAAAGGGAAGTGTACCCTAAGTGTCCAACGATTCATATATTGCCTTATAGACGAGGGGAAGTGTGCCCTGGTCGTCTACATATTGTTATGTTACCATAATGACGAAGGGAGGGAACCCTGATCGCCAACCCATTGTGTATAGCAGCAAGGCTGCAGAGTGTGTATGAAAGGGGCGGAATTGTCAGCCGATATGTAATTACGACTGTCAACTGTGAACTGAATTTCTAGGATGAATAAATACTCAGGAATGTGTTTCTGAATTGTTCTTTGATGTTCTATAGCAATATCTGTACTCGTCTGTACCGGGCGTAGCGAATACTGGGAAAGTTGTCAAACACAAACGCGGAGACTCCACTATATGAATCATTGGCCATTGTTTCGGCATTGATACAATCAAGGTGAGCGACGCCACTGGTGGGCACGGTCGCACTATCAAACAGTACACAGCCGGTGCCAGTCATATCACGAGTCATTGCTCATCGTGCGTAAGCACCCTTGGTAATGATGGCTCGTGGTAACTAGGGGGAAAGCTGGTACCGCTGGTGAGAATTTCGATGAAGGAAACGTAATCATCATCATCAGTATCATTTTGAAGCGGAGAAGGAAGTTATTCTTTCAGCGGGTATATTATCAGTTTATTTCCCCTGATATAAAAACGTATTTCCTCTGGTATATTATAAAAACTTCTTTCCCCTGGTATACGCCCACCTCCCTGGAGGAGAAACTATATGGAGCAATCGATTCGCTTAAACAGACAGCTGACTTATGAGAGAGTCTGGAATCCTAATCTGATTGAGTCTTCATCGCAGAGAGAGAGAGAGAGAGAGAGAGAGAGAGAGAGAGAGAGAGAGAGAGAGAGAGACATAGAACTTACTACCACTAGTGCGACATTGATTACTCTATTTTTTTTTTCTTGTGACCCAATTTCTTCATGTCTCGCCATTTAGTGTTTCTCTGAGATTCGACCGACTCTAGAATGTTTCCTCGCCAAAGTTCGCCATTTTGAGCAACGATTTCCTGGGATAGTGATGTTGACATTAAAGCCTCTTAAAAGCTAAATCAAAAGATTCCTTGTTGCAAATATTTACATTTATGGTTGCGATGTACCTATTCTTTGTTTATTTGCGGATTGCGTGGCATTGAGTGTTGAACCTTGAGTGCTTTTGCCTCTCTCTCTCTCACTCTCTCTCTCTCTCTCTCTATATATATATATATATATATATATACATATACAAATATACATATATACTACTATATAGAGATTATGTTTAGTTGTATGCCGAACATAGTGGCCTTAAGGCTAAATTGCCGAAACCCTTGCTCGACTGGGGTAATTTCTGATGAATTCTTGATGTCATGATGAAATCTATTCATCAGAAATTACCCCAGTCGAGCAAGGGTTTCGGCAATTTAGCCTTAAGGCCACTATGTTCGGCATACAACTAAACATAATCTCTATATAGTAGCCTCCTACTACGAAACTCTGTATAACCTTGATATACTTATATTATTATATTGTTATGTGTGTGTATACTATTTATATACGTATTATAGACATTGATAATATCACTTAACTTGTAAGAAAGTGTGGTTCGTTTCGTATTTTCTAAGATTGTTTTGTTGTTTAATAAAATTTAACGCCAGTGTTATTTTTTGGTTTCATTTTAATGTTTTAATGATTAGTTTTTTTTTGGTTTAAGAACGCGAGATTAAAACAGAGAATATTTATAATATTTTACACTTATTAAAAAAATATTTTTCTTTGTTTGTTAGAACTGACATGACGCTACAAATACAAATATAATCGGCACAAGTTAACATCTACAATCAAGGCAAAGGTACCAACACAATTAAAACAATTATCTTCTTCTTCTTCTTCTTCTATCCTTCCTCTGTTGCCGTTGGCGTCGAGGGGAGAAACAATCTGCGATTCTTTGCTCTTCTGTTGGCCTCTTCTGATGTTATTCCTCCAAGTGACTCTAGTATTCCATTTATCCATCTCTTTCTCGGTCTTCCTCTTAATCTGACGTTTTCGTAGCGTTTGTTTATGGCTCTTTGATTCATTGTTAGTTCTTTCTGTCTTATGTGGCCGAACCAATTTATCTGTTGTTTCTTTATGTATTCGATGGCTGGTTCAATTTCGAGTTTCTTCCTCAGGTCAGTGTTTCTTACTCTGTCCCTTAAGCTGTTTCCTGTCATTCCTCTGACACATTTCATTTCGGTGGTCGTTATCTTTCTTATTGTTCTAGAGTCCAGCGTCCAATTCTGGCACTGATAGCTCAGAGTTGGTAGAAAAATTGATTTGTATATTGCCCTTTTTGCTTCCGTAGTTATTGCTTTGTTTTTCAATAATGTTGATACTTGGCCTATAACTTGGCATGCTTTGTTACACCTTATATCTATCTCTGTTTCTTGGTTATTGTCTTGTGTTAGCGTGCTACCCAGATATTTAAAATTGTCTACTTGTTTCAAAGATGTATTATCTATTATGATGTTTAGTTTTTCTTCCTTTCTCGCTATTGCCATTACTTCGGTTTACAATCATCAAAGGGAGAAAACTGTTAGAATTATCATTTTATTTCTCAGGATGGGGCCATGTTTGTGTTCACGCTCGGGGGCCGCCGTGGCTACACCAAAACCTAACAGAAGACCACCAACCTCCTGACAGTGACCACCAGCCATTACCACCGACTCCCAGTACACACGAAGTCTTCACCCACAGAAGTTTATGTCTTTTTTCTTTCAGTTTTCGAAAACTTGTCCACATATGCTTTTATGATTCAATTTAAGTCAATGTGTGTGTGTGTGTAATATATAAATATACATATGCATATACATAAACATACACTAGGGTGACCATTTTTTTCCCATTTGCTTATTTCTGAGACTGTCCCACAAAATCTGGGACGAACGATGTGTGTGTGTGTGTGTGTGTGTGTATTTATATATTTATAATATGTGTGGGTGGGTGTGTGACTGTGTGTGCGGAAGAAATTTTGTAGATACAAAAAAAAAGATAACTTTAGATTTCATAATAACTGTGTTTATTTGCTGTTTGATTTTATGTTTGTTAATATTCACGGTACTTATGCGATACACGCACTTAATGAAATTACAATAGCTAGTTTTGTTTCTCAATAAAAAAAAAAAAGTTTAAAATTAAAAAAATTTAAACAACATATAGATATCAATTGCAATATTAAAGTAATGTTTACAGTACCTTATTTCTACTGAAGAGGTTGTTGCCTCGGCGTGTTACTTGTTTTTTGAGAGTATCTTTCTCAAGATCTTATGATTTGAAGCAAGTTTTTGACTGAAGCTTTCACACGATAAATAACATGGCTTGCACCTTGTTCACATCAATCCGTGATTTCTCTTCGGACCAGACGTAGTTCATTTGAGAAAATAGTCTTTCTACGGATGCATTGCTGCCAGGTAAGCACATAAAAAGTTCAAGAAATCTTTTCACATTAGCATGTGGTACATTATTTTCTTTCAAGTACCTGAGTACTTCATTCCATTTTCTACATGGGGGCTTGTTACTGAACCACTCACATTCTTTTTGCAACAGATGGCCTCGCAAATACGTAAATTCATCAAAGAGCTCATCACGATTGACGTTTACAACTTCGTGACACTTTGAAGATATCTGTTCTACTGCATTATCAAAATGTTTCCTTTCAGGCACATTATCCAAGAGAAGGCAGCTCAGTTGTGACAAATCCTCATTGTGCTTGTTCCAAGACTGCAAGTAATGTACAGCAGTATTATATAGGGTGTTTCTAAAGTCGCTGTGCAGTGATTTGAAAATAGTTTTGAAAATACGTCACCGATTGATGAAATTTAGGTCATGATATTTTGTTTCACTGCACAGCGACTTTAGAAACACCCTGTAGAATTCTTTACTTATTTGGAAATACCTTTCCATTTGGATGTCACCACTTTCTACTAAAGCAGTTAGCAAACTCTTTACCATGTGTGGGATGAAATTTTCATCGCGTCGAGTTTATAATTTGAAAATGAGATTGTTCACAACTAGTGCTGATTCTGTTGCACTCTTGTCGTCGCCTTCAATCGCCTTTATTGTTTCATGGAAGAGTGATGCCTGAGAATGAGCAAAGCTGAGCCAAAGAGCTCTGATTCACTGTTTTCAAAGAATTGTTTCAATATTGTAGGACAGTGTGCTTCTGACAAGAAGAAAGATCTCAGTGATTGATACAGTTTCAATATTCTTTCCAAGGCTGGAAGTAATGACAACCACCTTATATTCGAATAACCTAATAATTGCTTAAACTCCTGTCCAGCAAATTCACAGAAGTCTTTTAGGCGTTCTACACGAATGGTGTAAATGTGAAAGTATCCAAATATTTTTGTTACAATCACTTCCATATCCATAGGCATGGAATCAAACGCTGTTTTTGCACAATTGTGAATTATGTGTGCATTGCAACCAAGACCCATTATGTGTCTGTTTAACTTGGACTTTATTTTAGTTATGACATTATCTCTCCCTTTCCTCAACAAGCCTCCAAAGTTTGTATTTGTATTGTCTGCTGAGAGTCCAACAATCTTTTTATTTAAGTCAAAATTATCAATTGCTTTCAACAATTGTTCAGATATTATGTCGGACGTTTCTCCTGGGATATCTATGAAAGCAATTAGTTTGGTCTTTACTTGAGTTTCCAGCTCATAAGCCTGAAAATAACGAACTAAAATAGGAAGTAGCTTAACATGTTTATGATTTAGATGTATCGCAAGACAATGTTACGAAGCTGACATATTTGAGGTCATTTTTTAGTTCATCAATAGCCCAAGGAGCAAAAACATTGGTAATTATGGATTCACACTTTGTTCATGCACAGGAAAATTGTTTCGTTGAAAATTTCTTTTGTAGAATTGTTGTACAATCCATACTGCGGAAACTATGATTATGAAGTACAGTATAATATGCGAAGGTTCCTTCATGAACAGCTAGAGTGTATTCATCATTTGAGGGTTCTGTTTTACAAAAATAATTTGTCATACACCCAGACTGAGACTTACAAAGCAGCTATTAGAACAGAAGTGTTGAGTAGAGCAAGTGTAGTTATTTTTTTACCGAGTATATATTGTAAGCTTTAGTCAATGCAGTCATGACACAGGCGGGCCCACCTCCCTTAGAGTGTCAATAAGATGAAGGGCCGAAACACTTGCTCGACGGGGCCTCTTCTGATGATCAGATTGCCCCCTGCTGCGAAGCTTTGTATAAAGAGCTTCCTATTATAGATGGGTGGACCTTGAGGGAATATTGTAAACTGACATCATTAATGAGAAGGATGTTGCTGCGTTTCACTTACAAACCTTTCTATATCGGACTTAATTTCTGAAACTTGTATTCTGAGTTCTGATTACGTTTCTCAAACGGTTTCTATATTTATTATTTTCTTGTTAAACGAGAACGATCTAACGGACAAGTGTATCGTTACAAAACACATTAATACTTTTTTTTTTTAGCCCTCTACGAAAGTTTCAGAAAAAAAATGTGAAAGGTCTGTTCCTTGAACTGCAACTCTTCGTCGTAGGTGGAATCAAGAACATTTCTGAATTTTGGAAATCACGGCCCCAGAGGGTCAGGGAATCAGAGTTTAAAAAACAGTGGCCAGTACCAAACAAACTACGAGAGTGACAAACTGATGACGAGAAAAGCTTTCACCGCACGGCCAACTATGTGAGTTAACTTAACTATTCTATTCATAGAATCAGTTTTATTTCAGGAGACACATCCCAATGCTCCACCGCCGGTTTCATCATTCCTCCAAGCGTAAGTAGACTGATTGTTCCTGTAAGGTGTTGATTGTAGATACATCTGCTTTTTCCACTAAGCACTCAGGATAGACCAGACCTGTTTTCCACCTTTAGACTCCCCAGTCTCTCATTGTATACATCATTGTCCTGCACGTTCCCCTTCTCTTCTCTTAAGGAATGTTGTTGTTGTTGCGTTCGCCAGCTTTCAACTCTGATGAAGTCCCTAGAGACTAGGAACTGAATTTTGCATGTTAATCCATTTTTCCCTCGCAGCCGTGTGCACAGGGGGTCCCTCGCCGCACAGGCAGATAACTCCGACTTCGGAGGTCCTCATGTTTTTTTCCGTCGATCAGTAACTGACGTTTCAAGCAGGGCCTCGCTGCTGAGACCAGGGGTGGTTGCCGCGGAGAGAAATCATAAATAAAAATCCCAACCGGTAATTCTTAAGGAATGAAGAGCTAACTTGCCATTAACGATGAACAGACTAAGACAATATTTCATGAGGAAGCCACTTACTGACTTCAATTCTAACTTGCAATGATATATATCCAAACAGGTCTGAAAGCAGGAGATCATTTAATTAAAGTGCATATTGAGTTATTTGTGGAACACCATCATCATTGCACTCCGAACATGTCCATAGATGCTCAGATCCCCTCCTCAGCAAATTCCACAAAGTCCAGTGACTGACGTCTTCAGTTCTGTGTTGGTTAATAAGTCTTCTTACACGCCCACTAAGTTTCTTGTTTCTGGCTGTGCCCATCTTAACTCTTATCTCTTTCATCCGAAGGAGTGACATGGGCTCTTTTTCTTAGCCTTTTCCTAACCGATCTGCAAACATACTCAACACAAACAGTCAACATAAACATTTTTCCAACCGATCTGCAAACATACTCAACACAGTCAGCATAAACATTTTTCCAACCGATCTGCAAACATACTGAACACAAACAGTCAACATAAACATTTTTTCCAACCAATCTGCAAACATACTCAACACAAACAGTCAACATAAACATTTTTCCAACTGATCTGCAAACATACTGAACACAAACAGTCAACATAAACATTTTTCCAACCAATCTGCAAACATACTCAACACAAACAGTCAACATGAACATTTTTCTAACCGATCTGCAAACATACTCAACACAAACAGTCAACATAAACATTTTTCTAACCGATCTGCAAACATACTCAACACAAACAGTCAACATAAACATTTTTCCAACCGATCTGCAAATGTGTGACACAGACACTGAGGCATATGGACACACACAACACATACAATCAACATAAACTAACCCTGCTGTCATGAATGCAATTGTGCACTATTTTATTCCTGAACAGTTGAGCTCTGGTCAGACATATGTTTAAACATTCAAAGCAAACAAAAAATAAAAAAAAATAGTACAAATTTAAAATGTAATAAAATTAATATTATATACTCGTATAAAGGTCACACATCTTGTGACTTATAATCTTGTTAAAAAAAAAGTACTTCCAAAAATATTACAATATCTCCTTACATACCAGGCAATTCATGTATTCAAATAACTTGTTCATTTAGAACAAATGCCATAGAACTCAACCTTTCTGGCTTGTGTTCTCTCATATATCATCAAATGCAAGAAAGGTGTATTTACATAAACACAAATAACACACACTTACAAAGCTGCTGCATACTTTTCTGACAAAAAATCTTCTATTAATGACAAAGTCTTCATGTCTCTTTGAGAATCTTATTGAACATTTGTCTGTCTCACAAGTTGTGTTTCATTAACATGCTCTCTTCAAGCTCAGAAGCTGTAAATTTGTAGGTTTCACATGATGTATACATCATCATTGTCTTGAATGTTGTATATCTAATTTTCTTATATGTTATATATCATAAAGATAAATTTTAAAAATCTTATATACATATAAAGTTATAAGGACACCATGTTATGCCATCTTAAATTTGTACACACAACCGTACACATTTTATCTGTACACGAATTATTCACATTTGAAATATAAAATACCATTAAAAAAACTTTCTATATTTAGATATATGTTGCTCACATGTAGACCATATAACTTAGCCAATAAGAAAATACACATAAACGCCAACATGGAAGCAATTTATATAAAAAATACACAAAAAATATAGCTAATATTGATATTATCGGTTTAATTCTGTGAGTCTTCATATCAAAATATCATTTATTCAACGGCTAAGGCATCTGATCACAACCTGAAAGCAATGTGTTGTTGAGACAGACTATCTGAACATATATTTGTTATGTTGCACGCTGAATGTCAATAAATGAAATATTTAATGCAACAATTGAATGTTTTTATATATTTTATTTGTTGTACTATCTACAGAGGACTAACAAATCTAAAGAGATTCTTTCTCTGCTGATATTAGTTTCCTAACCTCAGCATGTCACTAACCACAGAGAGGAGGTGCCTCCATGAATGTAGCCATCAGTATAGTTTTCATGAATGCCCTATAGCTGGTCTGTCGTCCGTTTTGATATCCTTGGAACCATACTTCTGTTGTTAACATTCTGTATTAGTACACCTGTCTACAGCACTACAGAAACTACAATTCAAACAAGACAAATGAGATGGGTTGGGGCATATTAAAAAACACAGCAGCCTACTAACAGTAATTAATTTTTTATTACTAATTCAATTAATTAATTAGTAATTTTCTTGGAAAATAAAATACAAGGTAAAGGAGGCAGAGGCAGACAAGACTAACATGGACGAATACCATTAAAAGATGGACAAGTTAGCTTATGACAACCTGGACTATCAAAGCACGAGACAGAATGGAATGGCAATTCATGTACCTAACCTTCAATTCAGAAACAGCACTCGATGATGATGCTTACAGCACATATTGTGTAGTCTGAAGACTTTCCTGGGTATATAATATGAGCTATAGGTCACGAAGATGGGCATTTAAATTACAGTTATCTGTTTCGAGTTTGTTGTTCTTCCACTGTAGCAAGAGATATTGAAGAAATAAGCAATCTTCATTTATTTGCTTCTCATTAATCGTGAATGGGTTTAGAATCATGGACAAACAATTAACTAAACTTCTAAAACGTTAATCAAATTACAGACAAATAATGAAACTAAATATTTTAAAATAATTATTGGAAAACAGTATTTTTATAAATCGATAATAACTTATTTAAAAAATGTTATTAAAATGTTCTCTCTTTTGCTATATAAACAAATATTGTAGGGAATGGAGGTGGCAATGATGTTTAGCAGCCATTATAAGACGAGAGCTATGTAGGTGGGTTAATTAAGAATTTAAAATGAAAATTTGAGGACAAGAAAAATGGAAGAAGAAAAAAGAAAGCTCTTGCACGGGATGAAAAGGTTGGTGGGAAAAAAACAAAGTAAATCTGAAATGCTTGTGAGCGGAGAATGAAACTTTATAATTGTATAGTGACTGATGCATAAAGATTGTATAGTAACTGATTGTCTTCTGCATGAATGCATGTTGATTCAGTATTACATAATTTAAAATCATAAACAACCATCTGTTGTAATTAAGAATTACCAAACTTCCAAGAAAGTAAGTCACAACTGCAACTGTTACTTTCATAAAAGTAATGTGATCAATAGCCATATGTCCCTGATCATTTTTTATTGTACCAGGTCAATGGTACTCATCCTGTTGTGAAGCAGAGTGATCCACTTGCTGTGTCAGGCCAGTGTGGGTAAGAAAGAAAATGAATGAAAAAGGATTTGGGAAATTGAAATAATTTTTGAGGTAACTTTGATCACTGAGCAGGTGAACTTAATGGGTAAAAACCTGTCGTTCTCCAAAACAAGGTGAACAGATAGGCATCTTATCATGACAGGAAATTTGAAATACAAATCTAACAGAGCAAAAAGGAGATTTACTCCTCTCATCAATTTACAAGAGCCTAGTGACATTTTGGTTAACACACTTGTCTGCTGACCTAAAGGTTCAGGGTTCAAATATCAGTTGAGGCACAATTTTTCTTCTCAGGGACAACTCAGCCTCTTTAAATGAGTACCAGAACTGTTCTATGAGCAGGAAAGGTGACAGGGGAGGGAACTGACCATCCCACTTCATGAAGTTGAAGCTTTGTACAGTGAGGTCACTAACACTTAATTACCCAAACGACAGTTGCTGTGGGACTACCTTAACCTTTAAATTAGCTGATGTTAGTTTTGACTTTACACATTTTTAACACAATCAATTGTATCAACATGCTTATTCTTAATGAAAAAAAAAAATATATATTTATAATTCTGTGGCTTAAGTTCAAAAGGGTTGAAAACTGTTGTACCACAGAAATAATAATAATAGCCAGCCACTAATGTAGGGGTTCTGTTAACCATTGTCTGAAGGACACACAGTTTTGTAAAAATGCTAAGAGCTTTCAGTATAAGGAAATAAAAAACTAAATTAAGGAAAGAAAGAAACAAAGAAAAAAAGAAAAGGAAACAGTAACAATCACATGACATGAAAACCTGACAGAAGTAGGAAATACATTTTATATTAGTGACAGGTGATATTTTAATGTGTGTGTTTACTTCATCATTACTTAAAAGTGACTTATAGTGAAGAGAATTGAATAATGAAACAGTAGTAATCAATAACCTAATTTTATGTAAAAGTAAGCATTTCAAAAATGTGTACAATGAATATATTCTCCCACTTTGCTAATCAAATGTGTTATATTGCATTTCATAACAATAAACAACTTTTAAAATTAAGGAATGAATATTTATTCAACTTTGAGGAATGATGACCACTTAAATGAGCACAACACATTGAGACTTACTATCTAATGTTAACAAAAAACATTCTTTCACTGAGGTGTAATTTGTATCTTCCTCTTTCCTTTCTTGGATGACTATCCAGCTGGTTGTCATCTGATACATGTTATTTCCATGGTATTTATATCACTGATTGTTCTAGAGTTCAAGTTCCATCCTCTCTGTCTACACATGCTGTGTTCACGTTTGATAGCAAATGCTGGAATGATGTTAGTGTTGAACAGCATTCCTTTTGCTTCTATTGGGATTGTTTGTTGACCAATAATGAAGCTATTTGGCTTACAGTTTTGACATACTAAACAGTGCTTCTCTTTCATCCATTCTTGAGTGTCTTATTGGTTAGTCCTTCTTTTCTTTCTTTGTTCCTCTGGCAAATGTCCTTTATCTGTTATTCCTAATATCTTAATTCTTTTAATCATTACTTTTATGAGGTGTTCTTTGATATGATCAGTTGTTTTCATTCTGCTACCATCCATGGACAATTTATTCTATATTTTTTCCTGGTATACCAAAGTGGGAAGGCATCCATTGTAATGCATTTTTCTGACTACATACTTTTTGCAATATCCCCCTCAGTTCTGACAGGTTTGTATGTCTGAGTACCTCAGGCACCAAATTTGTATCTAGAAACACAGCTCTACATAGTTCAAAGTTGGAGTTCAAGTTTTCTTTTGCTGTTGTGATGATGGCTTTGGTTCCTGAGTTCAGTTTGTCCAGGCCCAGAATAATTGCAAGCTTTAACACTGAGTGTTTTGGTATGGTGTCTAATGAGATCAGAGAATCATCCCCATTGTGAAGACATTTGGATACTGAAGATAAAAAACATTCCTCAAGAAACAACGCTGTTTTGATTTGTTTAAAAATAGTAATGAGCAGAAGTACTTTGGGAAAGCAAAACATATGTAAAAATAACTGTCACTAGTTTCAACAATGAAAATGCCGCAAGAATCTAATTTAAATTCAACTAACAGCAACAATGGATAAACCACAAACAACAGATGAACATGTATTACTGTGTGACAAAAATAATGAATTTCAACAAGAAAGCTGCCAAGAAAGTTTGATAAGTCAAATGACATAGTTAAAAAAACAAATCAATGGTTGTTAGCAAATATCAAAGTGCAGACATTACAATGCATTTTCATGTTCAACTACTCTGATTTTTAATTAGATGAAAGCACAGACACAAGAAACAAAGTGACCATCATGTGCCAAGCTAGACGTGATTACAATATTTTCTGACTGATGTTCACCTCCTTGTTGGTACACAATACAACCAATCAAAGTTTTCCAGGCCCCTTTCTAAAGCAGAGGCCCCAATCAAGGTTTCTCCATCCATCCCTATTCTTCAGCACTTTCTTCATTTCCTTCTATCTAACAAGTACATTTGGAGCATGTGCAATGTCTGGGAGGCTATTGGACTGACTCCTATCTTGAATCATGGCTTAACATTACTGCTGCATAAACAGAGAAAATATAGTTGCTAGGAACATATCAAGCACAATAAAACAGTCCTAAAATAAGCCTATCAAAATCGCCAAATTTGTGAAGAGAAAAATCACAAACAACAAGATGTTTTCAACAGTGCTACAAAGTGATTAAAATAAACACTGTCGACTTCTACTGCATTCTCAAGCCTGGGTTTGGTGTTCACTTTTTTAAAAAAATATTTGAATAGAAGCACTGTACTTGATAGGCCACTTTCAATAAATATTTCAAGTCCTTAAAGAGTTTTAAAAATCTTATTATATAATTAAATGTGGTCCATGGTATATACAAATATGAGAACCATTGCACTAATGTAACCAATGTCAATTGTGTCGCAAAAATTATGGAAATGAAATGAAGAGATACAGGTATTGAAGAGATACAAGCATTGAAAAGATACAGATGTTGAAGTAGAACATGATGTGATGTTGGTTCCTAGTCACTGGTGTCTGCTACTTAACACTCTCTGGGATTTTGTTTGGAGTATTGTTTTATTTATGCCGACACTTATAGACATAAACTATTTATTACTTATATATTTGTCAAATCTAGGGGTTTTCACATTATTTACAAATGAAGTGGCAGTTTCAGACATGTTGTTGCAAAATTTCTGAAAAACTTAAATGATATGTGATATATATTTCATGAATTTAAAGGTCTCCTGTTGTCCATCATATTACATATGGAAATGTTCAATGCTTAAAGTTGTAAGGAAGTGTTTATTGTTCATTATAGGAAGGAATCAATATAGGAAGGAAGTGTTTATTTTTCAATATAAGAAGGAAGTGTTTATTGTTCAATATAGGAAGGAAGTATTTATTCTTCAATATAGGAAGGAAGTAATTATTGTTCAATATAGGATGGAAGTGTTTATTGTTCAATATAGGAAGGAAGTGATTATTGTTCAATATAGGAAGGAAGTGTTTATTGTTCAATATAGGAAGGAAGTGTTTATTGTTCAATATAGGAAGGAAGTGTTTATTGTTCAATATAGGAAGGAAGTATTTATTGTTCACTATAGGAAGGAAGTGTTTATTATTCAATATAGGAAGGAAGTGTTTAAACTTCAATATAGGAAGGAAATGAGAATGTTTTAAACTGTGAGATAATAATGCTTTTAGCACCATATAGAAGAATGTTTGGAGTATTTTCTACTTGGTAAATGAATACTGAGGTAATGTGGTTGACACTGTTAGCAGAGGGACTGTCTGACTGTCACATACAGAGAGACCAAGGCGATATAGCAGTAATCAGAGAACGGATATGCAGACAAAACAGCAGCAAACAGAACCTGACAACATTGGCTAATGGGTTACTATTTTATATCTATCTCTCAGGTAAAAATACAAAACAAAAACAAGTTTATCTCATTTGATCTCAAAATATACAAAAAATAGCACCACATCAGATCTATGCTTCTGGTTTTCCATGTTTATGTACACTGTATATACAAGTTATGTCCATGCTAAAACAAGATCCATAAAGATAAAATAATATATTAAGCATTATTTTGTCAAGTCATTTAAAAAAAAAAAATGACATTTAGCCCTAAAACTGTGCCATAATTTAGAAAGTTACCATAGCCTTGACACCATATACTTTTAAATTCTCATTTTGTTAGGAACATATCACCATATAGTTGCAGCAGTAAACTACCGACAATAGCCGGTACTGGCGTTTAACACACATTAAGGCACACTGGATATCAACTATGGTTGGTTCTGAGGCTCCTAGATGCATAGAAGTGGCAGATTATTTTTTTGTTCAGACCAACAAGATTCTGGGTTTCACCCAGCTTCTAAAAGTGGGTACCAGAGATTTTTCTGGGAAGCAAAGGCAGCCTGGCATGATATCAACCACATTACTCAATAACATTTCATGGTTAAGAAATAAATATGGGCACTAACACCACAAGCCCCATATACCTAGCAAAACATGGAGGGCAGGGAACCTATAAAAAAAAATAAAAAATGTGATTTCACTTTAAAATAACAAGATTCACTAACAGAAAATTATCATTTCATTAAACATCTCATTTTGTCTGTAAATTAATGAAATGACTTCAGTGAATTTGAAAACAGAATGAAATGATTGTCCCAAGTTATGACAACCACAAACTCATGTATAACTGGGTATGGAAGTAAAACTGTGAAATGATAATCTAGCGCACGTTGTAAGGGCAGATATTACAGAGAATTGAGCATAAAACTGACAACACTGTAAAAAAAAATCTCAAATGCAACAACAATTCATGAATGGTTTGTAGAAGACCTTGTGCCCCATTGGATGATGAAGACAATGTCACCAACAGACATTAGCAATACTTGGTCCTAAATATTTTTAAAGTTGGACCCCGCAATAAATAACAAAAATAAATGTTATATTTATAACATTATCTGTTACATTTATAATATTACCTGTTTCACTTATAATATTATCTATCTTAAAAGCACATTTGCCTTAAATTTCAAACCTGCCAACATGTCATAATTGATTATGTACAGAATGAATTATTGTATATAAATGAATTATTTTGTGATTATAATGTACATTAATTGGGCACAAACTCAAAAGGGTATTTCTAAATTACATAACAACCACTTATTGGATCTGTTCGATGTATAGTAGATATGCAATTCAAATTTTGTTTGCAACATGTTAATACAGGTTTTCTGAACAACAAAAATATGGTTGTTTTTATTATAAATAAACACAAATCTGCCAACCACCTGGAGTGTTAAAATCATATATATGAGATTATACATATACATACATACACATAAATTATATATAAATAATCTGACATCTTCCTATAAATCCAACATAGTCTAAAAAAAATTAAACAAGATTTTGGATCAAGAAGTGTGAGAGGAAGATCCCATCCTGTGATACGATGTATATTAGAAAAGCCCTTATTGTTGCTAGAAAAGATTGCATGGATCTTAGGGACAATTTAACTCATCCTCTGAGATAAAAATGTGACTAAAAAGAGTTGTGACGAAGCTGACATATTCATAATGTAAAACAAAATGTGCGTAGAAAATAAATGTGACGGAACTGAAATGTAATGTTATTGTAGTACTGATGAAAACTCTGGCACAATGCTCAAAAGATGTCCTTTAAAGATAAAACAAAGAAGAAGAAAAAGACTAGAAATAAAAGGATTAATAAATAAAATTGTATATTGTAACCTTGTTTTGAATTCATGACTAATATATATGTATATATGTATATATATATATATATATATATATATATATATATATATATATAGAGAGAGAGAGAGAGAGAGACAGAGAGAGAGGTCATTCAACCAAAGATTGCATCTACTATTAGGAAGAGAAGATTGAAAATATGTTGGGCGTGTCTTGAGATGAGACAAGAGAATTTCTGAATAAACTCATCTCTGGGAAACATTAGGATGCAGAAAAGAAGAAGGCCCAGGGAGACACTGACAAGTGAAGCTTCTTCTTCTTAAGCGGTCACTTATTGCTATGTGTTTAGGCATTTAGACCAGCATGGGTCACGAACAAGACAGTGCTATTGAGGTCTTTATGTTCTCCATAACTTGTCATACAGGGTTGTTTCTGTAGGCCATTTATGTGTTCTTTGGGTGTTGAAAGGGCTGTAGTTTTGTAGGATATGCTCTGGAGTTTATCAAGATGCTCTACAGTGGCATGTTGCTAGATATCTGAGTCCTATCTGGTGCAGGTGTACTCTCACAGCTCTTTGTTTTCATCTAAAAGTGATATTTTAGTTCTATCCTTGGAAATTTAACAGCATTTATGGATGAAGATCTCCGGGGTCTAATACATTCCCCATACTCTTAAAATTAATATTTTAAGGAAGTGGTTTCAACACTACACACATGCAGCATGAAATATTACAACTTAAACTAAAACTTAGGATGATATTTTTGTAGAATAACGCTCGCAACTAAAAAAAAAAAAAAAAAAATTAAAATTGGTAAATCTAGTTTTCAGGGGGTGCAATGTTGAATTTTTAACCACAAAAGTTTTTAAGTTTTAAGGAACAGCTTCTTCTAATCACTTTGAATGTATAATAGAAGAAGCTTGTATATTTTCCCTTTCTGGAAAGGTATAAATAAGTAAATCAACTAAAGTATCAGAGACAAACAGCCTTGCACAGTTGACTTTTTCTGAGTCTGAATATCTTGGTATGCTCATGCCTGTTGAGCTTGTTGAAGCTGTCTTGTTCCTGCTTATATTTTCCATATAACTCTCTCCATTCTGATTTCCTAGCTTGTTTCTAGATTGTCTTTGCTTTTTGTGACTCTGGGATTGGTTGGACTGCTCCCACCTACTTTCTCATTTCCAGGGATGCCACAGTGTACTGGATGGAATCCAGGACTAGTTCTGTCTTTTTTTGACAGTGAGCATAGATTGTTCTTTATTTGCTGAACGAGTCTGTCCTGTTTCTGGCTGGACATTGCTAGTACAACTGATCTAATAAGAAAAGCAAAGTTGGCAGGCATATCCTCATTTGATAATATCGAACATCTATCCCAGGATAAATATGGATGGTGAAAATCACAAGTCCTATGCAATGTCTAGAGGCACTGGAAGGATTAAGAATCAAGAGGAATCATATTTAAGATGCTCATTAAAAAATAAAAGATGAAGTAATGCAGCCATTTTACTCAAATGGAATCCTAACGTCACCAAAATGTGTCCACGAGAACAGAACATCTCAGAATCATTAAAAGAAAAGTTTAAGAACAATATTATTGGGATCCTATAGAAAAGTACGTTCACAAAAGTCAAATCTACTAACATAAAAAAATGAAGATCATATCACGTAAATGTGAGAAAGAATTAGTGTCCTATAAAGGACCTTTCCTGACCTCTGAAAGAGAGTCAGGCCTAGATATTTCACTCTAGGTCACACTAACATGCAGAGACCTCACTCTATCATTTCTCGTCATGAGCATCTTAATTTTTTTTCTAGACATGGATTTTGCCAATTTTCTTGTTTAACTATTAGTTCATAATCTCATGCTTTCTTATCTATCTTTCAACTCATGACTAGCTTTTATCTTACAATCCTGTCTCTAAAACACAGGTAATTTCAGATGATGATGTACAAGAATCTTGTACATTGTCTCTTCCCTTTTAAATTAACAAATTACTATTCACAACAATGTCAGTAAATTACAAAATACAAAGCTAACAATAATTTCTTTTCCTCCCTTTGATTGCCATATTTAATAAAAACAAAATATCACTTCTACAACCATCAATCAATCCTCAAGAAGTGTGGTTTTATATATAATTTTAACACACCCCAGCCTATCTTAATCCGTCTCTTGGAATGGGAAATTACATATCTCATAAAGTCTCCTCTCTATGTGCATCATGTTGGCTTTCTACTTTTTCTTGTGAGTTAATGACTTGCCAAGATTTGTTCTTCAGGCTGCAGCTATTATTTGTCTCTCCTTTCTTGACTTACTTGTTTATTCAATAAGCAGTGCTTTTAGATTGTTTCAAATCCAAAGACATAAGCTTTATCTTTATCCTGTAATATATTTTACAAGGTTCTTCACAGCTACATTTGTACAGAGATGGAGAAGTGATGATTCAATTTCTCTTCGATTAAAAAAAAAAAAAAAAAAAAAAAAGAGGTAAGTGTACAGTACGGTCACCCACAAGCTCTGCGGTTTACTCAGTGGTGGTCTTCATTCATAAGTTATCTCACATATTGTTACCATCTCTGCCACTACAGATCTCTGTAAAGTAGTCCTGTCTTTATAGGAGTGTCCTTATGAATATTTACTGCTTTTTATTGGTCTCAATATGTTTTTAGATTTTATTTCACTAGTGCTTTGACTTATTTTAGGGATGCTTTGTGTCTCAATTATTCCTTATATGGTAAAAATACAGGTATTGAAATTAATGAGACAGTTTTGTTAAAACAAAAGCTATGAAAATTCAGCAGAGACCCATATAAAAAGAATGTAAAATAATAACCAATTTAATTAGTGAGTATAAAATATGAAGCTACAGAGAACATGTTAACTTTATAAACACATTTGATAAATTATATATAAAAATATAATGGACTTATAATCTGGGAGTTTAATAAAAACATAGAATGGAAATAAATCTTAAAAAATGTAATAAAAATGAGTATTCTGTATTCTAATGTATGTCATCTGTAATAAATGATTGATGGATTGCTCAAGTGTGAAGTAACAACTGTTAACAATGCATGTTAAACCTGCAACATCTGCCTATTGTTTGTTACTGTGCTCACAACAAGAGTAATGCATGACAGGACTTTGATGAAATAAAATATTAAGAATGTTTCACTTTGATTTCTTGAAAATATTTCATTTTCAATTGTCATTAGCACCATAGATGCAATATTTTGTGGGTTATTCAAATTTGCCTATAACAAATATAAAATATAATTAACACTATAGCAATAAAATTACAATAACAATTGAAATCATTCTCTTTCATCATCATGTGCCATACCAGTTGGCATAGGTGATCATGTCCATCCACAGTCGTCTATCTACAGTGCATTGCGTCAATTCTGTTGTTGACTGTTTTCCATGCCATGACACCAAGCTATCCAGTATTTTTTCTCTTTGTCATCCACAATCTCTCTTTCCCTGTATTTTGTCAGTTGGAATATTTAGTTATATGCAGAAGACATTTTCTTCACAAATTCTGAAAGTTTTTTCCCCTCACTTTTGTAAAAAAAAATCTTAAATAAATGAAAGTTCAATAGATAAAGTACGGTAGTTCAGCTGTTCGGATCATGTTCTTTACCTGAAGTGACCTAGTCACAATGACATAAATGAGACTCTTATATGACCTGCCCAAAAGATGGTGTTTGTAACCTACATTCAGGACTGAAATCTACATGCACCGTCCTGCCTCATCACTATAAAAACAATTAATGTTTATATAATGCCGTCCATATTGCCATGTCTGTTCATCTTGCAGATTTGCTAAGATAACAATTGCTGCCTTATAACCCAGTGTTTATGACTTTCACTTTTACCAGCACTGTGAGCACAAAAACGTAGATCAAATACAATTTTTCACAAAACTGAAGTGTTAACAGAAAATTATGACTTTCCCTTTTACTCAGAGAAATTAGTCAATTGTTCTGCTGTATCAACAAAGTATTGTTATAGAAACAGCCCCACATATTTTAGAGCAGTGATCTCTGCAATATGTGCCACTTTGGCATGCATGGTTTATGTTTTTGAGATTGTGGTTATGCCCTATGTGCCATCTTCGGCTCGAAAGGACAATAGATAGATAGATCAACAAATAGAGATTGTTAATAGGTGAGATTAAATGTTGTGAATTAAGTGGGTCATAATATAAATTATATGTCCGGTTGCAATTTTTCCAGAAGTGGCATGCTAGACAAACATTTAGGCCAGACTTTGCAGGAGGAAATTTCATATTTGACGCCATGACTGCATAAAACTAAGATAGAGGTTATAAAGACCAAGTGTTCAGATGTGAATAAAATATGACATTGAAGGATAATTCTTGATTTTTAAAATCTAGTCAGGAGATATATGTAAATGCACTCATCTAGTACAAAATTGAATCCGGGACTGACATGTGACAAGGAACCAACATTAAAATGCTAAAATCAATGTAAAAGCAATTAAATCCTATCAATTCCTGTTACTCTGTAACAGTTCCTCAGCCAAAGTAACTTCACTGACAGCAGTGGTTGGCCTTCATTCTTTCATTTAATCTCAGTAAATTAATATAAATGATTCAATGAGCAGTACTAAACTATAGATTGTACATGTTCTGTGTTCTTGGTATTTATTCTCTGTTGCTATCTCACAAGACTATTGATTCACTGTTAATATTCTCCAAGACCCCGTTGATATCTTACAAGACTTTTAACCAAAATCTTTCACTGCAAAAAGACACTCCATCTCACAGACTGCATAACCTGCTGTTAAATAACAACTTGGCAACCCTTTAACAGACAGTGTTTAAATAGGTGTAACAAAGCAATAAGTGTCAACTGCAGAGAATGAAAACATGTTTTATGCAAAGGTCTGCTGTGTTGGCGACTTTCTTAGACATTTCAGACACTGTAATATGGTGTACAGCTAAAAAAAATAAAAGATAATACCACCACTCAACATCCTAGAGTGTAACAACCCTGAGGATACTTAATGTTTTTACTAGATATGTTCACTTCCCTGTGGCAGAATACACAGTCAGGGGGTACCGGGACCAGTCAACGCAGGTTTACTTCAAATTATAAAAAAAAAATACAAATGATGCAAACTTTCCATGTTACTTCTTTTGAAATGAAAGATCTGGTGTACTCCCTCTCAGTCTCTCTCGCTGAATCCAGGCCTGCATATTACGTACCCCAAGAGTACCTGAATCTCTGACAGCAGGCTGGAGTTGTTCCCAAGCTGACAATCTATCCTTTCTATTTGAGTGTACCATGACACCAGCATTTGAGCAAACTTGAGATAAGGCATTTATGTGAGCAAAATCTTCAATACCACCAACTGTGTGTCTTCTGTATCTATGCCTCATTCCTAACTTTTTGCTTTCCATAATTTCCTCTTTGAGTCCATCTGCACTTGCATTACCTCCCAATAGGAATGTCTCTCCTTCCATGTTAAATTGAGCAGGGCTCAAGTTTCTTTCTCTTTGTCGAGATTTAGAAAAAGTTCGTTGTGTGTGATTTGCACTGACTGTACTTGTCTTATTTATGCTGCTTTCAAGCTTTCTGGGTTTTGTTAAAATCACTGAACTAATGTCTTTGGGCTGTGATGGTAACTTATCCATAAAAGCTTTGAAATCTAACAGATTATCTTTGCGCTGATATCCTAAGTTTGTTTTTGTAACAGATGAACTTGTCACGGGGGAGGCAGATGCAGCTCTGCCGATATCATTTAGTTCAAATCTAGATGCAATGCCAATTTTAGGGTCAGGTCTAGCAGACCTGTGTAGACTTGGATCTCTGAAAGATCCAACTGGATCAAGCAGTGCAGCTACAGTGTAGACTTGCTTTTTATTTGCTGATGAAGATGGTCTTGACTGAAAACTATCATTGACCTTGAAGGATTCTCGCTCAAAGGTTCCATCACTGGTGTTATTGGGTGCTTCAATCTTTGTGTTTCTCTTTCCTGTGCCTGTCAGCTTGTATCTGGGATTGAGTAAGATCTGCAGTTTCTGATCAAAAGTTGTGGTGATGCTTGTCAGCAAATCAGAACCATCCTCAGAATCTGAGGAAGCCCATGAGGCCCGTTTCTCCTGCCTGTCTATCAAATCTATTAGGGAATCTAAAGAACCATGATGACGGCGTCCAAAACTGTTTCGTATTGAAGTTGGATGACCTATTTCTCCATCAACAGCCAAATGTTTCATTCTGTATTGATTTTCCTGCAACCTTTGCTGACTGGGCTCACGCATAACTACTGTCCTTGTCCCTTCATGTTCACTATTCTTGCACTGACCTAGAAGATCTTCACAAGATCCTGTTTGAGACATCCTAGGCTGATAAACAGTTTTGTCATTTCTTGGAATGGCTGCAGCTCTATGTGATGAAACACTAGCAACATGTGCCATAGAGTGACCTGTTAGATGAGGACTTTGTTTCACATTCCACTGGGTTTTCTTATCTTGCTGGTCCCTTTGTTCATGACAGGCAGAAACTAAATTTATTCTGTTCTGGTCATTAGGATATTTGTCTCCAATGTAGGAGCTACTGACTAAGTCTGGCATTCTTGCAGGTGTCATACTGTCTTTCCAAAGCAGCCAGTCTTCTACACTATTATTTTCCTCTTGCTCAAGCTCCAGCTGTGTTCGAAGATGTTCTCGTTCCACCATCTCCTGTTCTCGTCTGCGATGTTCTCTTTCCCTCTGTTGTTTCTGCTCAAAAGTGTGCAGCAGGGCACTCACATCATCTCCAATTCTTTTCAGTCTACTGATAGCATCTCGACTGACACTAGTAGGCACAGCATGAGATATTTCCATCTCATCATTTCTGTTTTGTAAAAAGTCATCTGAAACTTGTCTTGAGAATGCAGAAGAGACACAGCTGCTAGAATCAGTATAATCTAATTCCTTGAAACCGTGTTCATGTTTGGGCATGGGTTTAAAGGTATCAATGTATCTCGGAGAAGGCAATGCAGATTTGTGATCCAAGAACTCCTCAGAGGTACCCAGAGAGGACGTGATGGAGGCCAGAGATTTTGTCAGAGTCAAGTAAACAGATTCATCACTGCTCTGGTCTCTGAAAGTTGAGCTGCTTGTGATGCTTCTGCTGTCCACCATGTCCAGAGACTCCATGCTTTTCTGCTCCTGCCTCTGACGAAGCTTCTTGCTGGCTGCACCCACAATAGATGAGATGATCTCCTTGGTACTGATTGTAGAATCTGCCTCTTCTGTAACAGAACAAATGAGCAAAATCATATTATTTTTATTTATCAATATTATAAGGGGTATACTTAAATACCACGATATATTCTTAAGCATCATTATAATCATTTTGTTAAAATTTGTTATATTTAAAATACAAGGTCACTTCAAGATTTTAGCAAACTGCAAACTGGAGTTAGAATCTTTACCTCTGGCAGTTAGAAGCTTCAGATTCCAAATCTGTGTAACATATACATTCACACTTTCTAATAAGCAATACAAGAAATGATTTGTTTAAAATGTCAAATTCTGTGTAAAAATTTACATTTACAGTTTCCAAGAAGTAACATCATCATCAGTCCAGTAACTGTTGGGGCACTCTTGATGACGTCTTCATAGTTTTCCTCTAACAATCCACAATCAAGAGCTGCTTTCCGAGGAATGACAAAAGTGAACCCTGTCCATTTTTTTATGTTGTCTTCCCACTACAATCTATATCTGCCTCATCTTCTATTTCCCAATACTGTGCCCTGCAAAATGGTTTTAGCAAGACCTGTTGATCTTGCAACATGTCCATACCATTTTTATTTTAGTTCTCTTTTGTTCATAATAACCTGATCCTTGTTCTTAGGGAGATGATCTTGCTTTCTTAAGTAACATAATATATGATTTAGAATCTGTTATTAATTGTCTTTGCATCATATGTTTGTTACAAGTGATGTAATGCATTGTCCATCTCCTGCCATGATGATACATTCTAAGGGCAGTTAAATGTTCATTTCTTACTCCACACTTGATCTGTCCCCTTCTCTCCCTTGTCTAGAATATTTACTTCTGGCATCACCTTCAAGATGACATCATGACCTTGATATGTTCAAAATATTTTATTATCCACTTTTCAGCATTTCTCTGTTCACTCGTACATTTCCAAGAACTGCTTCATTTGTTTGTTCCGCATTCATTACGAAGAGTCACATTTGCCTGTATACCCACAAAATAAATATTTTGGTCATATAAAAATTACATGATAGTCTAGAGATATTTATGTAGATCATAGAACCAGGTAGATGATAGAAACACTAAGAAGAATTAGATGCATGATGTCACAGACAGATTGGGCACAGCTGCAGCAGAAAATGGGAATCTCACACAAGACAGAGAAAACATCAGAGTAGGTGTCATGGTAGTCAAGTTTCAACAAGGATAAACGATGACGATGGTGGCGACGACAATGATGACGACGATGAACCCAAAACTGACAGGTCTCAAATCTGTCTTCTAACTCTTTGTTCAGTATTAATGAAGCATTGAGCAAATAAAACACTAGATGCAACAACATTTCCAAATTGTTTATTATTGGTATGATAGGTAACCAGCGACACATTGGATTAAGCCATTGATATCCCAACAAGAAAAAACACTCCAATGTCTCTGGCAATAGGAACCCACATACAGGCTGAACACATAAGAGTAATAATAGAAGCATGACAACAAAGATAAAACTATTTAGGAATAAAACTACAAGTATATGAACAAAGGAATCCACAACAATAGTAATTAATTATTTAACAATAAATGCCAACAATGCAGATGAAGCAAAGGGAAAAAAAAAAATTACAAATAACATGAATAAACACATAAAAGAAACAGCTGTCAGAACATGCTATATAAATCTCATGAAATAAATAGTGTTAGTTATAAATGATAAAAGAAAAAAATGTTTGTCAGTAACTTGAACTAGAAGAAGAAACAAAAGAGAAAATAAATAACTTGTCATTTAGAGGAAATAATTTAACAGACAAAACTCTGTAAATACCCACCATCATCATCCTTGGACAAAGATTGACTTTCATCAACTGGGACGGTCTCAACGGCTGTTTCTGTGGGAATGTGGCTGTCCTGATCCCAGAGACTAAAAAACCATTCATGCTGCAAGAAAAAAAAATTATATCAAATTAGAATAAAAGATGCGAGCTTTAAACTCTTATTAAATGTAGCAGTCTACTTACCAAACTAATTACAGACAAGTAAGTAGGATCAACTTTCAATGAAACAAGAAATGGGTTTTTCTTTTTAATGTAAATAAAATTATCTAACATGTACACTGGAATGGCAAAAAGCAACTTTAATAACATGAAATATGCACTCACAAAAATGAAATTAAAATGACAACAGAAACGAAGAATAATAAAGTTTGATATCTTGAATAGCACTGTAGAAACTTGGACAGTATATAAGAAAAGAGAAAAGAAAACCAAGGTCCTTGAAGTGTGGATTTATAGAAGAATAGGAAAAATTGGGTGGACAGAGAAGAAAACAAATGATGTTTTGAAACAACTGAATATAAATAAAGAACAGTATGTAGGTTACAGAAGAACCTATGGCAGAGTATACCATCAAGGTAAAACACAATATGAGTGATCCATGATACCCAATCTTTGATGTGAAGGCCAGTATAAGATAATGGACATGTACTTATGTGGTGATTCCCAGTCTCATTATAGAAATTAGTGCACTTAATCTTTCTCTATTACTTGGTCTCATCATAGAGATCAGTGCACTTGATCCTTCTCTATTACCTGGTCTCATTATAGAGATCAATGCACTTGATCCTTCTCTATTACCTGGTCTCATTATAGAAATCAGTGCACTTAATCTTTCTCTATTACCTGGTCTCATTATAGAGATGAGTGCACTTAATCCTTCGCTATTTCTGTGTTATCAAGACTGGTCAGGTTCTTTCACTACTTGCCCACACTCCACTATAAAGAACATTTCATAAGTTTTCTTACATCAGTTATCTCTCCTAAGTGACTGTTCTCTCAAACAAAAACCTGATATTTTATAGCATTAAAGCTCCTCTCTCTCCAAAACCCTGATATCTCATGATGATGGAAATGTGTGATCTTCCAATACACAACAACCTAACGTTTCATGATATTGCAAAGGTGTGATATTTTTTTTATCAAATAAAAACCGTATACTAAATAACATAGCAAATGTGTAACTCTTCTCTCAAACAAAAACCTGATATTATATACAGAGCTCAGAACTGACTCACATGTAAAATTATGCTTTCCACAATGCGGCACTGATCTGACATGTCTGTTACAAGGGAAACGGTGTCATCTCCCTTTTTGCGCACGAGCGTTGGACCAAACATAATGGCCAAATTTTTGGCATCCATCTATTAATAAAAGAATAATATTATTTATAATACAAAAGAAAATGAGAAAGAAAAGGTAAAACTTGCACAAATTATTCCTTAATCAATTTATTTCCATGTTTTTAAAAAAATATTCATGAAAATACTTTACTGTGATAATGAACTGTAACAATTTCTTTTAATTTGTTACATGTTAGTAACATCTCTGTTCTTAAAAATCTTATGAAAAATGTACACAACAATACATTAGTTTTTTTTGTTGTTTCCTCTTCTTCTTCGGCGTTCAATTCTTTTGATCAAGTGAACTTGACTCTTCGTCCTGTTTCATGATGGAGGAGAAAGAAAAACATCATGACATAAAATAAGCTGGTCACACAGTTGGTAATTGTATGTGTATATGTCCTGATCTATTCTCCTAAACCTGTGCCGTGGCTGACACACTCTGTCTTTGGAAGGCTGGATCTTGCTTTGATGTAGTTTTTCATCTTGGAGGATGTATGCTGGTCAGGGCTGTTAGGCCCACACTGTTTGTAGTTTTTGGTTTAAATTGACCAATTTATTATTAATAGTAAAGAAAAATATTAACAAGTGAACAGAAAAATCATTTTTTTTTTTGAAAGAAAGATACATGCAGATACGCTCATACATCACACAAACAAACATGATCCTGAGTAAATGTATCTAATGTATCATTTATCCTATATCTCCAGAACTATCAGGAAGCTTTTGTGTATTTAATACAAATTAATTTCAGAAACAAAATGCAGGGAGTATGGAGTGGTTTTATTTTTTTCCCCATATAAATGGTAATTGGTCTTGCCTTGTTAATATGCCCATAAGAAGCAACTTTATTCAAGTGCTCTGCCATATGTTTAAAGGTTTCATTATGGTGAGGCGGAAGAAGGTGGAGAAGCCTCTTGATCTTCAATTTTCGTTTATCCTCTTCTTGATTGCGGTTGGCTTCAATGAAAGCATCATAGAAATCTGAAACCCAAATCATAAGAAGTGATAAATTACATGGAAAGTATTAATTGAAGAAATTGGAAATGAATACAGAAACAAATAAATTCTCCATTCTTTTTTGCTCATTTGTCCCAATACATGAAACAGTTCTGCTATGATTAAGCAATCATCTTCAGCTCTCCCATTCTTTCTGTCCATCAGATTGTACACAATTTTGGAAAGAAGGCCCTGTAAATTCTCTAACAATGGGGACTATCCAAAACAAAGATTCAAAGATATGCAGAAAACAAAAACAGTTAAATTGTAAACAAGAAAAACTAATAATATATAGAGTAGCATACTTAGTTAGTGAAGATCACGCATTCAAAACAGTAAACTGTCAAAATGATGAAAGGTTGTGCTCTAGGATGATAATTAAGATAAATTCAGAACTGACATTTTATTCTTTATATGAAGATCTATAGCTCTAACTTTATCTAACAGTAAAAAATATATATATATATATATATATATATATAAGTATTCTTGTTACTTAGTATGTATATTTTATGTCATTAGTTACAGTTAAAGTTATAGAAGGCCCCGGCCTCACTGCAAACGAATTAAAATCCATAATTTTGTCTATGTCATTAACAGAGCATTAACAATTGTCAAAGAAGACAAGTTGGACAAGTATTTTAAGCTTAAACACAACAACAAGTAAATGAAGAAAGTGAAAAGCAGTCTGTACATGGAAATGATCCAGCCATCAATTAACACCATATCGTGAGAATAATGTGCTATAAACTTGACCAACTTTGTAGTCTTAACAAACACAATAACTAGTCTAATCCTTCACACATTGTAACTGCTGCAGAATTGAGGCTGTATGCCTAGTAAATTCACCAAGAGATGCTTGGGTCAGAGTTTTTATTCTTCCAATAACGGTTTCAAACTACAAGTACCTAAATGTAATCTTGAAACTGCACCTACCTGTGTGGACAAGAGGCTCTGGCAATTTTCTAAAGAATGACTTGAGCAGACTGCTGATAACATTGATGTCCAGCAGCTTCTCATTGTCAATGTTGACGCTGTCAATTCCCCTGTTGAACTCCTCTGTCAAGGCATTGACGGCGGCTGAATTTCCTGGCACACGGTAAACACCCACAACCTCTAAGCCACGTGCCTCCACAATGCGTGTGCACAGCTCCACAATTAGTGGCACATACTAAAAAATAATAATAAGCAATCATGTTTCTGTTTCTAACTCAACAAAACTGTGTTCGATCCAAAATTAATTAGATGCGTATTAACTTTCACAAATGAGGGAGGGAGTAGTCTTGAGGTAAGATGTTGACCTATGGATAGGAAGGGCCTGAGTTCAAATCCCACCACTGGCGATGGAACTTTAAAAAAAAATTTAATCTGTGTTTAAAAATGTAAAGTTACAAGATCAAAAGGTGTTGCTAAAACTATTTGGCAAGGCACAGTATTGGGAAATAGAAGATGAGGCAGTTATAGATAGTAGTGGGAAGACAACATTAAAGAATGGAAAGGATTCACTTTTGTCATTCCTCAGAAAGCAGCTCTTGATTGTGAATTGTTAGAGGCAAACTGTGAAGACATCATCAAGAGTGCCCCAATGGTTACGGGACTGATGATGATGTTATTTCTTAGATTCTGCATGGCTTTACCCTCCTCTGATCACTTGGGAGTGATATCTGATATTTAATCTTCTTGGAAAATAGCAAAAAATAGGAGGTCCAGTGTGTACCTGCGCAGTTAAAGAACCTTTGGCAGTTAAAAGTTAAAAAATGTAGCCAAAAATGGTCACTGCCTAGGCAAAAATTGTTAGGTAAAATCTACCCGTGCCAAAGACGGGTGGTGTTGGGCCTAAAGTCGCAAATATTGTAGAGTTGTCATAAATTAGTGACACAACACAACTGTACCCACTAAACGTAAGAAGAAGAAGAAAAATAAGTAGGTTTAAACATTTTTTTAACACGTTTGCTCAGGCAGAACAATTTTTGGCTTATTTTTTCAACTGTTAACTGCTAAAGGTCCTTTAACATGCACCGTTATTCAAGAGGGCTTGATATAAAATCTGAATATATAGTGGCCTGGAGAGGACCAAGCCATGGTTTCAAAGAGAAAAATTCACACAGTCCCTGGTGGGACTCAAACCTAGGACTTTCTTATCCAGAGGCCGAAGTCTTATCTCTAGACCACTCAATCACCCACTGCTATTTTGATTTAACCAAACCCCCCCCCCCCCCCAAGACATTATAAGCAACTTTTCTGTCATGTACTCAAACAGTAAATATAACAACATCGCCCTCTAAAAGGCTAAAATTGTGAAAATATAATTTTTATGATACAATATAAAGAAAAATACTTTCTATATCTTGGAATAAATTCAAGACTAGTACAGAAGTAAGAGAAAAGGACATCAGTATCATCTATAATCAAGAGAAAAAAATGAGAATGAAACAAAAGAACTACAAAGCAAGCCCTCGATGGGAAACAGAGCGCAAAAGAAAAAGAGATGGAAAAAATTTCCAAAATTACTTTTAGTAGGCGTCTATGTATTTTAACATGCCCCAAAAATCTCACTTGTTTTTATTGTGTAATGATGTTCTTGTATTAATTGTGTTTAATAGTTCTCTTTTCATTTTTAGTTGTTTTATGACTTCGTTTGTTTTATTTTCTTTCCATCCAATTAATCCTATTCTTCTATAAATCCACATTTCAATGGCTTTAATTTTCTGTTCTGTTTTCTTGTCTAATGTCCATGCTTCTGCATCATACAAGAATGTTGAGAAGATATAACATTTTGCTATTCTTAGTTTTAGCCCTGGTGTTATTTGTTTTGATGTTAGTATATTTTTAATGGAATTAAAATTACTCTCTGCCATTCCTATTCTTTTGTTTATTTCAGTTTAACATTTTCTATCACTGGCTACAGTGTGTCCAAGGTAGTTGTAGCTCTGAACTGTCTCACTACAGAGTGAAAATTTCTACTTTACCTCATTGTGTGGAGATGGAAAACAGTAGTCCAAAGGCACTCCAAATTGAAACTTATCAGTGTCTACATTTTGTTCTGCTATTCCAGAGTCATCGTTGTGTTTCTTCAGACTTTTCATCATCGGAATACGATCCATCCAGCCTTTCTTGATGTTTTCATCTGTAAAAAATAAACACAATGCTTTTCAAGAATGAAGCTGCAATACAATAACTTTTATTCTACAATCTTTCACAAATCACTTGTTACTAGTAACAATTCAGTAATTGATGAAGTTCTGCAATAATTTTATTTAAGAGAAGTGGAAGAACAGAGACAAAATTATTACTTTCAACTTTACTAACAGAAATTAGACAATTTTAAGGCTGCATAAACAAATCTAGATATATAAATATTTTATATGTAGATATATAAATTATATAGTCCAGGTGTAATTTTTTCTGATGTGGCAGGCTAGACAAACATTCCAGTCAGACTTCACAGGAGGGAATTCTGTATCTGACGTCATGATTGCATGAAACTAAGGTAAAGGTATTAATGAGAAAGCGTTGAGATGTGGGGGAAGATTTGCTAAAGCTAACGAGCTCATCAGCCCGGGCCCTTCGACAGAGAGTGAGACTGGAGAAAAGTTTGTGTGTATCTCCAATAATATTCCTGCTGGGCTGATGTTACTATGAACTTATAAGATTAAACCATGTTTTCCTCTGTTGTGTTTGATCAGGTGGCAGTAGAGGGTAGAAGACCATAGCAGTTCGTGCAGTAGAGATGAGAAAACACTGCCAACTACATGGTGATCTCATGGTTTTATGTCGCTTTATATCATTGTTAAACACCAAAGTGAGTTTTAAAAAATGTTCACTTATAGTTTACTGCTAGTAGTGGGCTGTTGTGAATAGTAGTAATGGGGGAAATCATTGTTTGCTAGAAAACAGCAAGAAACTAGTTCCAAAGAAAGGTTTATCACTTAATGTGTACTTAACTGGTGGTGATGTTTTTAGCAAGACAGTAAAGTAGATATTGGAAAACACAACTCGTATGCTAAATAGCCATCATACAAATTGCCATAGTTTTCAAGAAATAATATCACTTTCAACAATCTGAGTTGTGCTTTGATCACTTCACATTAGTTATAAGTTATCTATGACGTGATGAAGCAGAGATTAAACAGTTGACATCAGAGCGATATTTCCTAGTATGCACACACACATTTGTGGGAGCTGGATATTAAACAGCTACCTCAGCCTCACCATCTTGCCAGAAGTTCTATCTATGGAACCAGTTTCAATGAAGTCAAGAATTCACCATATCTGCTCCACCACTTGTCATAATGCATAGATAAATTCCATTAATAAGGTCACTATGTGCATGTCCTACTCGACTGCAGTGGGAACAATTTCACATCTCTTATGACATGAGTGGCAGGTATCTCTCTCTATTCTTTTCTTCTCTCACCATTGGGGCCCAGGTAGCTCATTTTATTTAAAAAAAAAAAAAAAAAATCACACTTGATGTTCATAAAATATCTTCAGAACAAAACTATGGAACATGTGAAAGTGTTGTTTTTGTTGAAATTCTTGAATGAGTAAATCAGTAACTTTATATCTCATTATAATGATTTCTCATCTTAAATTCTTTAAATCAACAACTAAAATGAGTGGAGCTGGAAGTGTAATTGAGCTGCAGCAGTGGTAACTTACTTGATGATGAATTGATATACCCCTGGCTGAAAATATTTATATGCAATATAGAAAGTTTCCTGCATTTTCAATAACAGGTTTAGGTTTTTATAATAATTACCTTTGTCTTTCTCTGCAATATTTGACTTCTTTCTTTTCATACTTGGAGATGAAGACAGTTTTGATTTGAAGGAAAGAGCAGATAATTTCTTTCCCTTGTGGCCCAACTGTGGGGACATTTTGCTACTTGTCATCACATTGGCCTCAGCCAGTGACTGCATCAACTTCTCCCGCTCTGAAGTGATTATTTCCTCCTGTGACACATCATATTAAATTATCAACAACTTCATCTAAACAATTGGTTCACAGATGTCACATGACTAAGCAGTTGTAATGACTCCTAACATCAAACACAAAAATATTGGATTCAAGGTTGACTGTAGTAAATCAGATTACCAATGGTGAATATAAAATAAACAAGATAATTAATGACCATGTATAAGTGTTTTAACCCTTAATAACGATACCTATCTGTAGCTCTCCCAATTACGATACCTTGGTAAAAATTACTACCACTTAAATATTAACTTTAGGTTCTCAAAAATAGTATTTTCTCTGGATTCTTGACACTCAGCTGTGTGTTCACACTAGGCAAAACACAGGGACTCAGAATTTCTGGCTCAGGTTGATCTATCACCAGAGTTTCACCTCATGGACTGGATGTGTTTCAATGTCTATTGATACGGATGCCGTAAGGCATGTTTGGTTTCCTTATATCATTATTCGCTGTGTTTCCCCAAGTCACAGAGGGTTGTTTTATGTTTACCGACGACTGAGGAAATTTCCCTGGTCACAGTAAAAAAAATAAAAAGGAAAACAATCAAATTCTTGAAAATTTTGTGAATTTTATTTTTGCAAAAACAATGTATCACATGAAATGAAAGGGAAAAAAAATCCTACACCAAAAGAAACAAATTCAACACTCAGGGTCACCGGAAGTAGTAATTAGAAAGGTACACAGAGGGGGGTAATGTTTGACCACAGAAAAATGTCAAATTTTGTAGAATGTGTGTCTTGATGCAGTAATTTTTACTACGGTATCGTAATCTTTGGTTAACAAATAACAAATAAAGTTGATGGTTTCTGCTAAAAAATATAAAACATGGGCACAACAAAGATAAATAAAACAAGCTAATAAAACTAAACAAAACAAAACATTGATTCTTTGTTTAGTCTTGTCTTGTTCACAAGCTGAAGCATCCTCCTTGTTGTTGTCTTTTATTGCATCTAATCCACCTTTATCATGGCCCTACATGTTTTGTCATGTTTATTGATATTACTTTCATCATTTTACTTGGTGTTTGTAAGTGCTATTTATGTTAGCTCAGCTTAGTCTTGTTTTTTTTTTTTTTATTACTTTTTTTGTTTATTCTTAATTCTCCTTACTTTGATCTCCTAATCACTCCTGTTGAGATTTCTTCACATTTTTAAGGATTTGTACTCTGATTTTTTTGTTTTAGTTCTTGTTGAAGACATAAGTTTTCAGTTGAAACATTAGTTCTTTGTTTAGTCTTGTCTTGTTTGCAATACTGAGCCATCATTCATCAAGAACTAAAAGAAGATTGTAAATAATAGGCCTAACCAAGAAAAAGTGGCAATACGAACAACAGATAAAACTGCTGACAGAGTAAAAGAGACTACAGTACTATTTCCACTGATGGACAATGTATATTTATATATTATTATATATACATTTATAAAATATTATGTTTTCTTAATTTTATTTACTATACACAGAAATAATATAATGTAATATATTTCTATATTTCATTTCACAATTTCCTTTTGAATTTATACTGCCAATCTTTATTAATCATTGCTTCAGTTTTCTCTAAAATTCAACTTTTTAACTTAGTTCTTGTGTTGTTTCAGTTTGCCTTTATCTTTATTAGAGCTATTTGTTAAAAGCCTAGATTTACATTGTTATTATGCCCAAACATTGTTACTATGCAAATTCTGAACAACAACTTTTCATTTTTGATTCACCATTGACAAATGATACCTTAAAAGTTATAGTAACAGTAACTCCATACCAACATTTAAGAAATGAAATCTATCTATCTATTGGCCTTTCGAGCTGTAGCCAGCCTATAGGGCATAGACCAAGATACTCCCTCTCTAATCTGAATTTTTGTTCTAGAAATGAAATGCAAAAGTTTAAATAAGATCTTTTGTCAATTTAAAATTAAGTGCTTATAAAGGTTTTCTCAATTTGGCACAAAACATTTAAAGGTTTCATTAAACAAGAAATTCAAAACAAAGAAGTACACAAAGATGTAGTTTGAAACAAAGCATTTGATATTATCTTAGCAGATTTAGTATGATTTGGTTGTAGATGAGTATATGCAGTTTCAATAAGTTTTTCAGGTTTTTCCTGTTCAGATTAAAACTAGTCCCAGCACAACACATAAAATGGTTTTGTTAACATGAGCTTGGACAATACTTTTCAATTTGTGACTTTAGAAGACTCCAAACACCCAATCATGTACTACAAGACTACATGTCATCAATGGTCAGAGAGAATGTGTGACCTATAGAAGCAAGCCTGCACAACAAACTATGGGAAATTAAAAAAGATCTCAACAACACCATCTGGTCTGTAACTTTTTTAGTGTATAGCAAATACTGATTCCAGATAAAGAAGTTATCATCATTCGGTGTCGTCTCCACATCGAAGGTTGGCTACCATGGAGCGCCATTCCATTCTGTTTCTTGTTTTAATGGTGCAGGTTGTCATAGACTGACTTGTCAATCTTTTGATGTTACTTGTCCACGTTAGACTTGGTTTGTCTCTGCTGCTTTTACCTTGAATTTTCCCTTCCAAGATTACTTTTAGTAGGCTGTTGTGTCTTTTAACATGCCCCAAAAATCTCATTTGTATTGTTTTAATTGTATTTAGTAGGACTCTTTTCATTTTTAGTTGTTTTAAGACTTCATAATTTGTTTTCTTTTCTTTCTTTCTAATTTCTTCTATTCTATATATATATATATATATATATATATATATATATATATATATATATATATATATATATATATCCACATTTCAAAGACTTCAATTTTCTGTTCTGTTTTCTTGTCTAATCCAGATAGAGAAGTATGGGAACATATAAGATCCTGTCAGATCAGATGAGGTTAGAAATGCATTTATAAAATGAATGAGAAAGAAATGGGAGGCCCAGAAATTAAACACAGATGATCACCCGATTGTTTGGAACACTCACCATTTTCTCTGCCTTCAAAGGTTCATTAATAGACTTGATTCCCTGTATCCAACACATCAAAGTTCCCCGGTCCTCGGTCTGGAACAAGTATTCACACTCATTGTGTGTGGACATGCGAAAAACATTCTTCTTTTTCTTGGCATAATCCCGGGCAAATTCCACCATGCATAACTTGAGTGGGATGTGATGGTCTTCAACATTACCAGATGTCTACAGAAGATATTATTTATGGATGCATATATAAATATATATAGCTACATTTTAAAAATAAATAAATGCACAAAAGAATTCAACTTCATCAATCTAAAGACATATCAGGGTTTATTAAAACTGTCCATTTGATATTTATCTTATTTGTGTAGGTACCTCTGGGCACATTTTAGGAGGTTGAAGAATAAAACCCAAATGTCAAAGTGCAATTGTCATGTGATGTATGTGTCAGAGTTTATATATTTTGAACCTATCTGGAAACGAATCTTTTCAAATTGACAGATTGCATTCTACCTACCGTTTTTCCATAATATTACATAGAGGAAGACAAAACTGTAAATGCATTCTACCTACCGTTTTTCCATAATATTACATAGAGGAAGACAAAACTGTAAAAATAGCTTATATATATCCAAATCCAAGAATTAGTTTTCAGACATGATTAATTTAATGCAGAATGTGGTGCACTGGGAGAGTGGGCAACGAAATCAAATTGCTAGCATAACATATTCATATAAAAAGTATGGTAAAAAGCCCCATCATGCCATGTGGGGCGTAGGGAATATGGTGTTAGTGACCATGATTTTGGGGTAATGTGGTCGTATTACGCCCGTGCCGTTTTACTTTCCAGGAAAAAAATCTGGTACCCATTTGAGGCTGGGTGAACCTGGAAGACGTCTATCAGGAAGACAACCTCTTGTCCTTTATAGTTCACTAACCGTTCACTAACCACTGAGCTATCATGGCTCCAACATATTCATATAGAACACATAAACTTTTATTTAATCAACAATTCAATCTGACTTTCAATATAACATTAACAACACACCATATTTACAATTTTCATCATCAGATTAACGCATGCTATCTGGCATAGATTGTTGCCATCTTCTTATTCATGACACTGTATTCACTAGAGTTGTACAACAATGTCAGACCTAGATACAAGACTCAAGAACAATAAGTAAAATCAACACCACCAAAATGAGAGGCTTAAGATGTAAGGCTGGAAACAGCTTGAAAGTCAAGATCAGATATGAAGAACTAAGAAAAATACTAGGAATAATTCCCACCTTTGAATACATAAAGAAACAACAGATAAAATGGTTTGGCTGTGTAATAATACTGAAAAATACAACATAATGAATCTTCAACAAATACTACAAAAAAACCAAACCCAAAGGTCAACCACAAAAAAAGATGGGTTGATGGAATATTAGAAACACTAGTAAACATAACAACAGAAGAGGTCAACATTAGAGCTAAAGACTGCAAACTATATATCTCCTTAACACTGAAAGTCAAATGAGGAAGGAAAAAAGAAAATTGAATTCACTACATTAATCTCATCAGTGCATGTTCCAAAATCACTAATATCTTTTTCTCTTTCTCCCAGATTGAGTTTTCATAAACAAAAAAAAGACAATCAATACTTATTAATGTAGATGTATTGAAACATACATTTCCTCCTTCCTTATCTTTAGTCAGGAAGAGCTCTGTTGGCCTCAAGATAGCATAAAATGGCTTCCAAGAGCGATCACTACATTTCTGCAAAAACAAACAGAATGATCCAATTACTTGAACATGAACAAACAAAAACAAAACATATGTTCATAAATAACTTTTTTTTCTTAATTTTACCATTAAATGCATCTTTAGCTGTCAAGATAACCTATAGTCCAACAGAAGTAGCAGGATGTACAAGAAAATCGCAGAGAAAAACATTGCAACTTCCCTTCTAGCTTTCTAGCTGTACATTTTCTATAACATGTATGCTTTCTACAGTTACCTTTTTTGTTTTTTAGTTTCTTAAATTATTATCCATGAGTCACTTCCATATGACATCACCAACTTTATAATGCTAATGTAACTTCATTGAAAATATATTTTTTTTTCATTCAACAGCTAATTTCAATAACTTGTTTTCACGAGACAAACTAATTCCTAACTGAAGACTAAAGATAAATGAAAAGCCTGACAAGTGATATCTTGTTCTGGAACCCACAAAGAAAGAAGAAACAGAAAAAGACTAAGAACCTCACAGACAATAGAATTAAGAGGTCACGAGAAGAAAGTTGGAAACAGATGTAAGAGGAAAAGAGCGCAAGGACAAATTCGAAAGATCAGTCTGAGAATATTTTTAATTAAAAAAGAAATAATTTCCAGATGATCTAAGCACCATGAAGATATGAACAATTGATAAAGAAAACAATGGGTGTACAAAAGTAAAGATAAATATGCTTCTTTAAATCAGGTGATAATTTTCAGTCTCAACTAATAGACTAATGGTAAAGTTGTTCAGGACATACTTTGCCTTCAATTACAGAAACTTTGCAAAGCAATGGGCCTTTCCGAATAATTTCAGGGAGCTCTTCTTGGTAAGGAGACTTTGTTTCAACTCCTTCTGCAATAGTGGGGATCTGAGAATAAATAGTGGGTAAATGAGGGTAAGAAAGTCTAATATAAGCTGTTAATGAAATTCAACAATATTCACAAAATTATACTACATTATACAAGGTATCTCACTCACAATGGAACCTGGCATTTCCTCAATAATCTAACACCAATGAAGATATTGCAACAACATTTCAATAGGAGTATGTTCATTGTGTGAGAAACTAAAAGAAATGTGTCTGTAATGTATGTATTGTGTGAGAAATTAAAAGATATGTGTATGTATTGTGTGAGAAATTAAAAGATATGTGTATGTATTGTGTAAGAAATTAAAAGAAATGTGTCTGTAGTGTATGTATTGTGTGAGAAATTAAAAGATATGTGTATGTATTGTGTAAGAAATTAAAAGAAATGTGTCTGTAGTGTATGTATTGTGTGAGAAATTAAAAGATATGTGTCTGTATTGTGTGAGAAATTAAAAGATATGTGTCTGTATTGTGTGAGAAATTAAAAGATATGTGTATGTATTGTGTAAGAAATTAAAAGAAATGTGTCTGTATTGTGTGAGAAATTAAAAGATATGTGTCTGTATTGTGTGAGAAATTAAAAGATATGTGTCTGTATTGTATGAGAAATTAAAAGATATGTGTCTGTATTGTGTGAGAAATTAAAAGATATGTGTCTGTATTGTGTGAGAAATTAAAAGATATGTGTATGTATTGTGTAAGAAATTAAAAGAAATGTGTCTGTAGTGTATGTATTGTGTGAGAAATTAAAAGAAATGTGTCTGTATTGTGTGAGAAATTAAAAGATATGTGTCTGTATTGTGTGAGAAATTAAAAGATATGTGTATGTATTGTGTAAGAAATTAAAAGAAATGTGTCTGTAGTGTCTGTATTGTGTGAGAAATTAAAAGATATGTGTCTGTATTGTGTGAGAAATTAAAAGATATGTGTCTGTATTGTATGAGAAATTAAAAGATATGTGTCTGTATTGTGTGAGAAATTAAAAGATATGTGTCTGTATTGTGTGAGAAATTAAAAGATATGTGTATGTATTGTGTAAGAAATTAAAAGAAATGTGTCTGTAGTGTATGTATTGTGTGAGAAATTAAAAGAAATGTGTCTGTATTGTGTGAGAAATTAAAAGATATGTGTCTGTATTGTGTGAGAAATTAAAAGATATGTGTATGTATTGTGTAAGAAATTAAAAGAAATGTGTCTGTAGTGTATGTATTGTGTGAGAAATTAAAAGATATGTGTCTGTATTGTGTGAGAAATTAAAAGATATGTGTCTGTATTGTGTGAGAAATTAAAAGATATGTGTATGTATTGTGTAAGAAATTAAAAGAAATGTGTCTGTAGTGTATGTATTGTGTGAGAAATTAAAAGATATGTGTATGTATTGTGTAAGAAATTAAAAGAAATGTGTCTGTAGTGTATGTATTGTGTGAGAAATTAAAAGATATGTGTCTGTATTGTGTGAGAAATTAAAAGATATGTGTCTGTATTGTGTGAGAAATTAAAAGATATGTGTATGTATTGTGTAAGAAATTAAAAGAAATGTGTCTGTATTGTGTGAGAAATTAAAAGATATGTGTCTGTATTGTGTGAGAAATTAAAAGATATGTGTCTGTATTGTATGAGAAATTAAAAGATATGTGTCTGTATTGTGTGAGAAATTAAAAGATATGTGTCTGTATTGTGTGAGAAATTAAAAGATATGTGTATGTATTGTGTAAGAAATTAAAAGAAATGTGTCTGTAGTGTATGTATTGTGTGAGAAATTAAAAGAAATGTGTCTGTATTGTGTGAGAAATTAAAAGATATGTGTCTGTATTGTGTGAGAAATTAAAAGATATGTGTATGTATTGTGTAAGAAATTAAAAGAAATGTGTCTGTAGTGTATGTATTGTGTGAGAAATTAAAAGATATGTGTCTGTATTGTGTGAGAAATTAAAAGATATGTGTCTGTATTGTGTGAGAAATTAAAAGATATGTGTATGTATTGTGTAAGAAATTAAAAGAAATGTGTCTGTAGTGTATGTATTGTGTGAGAAATTAAAAGATATGTGTCTGTATTGTGTGAGAAATTAAAAGATATGTGTCTGTAGTGTACGTGGTTGGCACTCAATTTTTGTGACAAGGAGTAGCACAGCCTGCCTGATGCGCCTCTCTGCTGATCTCTGTAATTTCGCTGAGGATGCCTACACAATATGGTTGTTGTTCGTGAGTGCTAGTGTACAGTGCATGTGAGTTCACACAGGACAACTGGTATACTACTCAATACACCCAATATTAACAATATTTTTATTGACAAAATATGATTGCATTATTGAAAATATTGAACAATATTTCTGTACATTATTTGAAAATGTTGAAAATATTTACTGCATTAAAAAAAATACTGATAAAATAATACATTTAGTACTCAACAGTTTTGAAATAAACTTTCTATAAATGTATATATTATTGAAGAAAAAACACTGACCATTATATCTATCTATCTATCTATTGACCTTTCGAGCCATAGCTGGCCCATAGGGCATAGACCAAGATACTCCTTCTCTTATCTGAATTTTTGTTCTAGCAGTTTTCAATTCTTTTAAAGATATTTTATCAAATCTCGCCATTTGTCTCTGTTCTGTGCAAGCAGCACTATCTCATTGAGGAAGCAGAATCCTGCTGCTCTTGCCTCTCTCATCAATGTTCTTCTCAGTGTCTCTCTGGGTCTTCCTCTTTTTTCCTTTTACCTGTTGTTTCCCATATGAGGGCTTGCTTTGCTATTCGGTTATTATCTCTTGTCATCACACGTCCAACATATGACCATCGTCTTTTCTTTATTACTGAAGATATTAGTGGTTGATTGGCGATTTCTCTAATTTCCTCATTTGTTTTGAATTCGTTCCACGCTATATCAAGTATTTTCCTTAGACATTTATTTTCGAATGCATTCATCTTTGTTAGATCATTATATAATGCTGAAATAAATGGATGAACAGGTTTTATATGATGTAATTTACTCTCAATTTCATGGATTCTTCTAAATTAACAGACTGAACAAAATCTACTTTCTTAACAGATTTCTAATTTAATCATATAAAAATACATGGCAAGATTTATTTCCATGATGATAACATTACTCAAATGATTATAATAGAAGTAATTTAATACTAATATTAAAATTGATAAAATTATTTGATGTTTTCAAGCATAAATTACACAGGAACATAACACTCAGAAAAGTCCAGAAACATTACCCTACAATGGTAATGAGCTGACACTGTTCACAAGTGAAAATATCTTAAGTGGTAAAGCACCGTGTTGTAGAACATAAGTTCAAATCCTGATTGTCTTGATATTAGTGGATTTTTACGAGAGATGTAAAAAAATTAATGTATTCCTATATCATTTATGTTTATCTTCCACCTCAGTGTTTTCACCAATGACAAATTTGTGTTTATTTATTAATATAAAGTCTTTAACTTTTTCAAAGCAATTTAAAATAGACTAGGAATTTTGTGACTAGGAATATTGGAATAAAAATGTTAACAGCTACAAAATTATGTCAGTTACATAACCATCATCATCATCATCGAGTGCCATCTCTGCAAAGAAGGTTAGCTACCATAGAGCGCCATTCTGCTATGTCTCTTGCTTTGATGGTGCAGGTTGTCATAGGCTGACCTGTCCATCTTTTGATGTTATTCGTCCATGTTAATCTTGGTCTGCCTCTGCCTCTTTTACCTTGTATTTTCCCTTTCAATATTACTTTTATCAGGCTGTTGTGTCTTTTAACATGACCCAGAAATTTCATTTGTCTTGTTCTAATTGTGTTTAGTAGTTTTTTTTTCATTTTTAGTTGTTTTAAGACTTCGTCGTTTGTTTTCTTTTCTTTCCATCTAATTTTACCTATTCTTCAATATATCCACATTTCCAAGGCTTCAATTTTCTGTTCTGTTTTCTTGTCTAATGTCCATGTTTCTGCACCATATAAGAATGTTGAGAAGATATAATATTTTGCTATTCTTAGTTTTAGCCCTGGTGTTATTTGTTTTGATGTTAGTATATTTTTCATGACATTAAAATGACTTTTTGCCATACCTATTCTTTTGTTTATTTCAATTTTACATAACCATACAGAAATAATTATAATAGTACTAACAACAACACAGTTCTATAACCATACAGAAATTATTATAATTATAATAATACTAATAACAACACAGTTAGATAACCACATGGAAATAATGATAATAACAGTAACAACAATACAGTTACCTGAGCATACAGAAATAATTATATTAATACTAACTACAACAAAACACTCTTGAGATTACCATTTCTCCAAAGAACTTGTTTAGTTTGACAGAACTATAGTGATGTAGTATGGTGCCTGAATGCCTGTTTGATAAAAAAACATAAACATTAACGGCTATGTACATGTAAAGTAAGTAAAGAGCCCCATCACGTTCTGATGTTCTTTATGAGCTTCCTTTATGTGTTGGCCTCTTTGATAACTTCCTCTTTGGTCCTTTTAGCTGTCCAGGGAACTTTTAACATTCTTCTGAGGAATCCCATCTCTGTGGCCTCTAATTATCTTTTCATATGTTTGTCTACTGTCCATCGTTCACTTCCATAAGTCAGAATTGGTTCTATGATGGACACCATGAAGGCCTACTATAATGAAAATACTGGTATGCAATATTCAGTTGTGATATTTTATGATCATTTTAACTGTACTCCAGACACACCCAAAAGTGTTCTGATCTTCTCCTTGAAATACTGAGAACCTCCAAGGAGAACCCTGACCTTGGTGATTGACTTTGCATCCATTTGGCATGGACAAATTTACTTAACACCTTTTTTGCCTAGGCAGTGGCGATAGCTCAGTGGAGCTGCGATAGCTCAGTGGTTAGTGAACTGGACTACAAAGGACAAGGGGTAGGGTTCGATCCCAACCGACGGCTTCCGGGTTCACCCAGCCTTAAATGGGTACCGGATTTTTTTCTGGGAAAGTAAAGCAGCATGGGCGTAATACCGACCACATTACCCCAAAAATCATGTGCTGAAGGTCTGTAAAATATAGGGTCACTAACACCATATTTTCCTATATGCCACTTGGCGTGACAGGGGTACTTTTTTTTTTAGTGGCCATTTTTACTCTTTTCAAATGTTAACTTTTAATGTGTACAGAATGCACACAGGACCTCATGTTTTTTGTTGTTAATCAAGAGGGCTAGACATTGGATATCACCTCCCATGTGCTAATTGAAGGGGACTCCCATTTTAATTGTGTTATCTTTATCTGAAACTATGTGCATTGTAAACTGCTGTGTTTATAAAAAAAGATATGTCTGTCTGGGGACAGATTCATTCTTCCATTATTTATATTGGGAAAAAATTATTCAGACTTTGAGCAATTCAGAATTCGAATGGCCTTCTGAAATGAATTAAGTTATAAGTATGAGACAACTACTCTGCTAAAAATTTCATTTCAAATGTATTAAATTAATTAAGAAAATCTGTGGTACAAACTTATGCTGTGGATTTTACAACTTGTTTAATTTAATTTCCTTTTCTTACATCAGACAGAATAATTTGTTAAACCACTAAATATCAGGACTTTCAACAAATAATGCAATCTGGTATTTTCTGAAATCATTCAATGGAAAAGGGGTTAGCAGATAAAAGTTCTCTTATAAGACAAGTAAGATATATATAAGATATATAGGTCATTGGATAATTACAATTTGAATGAAGATACAACTTTTTATTGAAACTGGCACCTTGAGACTGCATGGATGCAAAAGAGGGAACTGTAATAGTATTGCTACCAAATATATGCCGTCAGTGCCAAACATGTACATAAACAAAAAATGTGAAACAAATTACTGTCCTGGAAGAATACTTACCACGACAATAAAAGACAAAAGAAGAAATGAAGAAATTAAACAAACAGTAGGATTAACACCAGACCTAAGTTATATCCAGAGACAAGAAGTTAAATAATTTAGACTTGTAACAATATTACCAGTAACCAGCGTCCCACAAAAAGTATCAACAGCCAGATGAGGCAATAGAAGAGGAAGACATCTCAAAAGCGAACCAAGTGAAGTATCTGACATCACATAAAGCACCATGTGCAAGGTGAACCAACAAGAACTAATCCAAGGTTAACTTTTTACGTGCAACATGAACTTGTTGAAGTCTCCCAAACAGTTACAGTTACAGAACTTACTGAGGGCTATGATCTGTAACAACCTGAGGAGATGAGAAAGTTTGCTCTAGAGGAATCATGTTTGTGCGATCTCTGGCTGTTGCCATGAGGTATGAAGTCCTTCTGTGGAGTTTGTTTGCCTGGTCTTCCAGGGATTCTGAAAAATAGAAAAGAACATATAGGAAAGTTAACAAAGAAAATATAGGAAAGTTAGCAAAGAAAATATAGGAAAGTTATCAAAGAAAATATAGGAAAGTTAGCAAATAAAATATAGGAAAGTTAGAAAAGAAAATATAGGAAAGTTAGAAAAGAAAATATAGGAAAGTTAGCAAAGAAAATATAGGAAAGTTAGAAAAGAAAATATAGGAAAGTTAGAAAAGAAAATATAGGAAAGTTATCAAAGAAAATATAGGAAAGTTAGCAAATAAAATATAGGAAAGTTAGAAAAGAAAATATAGGAAAGTTAGAAAAGAAAATATAGGAAAGTTAGCAAAGAAAATATAGGAAAGTTAGAAAAGAAAATATAGGAAAGAAAATATAGGAAAGTTAGCAAAGAAAATATAGGAAAGAAAATATAGGAAAGTTAGCAAAGAAAATATAGTGTTAGCAAAGAAAATATAGGAAAGTTAGCAAAGAAGATATAGGAAAGTTAGCAAAGAAAATATAGGAAAGTTAGCAAAGAGAATATAGGAAAGTTAGCAAAGAAGATATAGGAAAGTTAGCAAAGAAAATATAGGAAAGTTAGCAAAGAAGATATAGGAAAGTTAGCAAAGAGAATATAAGAAAGTTAGCAAAGAAGATATAGGAAAGTTAGCAAAGAGAATATAGGAAAGTTAGCAAAGAGAATATAGGAAAGTTAGCAAAGAAGATATAGGAAAGTTAGCAAAGAGAATATAGGAAAGTTAGTAAAGAAGATATAGGAAAGTTAGCAAAGAGAATATAGGAAAGTTAGCAAAGAAGATATAGGAAAGTTAGCAAAGAGAATATAGGAAAGTTAGTAAAGAAGATATAGGAAAGTTAGCAAAGAGAATATAGGAAAGTTAGCAATGAAAATATAGGAAAGTTAGCAAAAAATATATAGGAAAGTTAGTACTGACTGAAATCTGGCCAGGTGAAAGAATATCCTTATTAGTTTAAACATAAATTAATCTTAGTTTCTAGTAATTACATTCTCTTATGGTGTGGGGACACAATGGCACCTGTTAGCACCAGAGTTGAAAGTGCTCAGCGAGTCATAGCTGACTGTTTACAACAGGAATAGTATGGTCCTTTTCATCTTGTCAGACGGTTTAGTAGAGGCAATTGTGTATTTTTTTTAGGCTTTGTTTTTGTTGAACAGTTTCTATAGTGGCTTATTCTACCAATGTTTGACAAACACACAAGGCCACAGAATGAAAAAGTCAGGCCCACTGATCCACAGGATTTTACATCCTTTTTCATGAATCTTTTCTCTTCCATGTTTTGCCTTAGCACAGCCTCAAATGATGTTAAGCCATTCCTTATACATGCTCTCCATGATGTGTAATCACTTGCCAGATGTTCCCAGTCATTTTCACAAATGGAGAAGTCATTCAGAGATGATTTACATGAACAGGAATAATGAACCAGAACTATCCAGATCCCACTCCATCTTTTCACAATGCCCCCAGAAAGACAAACCAACCAGTCTGGTTAAGTGAGTAGGGACCAAGAAGGAAGGCAACCGGGAACTTAAAAATATCATGCTGAAGTCAGATGCATTGGGTCGAAAGACCCAGCTGCAACCACAACACAATGCATCAATGCTCACTTATCCTTTTAGGACAGAAGACTGAGGTGGCTATTTATTTCTTTTTTAGTAGTCACCAGGTGAACATCAGAAAGAGAGAAAGAAATAGATTCTCTAATGGCAAATATAGAGATCCTTCGCCTTCTTTTGCTCAATAATGGATTGTGTTTTGCACCTTGCAGTCCTGAGCAATCATCTTTAGCACACATTCATTCATGATTGCTTCAATAGCCTTCTTTCCTTCCTCACAAGGAGGTCCTAGGAAAGTAGTCTTATCTGAGCCTATAATCTGATCTCTGTAGCAGGTTTTTCTTCTCTCAGGAGGTTTGTCCACCACTACTCTTGTCTGTTGTAGGTTTCTCCCCTGCCTTTGCTTTACCTAGATGTGTGTGCTTCATGAGCATCCACTTGCAATGAATTGCTCTACTTCAGCTCATATAAAGATTCAAATACCATTAAACAATGATGCCCAAAGCATATATTGTAGAAAATCCGCAAGAAAACAGGCAACAATGTATGAGTCAAACTTGAGGCATTCTGAAAATGATGGTCATAGACCAAACAGATTACTGTTTAGTTGGACAGCAGTTAAGAAGATAAGGCCCACAATGACACCTGCTTTCACACAAAAAATATTTCATAATTTGTTTGTTAACATTCTTGTACTGTTATCATTTATGAGATTGATTTAATTTCTGACATAATGATTTAAAAAATTTCACACTTGCATGAAACAATATTATCATCTACTGGATTAAAGAAAGAAAAGTAAAGATAAGAATTCAGCTCATATAGCATTAAATTATTACAAATTAAAGGAAAGCATGAAGATTATCAAAACCATATCAAGGAACACGTTAAGTACTTAAGTTGTTAGAAAAATGGTAATACTTGTTATGCCACCTCTCTCATAATGACATCTTGTATTCTCTTTTAATCTTCAGTGAAAGTTATGCCCTAGTAGTAGTAAGTGTCCATCTAGCACAACATTCAATAGAGCAGATCTTTCTTCTTCTACTTTTCTCTTTTTTACTGATACCTAAAAGGTGCAGTGGTTTATATCATTTGTCGTTCTTGAGCTGCTCTAACTGTCTGAATTAGTGATTTTCCTTTGTTGTTACATGTCTCTGTCACTGCATCTATCCATCTTCTTCTGGGTCTTCCTCTGGGTCTTTTTCCATGCATTCTCGAGAAGAACGCCCTTGATGGTTATTGGTAAGGGTTCATTCTGGTGGTTTGAAATAACACAAGAACGCTTGAATTTCTTTTACTACGGGCATTGAAATTCACTTATAACTTAAATTTTACTCCCAACAAAAATTGCATTGTGTTGCCAGCACAGTCACACATAGAGCAGATACTGTATTAAATTATAAGTGCAGTCTTTGTAAAATTCAAACCATGTGGTTGAAATATGAATGGACAGAACATACAGAGAATTCAAACCCTCAGAGACTGAAATGTATTTACTATTCTGGAAATGTAAGAATCATGGACAGTGATTGTGAGTTGACACATGACTAGCTTTTTAGGCACCTTTAATGTGAGCAATGATTAAGAGGTAAATGATAATTATTTATCATGCTTGAGGTCAATCATGAAAAGACTAAAGTCATGAAAAGTTTAATTCCAACAAGTGACAAAATATACATGGAAAACAAACCAGTAGAAGAGATCGATCACTTTATCTATCTTGGAAGTCACATTGATCGAGAAGGGGATACGAGCAAAGAAATTAGAATCAGACTGGCTAAAGCAGCAATGTCTTTCAGAAGCCTTGAAAAGTTGTGGAAATCAAAACTCATTAGCACAAACACAAAACTTAGGCTATTCAAATCAAATGTACTATCAACCCTTACGTATGCGTGTGAAAGCTGGAAAACAACAAGAGATATAGAAACAAAGTTGAACGCATTCGAAAATAAATGTCTAAGGAAAATACTTGGTATAGAATGGAACGAATTCAAAACAAACGAGGAAATTAGAGAAATCGCCAATCAACCACTAATATCTTCAGTAATAAAGAAAAGACGATGGTCATACGTTGGACATGTGATGAGAAGAGATAATAATCGAATAGCAAAGCAAGCCCTCATATGGGAAACAACAGGTAAAAGAAAAAGAGGAAGACCCAGGGAGACACTGAGAAGAACATTGATGAGAGAGGCAAGAGCAGGAGGAATCGGCTCCCTCAATGAGATAGAACTGCTTGCACAGAACAGAGACAGATGGCGAGATTTAATAAAATATCTTTAAAAGAAAACTGCTAGAACAAAAATTCATATAGGAGAAGGTGTATCTTGGTCTACGCCCTATGGGCCGGTTACGGCTCGAAAGGTCAATAGATAGATAGATAGATAGATAATTATTTAACAGTTGTCATGATGACTTACAGAATTACAGTAAAAGGATTGCAAGAATTTAAAATTAAATGTGAACCCCATCAGGAATGAACAATTAAGAGATCAATATGAAGAGATGTGAGCAAGCTACCAAAACCATCATGCACACATATATTTTGCCGTCAATTTAAAGGGACGGAGTATCTTTGGGAGTGCAATGAGATCACTTCTGCTAAATAATCAATAATAATTATTTAACATTGACCATTTCTCTTTCTGTACCTGGTATTCTTTTTCTTAAAATCACATTGGCACCTTCTGGATCTGCAGAATCTTGGCTGTCAAGAAGCATATCTGGGTGCTCTAGTATAACCATACTGTCATTTGCTGAAACTGCACAAGTTGCATGAATTATCAAAGCAGTCAACTATGGCAATGCTGGTATGTTTAACATGATTTTCCTACAATCATTTGTGCTTCAAAACATGCAATAGTCAAAGTTAAAGCAGCACATGAATTATCTATGACAAGAGGACTCATTGACAAAAACACTATGGTCTTGGGAGAAAAATCAAGAGAAAACTGACACATATAGTAGAAGCAAAAAGAACATTTGGGTAGGTCATCACAGTTGAGATATTTTACAGGAAAGAAATAATAAGCATGGGAGTAATGCTCACATGTACATAGTATGGCAAACAGTACTTCTATATTCACTGATTACTGACAAAATTCTGGGTAACTTCAATTTGAATGAAGATACAAACATTAATAAAAGTACAATCCTGAAACTGAAAAAATGTGAAATAAAGTGGCACTAGCAGGAATTGAAAGGGTAGATAAATGAGCAAGTTATTGAAATCATCAACAAGAAAAGTCTTAATTAAATGTTTGTTAAAAAAATGAGTACATTTGAGGCAGCCCAATGATATTGGTCCTGGTAACTAAACAACAAATGATCAATCATATCTTGTCTAATTATATATTTCCAAGTATCAGTAAATGTATTTCACTTAAACTGGTTTTGCTTTTTCAAACATTTTTCTGAGCTAAAACATTTTTCGCTGCTTATGAGTTTCACAACTACCTTATAATAGCACACTCATTATTGAGCATTAAATCGGCGAGAGCTGTCTCGCTTCATCATCAAGTACCGGGCCTAGTGGCGTAGGTGATCATGTCTCTCCACAACTTTCGATCTCGGCAGCTATTTATCATTTCTGTTGTTGACCTTCTGTCAAGCCATTCTCTTAAGCTGTCTGTTATTTTTTCTCTTTGCTTCTCTCTATCTCTTCGTCCCTCAATTTTTCCAGTTGTTACAATATATTCAAGTTGTTCTCTTCTCATTACATGGCCAAAAAATGATGATTGTCTCTTCCTAACATTGGAAATTAGCTCTCTTTTTGCTTTGACCTCTCTCAGAACCTCTTCATTACTCTTCTTAGCTGTCCATGGTATTCTCAACATTCTTCTGTAAAACCACATTTCTACAGACTCCAGTGATTTTCTTGTCTGTTGTCCTATTGTCCATTGACTCGCATCCATATATTAAGACTGGCTCTACGTAACATTTAAGAACTCTTTTTCTTGTTTCTATTGTCAAAAATGGATTGCATAGTATTTTCCTCATTTTTTGGAAAGCAGCTTTTGCCTGAGCCTGTCTCGCTTACTATCACATAAATTGTTCGTTGCTTATGAGTTTCACCACTACCTCTACTTGCATCTATACTGGTAACACAAGTTTACTTAACATTGACCCATGTGCCAGGTTCATTCCGCTCAACTGCCAGGTACAAACTCTACCACACTGTTTTGTGTAACTAACCTGGCTACAACTCACGGTATCGGTTGCCAACGCCACCGTCCGCATTGAGTGATCATCCCATCTAGACTGACCTTCTAACTTATCATTTTTCCTAACTTCCTACCTTCCAACCAATCATATCCCTGTTTACATTCTTCTTTCTCTCCTGATTGCTTCTCACTTTCCACGTGAAACTCGATGTTTCTATTTGAGTGAACTCTTATCACTTTCCCCTCGACTTCTACCACACACTCCCATATTGTCATACACTCTGTAATCACTGCTACAGTTGTTGTTAAAAAGGAAATGTTTTGGTCTTTGCATATATCTATCTATCCATCTTTTCCTTGGTCTCCCTCTTACCCTCTGTTTTGATGTTCTTAGATAGAATGCTCTTGATGACATTTGGTCTGGTTTCATTTTAACTAAGTACCCATACAATTTCATTTGTAATTTGTATATATATATTTGTTATATTGTTATATATAACAATAAATGTCATAAAGATAACAATGGTAACTAACAAATAAAAAAAAGATGCAAATTGTGTTGGTCATATTGTATATATTATATGACAACAGTAAAGATTAAGAACAAGGCTGCTTGGGTGGTTATTGGTCCAGTAGCCTCACTACCATATAGGGGTTGGAATTCTCTATGCTGGGGTGTCTATAGATTTTCTGTTCACCTAGGTCTGGAGCTGGACAAATGATTATGATATTAACGCAGAATGTAAGTTAGTGCATGCTCTGTGTCCAAGATACAGAAACCAAGACAGGGCTCACATTCACTCACTGCCACCAACTGCCTGCTGATTTTGCTAACTTCTCAATGGCTCTGGGCAACAATAAGAAGTTGAGTAAAACAGAGAGGGAAGGTCTGGTACAGAGTGGTGAAGGTGTTAGGAGAGCAAAGGCCACACAAAGTGCTGAAATGATCAAATGAACACCGGATGAATCTATAGGTGCTCCGATATCCCCTTTTAGAGAATCCAAGGAGAACCGTGACCTGTATGAACTCTGTAACACGGCCTCAGATCCAAAGTGTGGGTAGGTTTTTGATGATAATTTTGCAGGGACAGCACCCAAATTTATAGCTTACTTTTTTTCTATTGTAAGTGTCAAAGGTTTTTTAATGTGTACGAGTGTACACAGGACCTCTGTTTTCCTGTTTATTGCCATTGTGTGAGAGGGCTAGACATCAGATTTCATTACCCGAGAGATCACGGGAGGGTAACATCACACAGAAACCAACTGACTCGATTTTCCTAATTTTGAAAAATTACCACCACCTGTGGTGGGTTTTGAGCCTGGGTTCCTCCTGTCCAGACGCTGATGTCATATCTCTAGACTAGCCAGCCCCAGGAATTAATTCTCAGTAATGCAAGACAAAAAACATGATAATGATGAATTTTAAAGAAAGAAAACTTTACTCACTTCTTTGTATTGGAGCATTGATTGCAGATAGATAAGATGGCTTCCTTGCAGGACGGGATGTTGGTATGCTGGGTGTATCCTGGTCTGTTGTGCTACTATTGCTACAAACAGAAAACACCCCACTGTCTGAAATACCACTGACTCCATCAACGGCATCCAGCATGTCTGAACTACCATGGTAGCTGCTCTTCATCCAAACTCCAGAATCAGCAAGGCTGCCAGTGCTGATGTCACTCCCACCAACAAGAGCCCCACTACTGCTGTCAGCATTGCTGTCTTGAGATGCTCCACGGGAATGTCCTTCTCTGGGAGACTTCAATGCTGTGCTTTTATGTAAACTCTGCCCAACCTCTCCTGAGGTACGTAGACTTAAATCCTCTCCTGGTATTAAAGACATAGTTGAAGAGTGAACACTTGAGCTGCCTGATGACATAGAGATTTTAACAGAAGCTGTGTCCTTGTCATTGTCTCCAGCACTATTAGACAAACTTTCTCCTGACAAATGCTGACTTCCTGAATTGTATCTTTCAGCAGAAAACTTTCCCACCTGGTTGTACAAAGTTATTACTTTTATTAATTTTTTATTTTAACATTCTAACATTATAATTTAATGTGAGATGTATGGAAGATGTTAATTTAATGTGAAATGTATAGTCAATATTTATTTATCAAAACCAAAAAAGTGATCCCAAAATGTGCCAACTGCCAAATATATGCTAGTAATGTTGCATTCATTCTTTCTACATCAAAAGACTGATGTAGAAAACATTGCTTGTGGAAATAATATGTGGAATAAGCAAACAATGAAGGGATATGTAAGGATCGTCCATGTAGTATATGTAGTATGGAAGACTGGAGTATTATAATGAGAACAGAATTTTATAAGGAGAAAGTGAATAAGAGTGGCATATTAAGGACTTGAATAATATATGGAAGACTTAATTAGCATACAGTGGTATGTAGCACAAGAACAACTGTAGTAGTATGTTATATTTTTCCATTCTTCTCTTTAAAATTTTGTATGCCAGTTTTTGAGCTTGTTGAAATGTTTTCCCCAATCAATCTTTGATGCCATCAATCTATTGTTTTGTTTGTTTACCCTCTACAATGTCAACCTTTTCTTGATTGCTGTAAGGTGGGCTTGGCGAGGCTACTAGTGCCTGTGACATGGAAAACCAACATTATTTCTCTTTTTCTTATTGATACAAGCTCTTCCTGTGTGGGCTTATGATACTGGTGATGATGTTTACTAACTCTTTTCGTTGTGATATGGTCTGCAGTTAACAATTTTTTTGGTCATGTAATGAGAATGAATTCAAAACAAACAACGAAATTAGAGAAATCATTAAGGGAGGGAGGGAGGGATGGATGGGTGGATGGATGGATGTATGGATGGATGGATGGATACTAGAGATCTATCTGATCCATGAGAATGGAGTAACTGGAACAAAATGTAACAACTGGACAAATTGAGAGAAGAAGCGAAACAGAGTAAAGTTACATGAGAATGGTTTAGTAGGAAGTCAGCAACTGAATTCATGAATAACTATAAGGATAGAGAACCATGAAGCACATTATCCCTCATTATCCCTTCGGCAACAAGCATGATATTGATGATGCTATCTAAATCTAGGGCCCATGTTTTGATATAACTATATTGATATGACCAGTATGCACATCAGTCTAATACTTCTATTTTAGGTTGAATAACTTGTCTTATACAAAATGTCAAGGGCGTTCTTCTCGAGAATGCATGGAAAAAGACCAAGAGGAAGACCCAGAAGAAGATGGATAGATGCAGTGATAGAGACTTGTAACAACAAAGGAAAGTCACTAATTCAGACAGTTCGAGCAGCTCAAAAATTACAAATGATATAAACCATGACACCTTTTAGGTATCAGTGAAAAGAGAAAAGAAGAAGATACAAAATGTTTTTTTCAGTATTCTTAATACAGTTGTTATCTGCATTATTCAATCACTGATTTCAACTTTTGAACTATTGTTGCATGTACTGGGAATATAAGCAATATATATATATATATTGACAAATGAAGAAATAAATGTTATTATTTTTTTTTTAATGCTGTAGTTACTTAAACAAATATCTGTTAGATGATGAACATGACATTTAATGAATATCTTCTTGCAATAAACAAAAAGGATGTGTGTTTACCTTTGTTACTGGCTGAGATGGTCCTGTAATGGCACTTGAATAATCAGTAGCAGTTTGTTTCTTGGGCTCAACTGAATCATCAAAACCAGGCGGATCTCGATCAGGTGACTGCTCAAAGCTAGCTTTTCTCAAAGCAACACTCGAGAATTTTGGCTGAGTCCTGATTTTCTCAATTTCTGTTTTATATCGGTTAAAACTACCAAAGCCAAGTGGAGGAGTGTTTTCATTTTTCCCAGATTCAAACTGGTATTTACGTTGTGATACTATGGGTTTTCCTATGGATTTCTGGATTTCAATGTGACTGGCAGTGGATGAGCGGGAAATAGCACATGATGCACCAAATTTTTGCTGTGCAGGTGTGTGGCATGATTTGGTCACTTTGTGTTGTTGCTGAGTTTGTTGATCACCTGGAATGCGCACCAATAAAGTTCTTGAGTTAGGATCAGTCTGCTCTGAATACAGAGAATTCTGACCAAATCCACCTAATCTTGGCCCTTTATTGATATTTTCTTCACTTCTCAGCTGTCTTCTTCCAGAATTTGCTGGATTAAACTGATGAGATTGATTACTATCTATTATGTGTTCGCTGCCTAATTTAGAAATATCTGGAGATGGTCCAGAACTACTATTATTTGAAGAGGACATATATGAAGTAGTCTGTGATCGTGGAAGGACAAAAGCTGACCGATTCTCAACTGAGTGACGGTTATAGCCTGTATGCCTTGGCAAATAACGATTTTTATTATCATTAGCAGCTCTGTCAGATGAGTAACGAATGAAACCATCTTGTGACCTTGATGATGATGAAAGTGCTGAGGTTTCATCTACAATTTTCTTCTGATATACAGAATCAGGCCTCTGTTCAACCTCAAAAGTATGAGATTTAGTTACACCTGGCTGCTTCACGGAGTCCTCATATCCACCTCTCATGCTCTCAGAACTGACAGTCCGAGGGCTGCTGTTGTTTGATATGGCTTCTGACGACTTTGGAGGGTAATAGAGGCCAAAAGAAAATTTTGGTTTGCATGGGATAATATTGGAAGCCATACTGGACCCTGGATCCTGCAATGAATAAAAATGTGACTGTGAATTGAATGTCCTCATTTACACACAAAAATTAACTTTAAAAAAAATACTAAGAATGTTATTAACAAAGGAAAAATAATTGGAATAATTTGCTAAGAAGAATGACTCTAGAATTTATGCATCAAAGCTCCTCAAGAGCTGTTAAAATGATAATAGATTTGGGAGACACTTAAATATGTTATTATATTTGGTGCAGAAATCAGACCTACTCTTTGGAAGTATTATGGAGACTCAAATTTTTTTCATAAATAAGTAAGGTAAAAAATTTACACTTCAATCAACTTTAATTCCACCTATAATTGACAAAAAACTCTTAATATTAACAATTGATATGAGAAGCCAAACCTCTAATCTACAAGCTATGCTGATGTTCAGAAGTAATAATTTTCTATATGACATGTGTAGCAAATCCTCTAGTTTTATTCTTTAATAAGTAAAATCTTGAAACTGGGAAGGCACCGATACATAATTTAAAAGGTTCTCTATATTCAACACCTAATTAGTTCTTTTTTGTGCATCCTAGAACATTAAGGTAATCCAGTTGTTAGCAGACTGGCATAATTATGCAAAGACACTGTTCTTACCAGAATCAACAAATTTGTACTTGAGTCTCAAGAATCTGGAATACTTTCAGCAAATCTATATAAATATTTGAGTTTGAAACACTTCCAGCAGACCTATAGAAATATGAATCTATAATACATTAAACAAATTTCAAAAAATGCCTGAATCAGAAGTTCTTTCAGAAAGCTTCTGAAAAAAATGGTCTATTAATTTCAGCAGATTTTTACAAGACTGTGAACACTTAACATAAATGTATGCCCCTTTCTTGTAGTCTGCAGTTTTCTCATTTTATAGTTACCTGAAACTGTTGTCTTGGCAACTGCTTGCTATGTGACTGTGTGAGCACCTGGTTCAAGTGATAGTCATTCATGAAAGGTTCTGCTCTATGATATTGAAGATCAAAAGCAAAGTCCTCCAACCTAAAACATCAGAGAATTTACATACAAATATTTTATCAAGAAACCATATGCTCATTCAGCAAACAATTTACACAATATTCTATGGACAGGCACATCTATGTTTGGTTATGCAGACAGATTGGAAGTAACTTGGTCATAATGCAATTCTTAAGAACACACAAAAAAAGAAGATTAATCAACTATCTATCTATTGTCCTTTTGAGCCGAAGACGGCACATAGGGCAGAACCACAATCTCAAAAACAGAAACCTTGCGTGCCAAAGTGGCACATATCGCAGAGATCACTGCTTCTAAAATATATGGCTCTGTTTCCATAACAATACTTTTTACAATGACAGCTTGTCGAGCCATCGATCAACCTCCTTAGTCGCCTCTTACGACATGCCTGGAAGGTCACAGTGTCACTATTCTTTACTTCCCTCATAATGAGGCCCCGGTAACACACAGGTAACTGACAGGTAATCAACTATAAAGACACAAAAACAAATAGGAAGAGATTATATTATTAAGAAGATTATTTTAAAAATCTCAGAGATCAAAGACTGGACTGGAATAATCTCATAAGGAAGAAAACTAATGAATCAGTCTGAAACTTTTTCTAACAACCCTCTACGCCTGAAGAATAAACATAGGTACAGTCCCCGGTTGACTAGGGATATTTGCAAGGCATTTCCAATAGACTTCATCACCAGTGATAAGGCCTGAAAAAATCAAGCAGAAGATCACTGCACATGGAGAAAAACAAAATTAAGAAATACCTTACAGTGTAAATATAGGCAAGTCATTCAAATACTAACTGTCATAGATAACCAATTCATTGCTAAGACATGTACAGATATAGACCTTAGAGAATGAAAGAATAATAATCTAATATTAAAAAAAAAACTGATATATTTTGGCCATATTAAATAGCACAATGGCCAACTATGAAAGAACAATAAGAGGTATAGTTCTTGGAAAGCAGGGAGGGAGATCTAGAAGATGGTGGGACCAAGTCATGAAGAACTTTCTACAAATCACACTCTACACTGAGATAGGAAGCAGTTGACAGCAAAAACATTCAGACTGGAAATCAAAAGAGCAATGTTGTCCTCTTGAAGGCAACTTGATAATTTTCCTGTTGTTAACAGTGACATTCATAAATCTGTGAGGTAAGATTCTATTGTTTTTAGGAAGATAATCTACCTGAAATCATCGCCTTGGTGTCCCCACTGGCTCAATGGATATGAGTGACGAACCTCATGTCGGTCATATGACAAATTTCCAGAAAAATTAAAGCCAAAATTTTGTTCACTGGTTCCATGCACTAAGTCATTAGAGCTGTAAAAAATGCAACAAAAACACCATTACTGAAATTATGTTAAATATTTAAATTATGAAGGTTAGTAAATGAAAACAGGATTTACCTATGATTATATGTTAACCAATTATGGAAAATGTATAAGTTAATGTGCATTGATTATTATGTCCATGTATATGACAATAGAAACAAGAAAAATAGTTCTTAAATGTTATGTAGAGCCAGTCTTAACATATGGATGTGAATCATGGACAATAGTACAAAAGACAAGAAAATCACTGGAGTCTGTAGAAATGTGGTTTTACAGAAGAATGCTGAGATACCATGGACAGCTAAGAAGAGTAATGAAAACGTTCTGAAAGAGGCCTAAGCAAAAAGAGAGCTAATTTCCAATATTAGGAAGAAACAATCATCATTTTTTGGCCATGTATTGAGAAAAGAACAGCTGGAATATATTGTAACAACTGGAAAAATTGAGGGACGAAGAGATAGAGGGAAGCAAAGAGAGAAAATACTAGACAGCTCAAGAGAATGGCTTGGCAGAAAGTCAACAACAGAAATGATAAAGAACTGTCAAGATCGAAAGTTGTGGAGAGACATGATCACCTACGCCAGCAGGTCCGGTACTTGATGATGATGATATGAGTTTGAGTTTTAAGGAGAGGAATAGGTGAGAGTTGTTTACCTAGCAATGAAAGAAAGAAAAGAAAGTCTCATCACACCTTAAGTGTGAAAGATGAGGATGGTGCTCATATTCTTTTTCTATCATCTGCAATGCATCTGACCAACTTTCTTTCCTAGAAACAATGCCCAGTACACATTTATGGCTGGATGAACACAAGCTTATTGATTACACTAGACCAGTTCAATAACCTGCGGCTTTCCTACATATCAGTTACGGCAAATACATGAAATGTGTCACAAACAAAAACATTGATACAGAAGTGAGGATAAAAAAAAATAAAGAGTGACAGAAAAATGTATTAATTTATGGTGAGAACAGTTGAAGACAATATTTTAGCTCAATAAAGCAACTCCTGCATAACAACTATGACAACTTTAAAACAAATAACAAACATCTTCAACACCATAATCTTCTTCTTACATTTGCCTTTCAGTGTCTAGGGGAGATATAATTTGCTGTCTTTTGCTCAATTTTGTTCGCCTCTGCTGCTTTTATGTTTCCTAGTGATTCTAATATTCCATCGATCAATCTTTTTCACGGTCGACCCTCGGGTCTGGTATTCTCACAGCGTTTATTGAGGGCTCGTTGTCTTGTGTTTTGATCACACCATAATCACTTAACAATATTCATGTATATAACAACAATTTAACATGAAAATGATAACAAATGTTTAGAAAACTCTTTAAATAATAATCCAACATAGAGAATATTCTAAATTATACAAACAACAGAAAATAGAAACAAAAATGTGCAACCTGAACTGGAATCAAACCTGAACACCTCTATCAACTTTAACAACTTGAGATGCTCATTGTGGTAGAGATTCATAGAGTACAAGTAGTGTACCAGATTTTCTCTTTTCCGTTTTTCATTTTACATGTGCAGCCTATTATAGTACTTTTCCAAGTACTTAGTGTGTGACCTATTATATTTTGTTGTTCATTGTGTGTGCACATTTCCAAATAGTTAGTGTATGACCTATTATATTTTGTTGTTCATTGTGTGTGCACTTTTCCAAATAGTTAGTGTATGACCTATTATATTTTGTTGTTCATTGTGTGTGCACTTTTCCAAATAGTTAGTGTATGACCTATTATATTTTGTTGTTCATTGTGTGTGCACTTTTCCAAATAGTTAGTGTATGACCTATTATATTTTGTTGTACATTGTGTGTGCACTTTTCCAAATAGTTAGTGTATGACCTATTATATTTTGTTGTTCATTGTGTGTGCACTTTTCCTGTAAAATAAACATAAAATGGAGCAGCTAAACTAATAAAAAGACAAGACAAACTACGATATTTAGGCAAAAGCTTTTATCAGGTATAGCAAACAAACCATACAAATTAAACAAATAAATCCGGAGGTGAAGGCGCGCCTCCCAGCACCAGAGCTGATGGCTTGCGCCAGGATCGGTGAACCAAAACCATCCAGACCCTGCTCCACCTCTCCGCGGTGCCTCCAGTAACAGACTAACCTGTCTAGTCTGGCCAAGCGAGCAGGGATCGAAGAGGGAAGACAACCCGGTACTCAAAAACGTCATGCTGAAGTCGGATGTGTTGGGCCAAAAGGTGCAAATATCAGTGTTACACTGCAAGCTACAACACAATGCAAACATGTCCACTTAACGTCCTTTCAAGGGCAGATGACGAAGAGGAAGTCTACAGTCTACGAATACTCTAGAATACTTTAGTCATCGGGCGAACACAACCAACCAACCAAACAAATAAATCCAAGCCAGAAAACACAACACAGATCTAAAAAAATGGCAGAAAGAGACAGTCTCCCACCTGTGGCTATGATGGTGGTGATGGTGGTAGTTGATGTCTGTAAGGGATGGGGTGCTTGAATACATACAGTTCCCTGTCTGGGATTGATAGGCCTATAACAGAAAATTGCAAATAGAAATGTAAAATGAGATAAGCTTATATGCTGGAAATAAGATTAGACAAGGTAAAAGAAAAAATACAATTTACTGATGAAATGCATTTGGATAAAAACTTGTTTGCTGTTTTGACAGCACCACTTTTCACATATGACCAACGGTTATTACTATTTTTGTGAAAGTTCACACTACTATATTATCATCATTATGTAACTTTCCTTCTTCACATCTAGTTCCTTTTCTTCCAGAATTATGTTTTTGCTGTTAAAACATTTTCTTTCAACAACATTAATATGTCCAAAATGAGATATCTGCACTTTCCTAACATTTCTGGCAAGGTTTCTTTAAATATTGATCTGACATACTGGCTGTCTTGTTTTAATCCACAGATGATCAGACTCCTTTTCTTAATGACATCTATAATTGGAGTGTTCTTGGGGGGAAGGAGGAAAGGATGAACGGTCATACTCACTAAAGTAGTTAATCCAACTTTGATTCCCACTTCAAGCAGTTGTACAAATGAACATACCCAGAAATTGTTTTTATTTATGGACTAAACCAAGTAAGGATGTAAAAAATGCAAGTTTATTAACTCTTTCCGTACGTTTCACCACACTGTGCACCATGTCAATTTCAGCAGCGTACGTTTCGCCTCAGTGCGCCACGCTCAATTTGATTAGTGTGAACACCATCAAACCATACTCTTTTTACATGTCTTGTATCATCTTGATATTGGTGGAATCTAATACCTTGTTCAATTATTTAAACATTTATATATAATATGTTAGATATATATAAATATGTACATTGATTCGTAAAACCATGAACAATTTTGTCTCTGAAATCTCTTCTATTGCGTTGATAAAAAGCTCCCGTACGCAAAGGTTAAACAGGTTCATGATTTGGCACAGTGTAGTGAGTTAAATGTAAATGATTCAATAAGTAGAAAGGTGTTTCTAGTGATATGATGTGATGTACAATGATCACAAAGAGACATATTTGCATTTAATTTACATTTTAGTCAACATGATAATATTATATAACAATAAATCATGACATGAAATGAATAAAAAAAAAAAGAAACAGGCAAAGTATACAACTTTGTTATTAATTAAATAAATTCTCTCTCTCTCTCTGCGATCAGGACTCAATCAGAGTAGGATTCCAGACCCTCACATAAAGTCAGTTGTCAGGTTAAGTGTGTTGATTGCCCCCATAGACAGAACATCACAATTAGAGTCTGCTAGATAATAAATTCAATTTAAACATCAGCTAAAATGTCTGTACATACTTCACTTACTAATGGTAGGTCAAGAAAGACTTTTTCACTGCACATGGATAGTATCCATTAGAACTCTGATCTCTTGCTTGATACAACAGCTGGATACAGAGGAAAAGGACTAACTACCTCATATCAAATGCTTAGATTAAACTCCAAGAGGTGTCAAGTAAGCCACATTTGTTTTGTATTAGAGAGCAATAGTAGAGAAGTGTTTAGTCAAATGGTTTGCTGAGGACATTAAAGGGGTCGAGCTGTATCCTGGTTCACTCAGCTTTAAATGGGTACCTAAGATTTTAACTGAGAAAGAAAAATGGCACTGGCATAGTGCTGGTCACATTGTGCATCCAAATAAATGTGACAATGGTTGAATATATTCTCTAGTTGTCACACACAAAGCAGGATTGTGCTCTTTCTTTCTTGTCTTCTGTGACATTATATGTTCAGCTTTATATCTTTTCTGTGATTATATGTTCATCTTTCTTTCTTGTCTTCTGTGACATTGTAGATTCACCTTTCTTTCTTTTCTTCTGTGACATTTTATGTTCATTCATGTATGTGTCAACATTACAACAGCATATAGTCCAACAAAAGAATAGCGTCTTAAAGGAGAAACAAAATTCTGTTTCCACAAGCGTATCAAACACTTACCATCTGCAGAATGTCATCATCCTTAGGAACTACAAGAAGTTTGAGGATGTCAGAGCTGAAACAAAATGAAAAAGAATGTTATACTAAATCTCAAAGTCCCACAAACCCATGCTGCAAACAATTTAAGCAAAATATTCTCTCATTATTCAATGATCTGGTTACATTATGTATTGTCTTCACAATCCTAACTCAATCATTTCTCTCTGAAGTTGTTTATATCCTTCAGTTACGTCACATAGAAAGTGATTCAAATTATCATTTTATATCTGCTTCATTTTAGTATCATCTCTTGTGTTGCTGTTTTGAAGTAGTTCACTTTTACTGACTTTATTACACATATACCCCGTAATGGCTAAGAATTAGCACTCTGACCTAGAGTGTTATAAAAGATAACTTAAAAATGGATGTTATGTAGCTGTTATATCTATCTTGTTTAACAAATTGTTTGACTAAAGGATATAATGTGCTTCTTATCCTCTTTGCAAAAAGAAAAAAAAATATTAAAACTGCTAAGACTGAATGTGCAAGATTATAATGTGCAGGTTTAACATAATCTTGATGTACGTAAACATGACAGTGCATAAAACTGACACAACATACAAAACACTTATTTAAGAACAAAGAAGGTGATTTAACCCTACACACATGCAAACACACACAAAACTGACACTTTAACACAAGACGAAAAAACAGACCTTTGCTGTATAGATGTAATGACATCATGGTAGGACTTGCCAGAAATAGAATTTCCGTTGACTGCAATAATTCTGTCCCCTGTGTTCAGACCTGCATGACTAGCTGGACTCCCCTCCTTGACAGTTTTCACAAAGATTGTGTCTTGGGGTTCTAAGCTTAGCTCTCTTGACAGATGGTTATTATCTACAAGAAGAATATTCAAAACATGGATTCTAGCACATGAGAAAAATATCAGGCTCCAACAGTAAAGAAACAAATACTGTGATCAACAACAAAGCAATTAATATATATAATAAACAAAAATGATATGCAGCCGCTAAACTAACAGAAAGACAAGACAAACCTCAACATTTTGACAAAAAAATCTTCATTAGGTATAACATACAATTGCGGCCCCCACATTGTATTTAGTAATTAATATTTTGTATATTTGATATTTGTGCTTATCTCCTAAAAAGAAATTAACAAAATGTATTTTGAAGGTTGAAACATTAATTTTTTTTTTTTAGGTTTTTTTTTTTTTAGGGTTTTTTTGTTGAGTGATTTCTCATCAGTACAGGAATCTATTGACTTTGTCTTTTGGTCTAGAGTTATCTTGTTATATAATGAAATCTCACTAGTGTAGTGGTAGGTGATTGAACAAGTTAATCCTAGCAAGCTTGACACTGACCAGTCAAAGAAAGGATGAACAACTGACTCACTGAGTTGGGGGAGGTATTCACAATGAAAATGAGCACTGGCCTCCTTTCTACCAAGTGTTGCAGCCTAGTAGAGTGAAGCTGAATACTTTACTCATCTACATTATGTGCTATACTCTGTCTTTTAATAAATGTAAGCATTTGTGAGCACTTTTATTGTATGTATCACATGTACGTATCACACAGCATCTATAAGCTCTCAGAAATGGAAACCTTTGATTCTATTAACTTATAGACACTCAAATAAGCAATGGTTAACAGCTAGTAAGGATGTTCAAGCTGCTTGTTTTAATCTAAAACTTAACTTTGGAAATGTTGCAGCATTTTTAGGTGTCAATGTCCAGAGCCTAGTATATTCCACTCATTCTTAAAATATATATTTTATGGTAATGATTTCAGATTACGACACCACACAAAAAACGTAACATATTTTAGCTAAAGTTAATATTTATTTATGAACGATATTTCGAAGATTAATGCCCGTAATAAAAATATTTTTAAAAATTGACAAATATGAAAACTTTCTGGTGTGAAATATTACATGTTTAACCATAACATAAAAGTTTGACATTTTAAGACATAGCTCTTTCTAATCAACTTAAATTTAAAATAGAAAATGCATATGTATTTTATATTTCTGGAAAATCACAAGTAAGTAAAACAACTAAAATATTAGTGACAAACAGCTGTGGTGCATTGCATATCTGAAACTCTGAAAGTGTGGTGCATTTGTATTCTACTGAAGCGATTCATGACTCTTCCAGTGCCGTTAGATGGCACATATGACTCATGGAGTAACCTGCCAATTGCCTTTATTCTGGGCCAGCTGTTCGATTATACAGTTTATGTCTGCCAAACTTGCCCTTTTTTTTTTTAGTGTTTTTCGAGGTTGTCCTCTTTTCCTCTGATCTGGTGTTTCCCAAGTGAGAGCCTGCTTAGTAATTCTCTAGATTATTCACGATTTATATTGTGATTATTAAGCAAAATAAATTATAAAGAAGCTACAATCTGGCATATAGTTTTCAATATCTTATATGTGATTTAATTACAACAAAACTAAGTAAATTGTAAAACTAACAACACACAATACAGTAAAGTTTATCTTATAAATATTAAAATAAAACAATACAGTTATGTTTACCTACCATAAGTCAATAAACTAAGAAAATCTTGATTGCATTTCAAGAAAATAAAAAAAAAACCAAAAAAAAAAAAAAAAAAAAAAAAACAATCTATCAAGGCATTATATCATTTCAAGAGTCTAATCAATAGGTTGGGGGGCACAGTTGTTTGTCATTTATATTTTAGTTAATGAGTTATTTACTCATTTGTATCTTTCTAGGAAGATAAAATACACACGCTTATTTTGTTATAAACTCTAAGTGATTAGAAGAAGTTGTATCTCAGAATTCAAGCATTTTTGTGGTTGACAATTTAATATTACATCTGCAGAAACTCTCGGATTTGCAAATCTGTCATCTTTTTGCTACCAGCATTAACTAATGATATATAATTCACACATAAATAATCAATTTAGCCAGAAATGTTATGTTTTGTGGTTGGTGTCACAAACTGAAACCACTTTAATAAAATATCAATTTTAAAAATCAGGAGAATGTACTAGATAGGGTCAGGTCCCATTTTCTTTCATAAATTCTGCAATGTTTCCAAGGTTATAACTAAAAGTATAACTAAGGTGTTTAAGTTAGATTCCATTTTTTAATGTCTCTGTTATCTACAACAGAGCTGATACATACTGTACATCAAGCATATATAGTTTTTTTTAGTCATCTACATGTGCTTATGTTTATATAATATAGTCTTCTACACTCCACATACATTTATTTAAATATAGCCTGTAGTCCTCTACGCACTGTCTCATATAATTTAGAGCAATAATAAAAAAATTAAAAAAAGGGAAAAAAATGGTATGGTGACAGCTTTACGTGAAATGAACGAAACAAAAGTCAATGCTCTTATTCATCAGCTTTACAGCAGCTTCGCATCTCTACGCATCTTGGTGCTTCTTGATGCCTTTACCTCATATAATTTATCCATTTCACCTAAAGCCTACTTCTACACACATCCACATATAATTGTATCTATTTAAACTACAGCCTTGTACACACATCCACATATAATTGTATCTATTTAACCTCTAGGCTTTAACACACTCCCTACATCTATTGACCTTTCGAGCCGTAACCGGCCCATAGGGCGTAGACCAAGATACACCTTCTCCTATATGGATTTTTTTGTTCTAGCAGTTTTCTTTTAAAGATATATTATCAAATCTCGCCATCTGTCTCTGTTCTGTGCAAGCAGTTCTATCTCATTGAGGGAGCCGACTCCTGCTGCTCTTGCCTCTCTCATCAATGTTCTTCTCAGTGTCTCCCTGGGTCTTCCTCTTTTTCTTTTACCTGTTGTTTCCCATATGAGGGCTTGCTTTGCTATTCGGTTATTATCTCTTCTCATCACATGTCCAACGTATGACCATCGTCTTTTCTTTATTACTGAAGATATTAGTGGTTGATTGGCGATTTCTCTAATTTCCTCATTTGTTTTGAATTCGTTCCATGCTATACCAAGTATTTTCCTTAGACATTTATTTTCAAATGCGTTCAACTTTGTTTCTATATCTCTTGTTGTTTTCCAGCTTTCACACGCATACGTAAGGGTTGATAGTACATTTGATTTGAATAGCCTAAGTTTTGTGTTTGTGCTGATAAGTTTTGATTTCCACAACTTTTCAAGGCTTCTGAAAGACATTGCTGCTTTAGCTATTCTGATTTTAATTTCTTTGCTCGTATCCCCTTCTCGATCAATGTGACTTCCAAGATAGATAAAGTGATCGATCTCTTCTACTGGTTTGTTTTCCATGTATATTTTGTCACCTGTTGGAATTAAACTAGTCATGACTTTAGTCTTTTCATGATTGATCTCAAGCCCAATTTTGCTGGCTATTGATGATAGTTCATTTGTGTTTTCCTGCATCGTTTTTATCTGACTGCTGATGAGGACTATGTCATCAGCAAAGTCGAGGTCCTCCAAATGGTCTCCTTGTATCCATTCGATGCCTTTATTACCAGTGCAGCATTTCTTCATTATGAAGTCCATAACAATTCCAAATAACAAGGGCGATAAAATACATCCTTGTTTAACCCCAGTTTCTATTGGAAAACATTCGCTCAGTCCTTCCTCTGTTCGAACTGCACATGTGTAACCATCATACATGTCTTTGATAATATTTATGATTTTTGATGGTAAACCATATTGCTTCAGAATTTTCCACAAAGAATCTCTATGAATACTATCAAATGCTTTTTTGAAGTCGATGAAGTTAAGTACAAAAGGTTTTTGCTTTTCAATGTGTTCCTCCAATATAAGTCGTAGAGTGAAAATGTGGTCAATACAGCTTCTCCCTTTTCTAAACCCAGCCTGTTCTTCACGCATTACTGTATCTATTGAATCCTGTATTCTATTTAGGATGATTTTGCAGAATAACTTTGAGGCAACTGACAAAAGTGTCACGCCTCTCCAGTTGTTACAATCTCTAAGATTGCCCTTTTTTGGGATCTTAACAATGATTCCTTTTTTCCATTTATGAGGCGTCTTCTCTGTTTTCCAAATGATGTTGAACATTTTTTGGAGATGTATTAGATTATGGCTATCAATTGCCTTGAGGATCTCAGCTGTTAACTTATCCTCTCCAGCAGCCTTGTTATTGGTCATAAGCTTTAAGGTGGTTTCTATTTCACTCAAGGTGAAGTCATCTAAATTTACATTTAATTCTGCTGCTGGTGTTTCAGTTTCAAAATCTATTAAACTGTGGGGTAGTGGACGGTTAAGAATTTCTTTGAAGTGTTCCGCCCAACGGGCTTTTATGTCTGCGCTTGTTGTTAGCATTGATCCAGATTTGTCTAGAATTGGTGTTCCACTGGATGTATAGGTGTTTGTCAGCATCTTTTGCACAGTATAAAGAGTTCTGCTGTCTCCTGTAATTGCAGCTGTTTCTGCTTTCTCTGCCAAATTGTCTATATAAGCTCTTGTATCTCTTCTTGCTGAACTTTTCACTTTGTTGTCTAATTCTTTGTATGTTGCTTTTGCCAGAACCTTTCCAAGATCTGTCTTTACATTAGTCATGGCTCTCTTCGCTTCTCTTCTTTCTTTGATGTATTTCCACGTGGTGTCTGAGATCCAAGCTCGTTTTTCCATTTTCTTCAGTCCAGCACTTGCTTCTGCTGCTGTCATTAGTATTTTGCTCTGTGAGTCCCACATCTCATTGATATCTAAGTCTATTTCACCGAGTGCTGTATAACAATTACTTAGCTCTATGTTAAACTTTCCCTTTATGGCTTCATCTTTCAGTTTATGACTATCAATTTTATGTGTAATTGACCTCTTCTGTTGGTTTCTAAATTTTAATCTTATTTTCCCAATGCACAGGTTGTGGTCACTATTAACATCAGCACCTCTGTAAGCTCTTACATCTATTAATGATGATCTGAATTGTTGTTAGGTGGTCAATTTGATTGGAGGTTCTATCATCAGGAGATATCCATGTTGTTTTGTGAATATTTTTGTGTGGAAATAATGTCCCACCTATAACTAAATTTTCTATTAAACATAATTCTATTAATCTTTCTCCATTCTGACTAGTATTATCACAGCCTTCTCTCCCCATCACATGTTCCACTCCTGCGTTATCTTGTCCTACTTTGGCGTTGAAGTCTCCCATTACAATTAAAAGATCGTGTTTTGGTATTTTGTTTATAAGTTGTTGCAGTTGGTTATAAAAATCGTCCTTAACTTCATCATCAGCTTCGTTAGTAGGCGCATAACATTGAATAATTGAAAGTCTTCCATGTTTTGTTTTGTAGCGTGTTCGTATCAGACGGCTATTTACCGGTTCCCATTCTAATAAACTTCTTGCAGCTATGTCTGTCATCATTATGCCTACTCCTTCACGGTGTTTTCCATCTTCCCTTCCAGAAAAAACTACTATTTTATTATCAACAGATCTCCTACCTGTTCCAAGCCAGCGCATTTCGCTTAATCCTAAAATATCTAGATCGTATCTATCCATCTCGCTCGCGACCTGTGCATGTTTCGTCGGAGCGGCCATTGTTCGAACATGTACTCCCTACATACATATTACAAAATTGTAGTTAAAACTTAATTTTTATTGGTTATGTCATAAGTGTATCCATACTAAATTGTTATTGTCTTGGTGGTTTAGCTACTTCTTAGCAAGGCATGGTCTGCTCAATCTCAGACTAAGACTTTTAGGTTATTTTAGACCATAATTGTCATCCACAAATGAAAGTGAAAAGCCTATGTAACATGGACGGTTCACCATAGTATTTATAGTCTCTTTCAAATGTGAGATTGGAATTTTATTGGGTAGCAAACATATAAGCAGAGCTATTTCATAATTCTACAAATGTTTTAGTTTCGTAAATTTTTATGAGTAGATCTATTTTAATAAGAAAAAAAATGTAGAAAGTTGCAAAGATTGTTTTCCTTACAAATTGTCTTGTATGGCAAACACGTTCACTATTTTTGTAAAAAGAAATCCTTTACAAACTAAAGGTAACTCTTAAAAGATGGAATGTAATGTATGCTTATATCAAACACTTTATAGCCCAGAGTTTTCTTTTACACATTCAAATATATGTGTTTATTATGTTGCATGGTACTGGTATTTATATTCACACAGCTAAAGGAAAGTACACATAATTACACATATGACTGGTGGGAAACAACAATTTCCATTACCTTTATAGAAACCTTGATCATCCTCAAAATCCTGAGGACAAACAGAAAAGTATTTTTATTTGAATTTATTTTGTTTTCAAACAATCAATCTCTTTCGTATAATAAAATTAACATAAATATTACATGAAAGGGTATTAAAATATTACTTCCAACATATGAAACAAGAAGCTATACAAACAATATTTATAATTCATTGTTACTAATTTTTTCCCCTTTTTTTTTTTCAATGTAAGAAATGTCCTTGTTAGTCTTTCAACATATACCTCAGCATATAAGCTGTTGCACTAAATGGCATTGAGCCAAAGGGCAAAAGCTCTAAAGGGTGCTGGATCAATAATGAACACATAATTCAACTATATAAACTAGTCTTTCTGGATTATTGTAAAATTGAGGTTACAGCTGTTATTTTTCCATTCACTCAACCATACCTCCTCTGATGTGCTGGAGTAGCTTCTGTCTGTTATCTTTTATCATCATCGTCATCATTATCATCATCATCAAGTTGCATGCCCTGTGCAGAAAGTTGCATTCACTACAGCCCATCTGAAATACAGATCTGTCTCTAGCCCAATCTCTTCTGTTATGTTCAAGGTCACCTTGACATGTTGAAACCACCTTTTTCTTGGTCTGCCCCTGATGCATTGCCCAGAAAGCATGTCTTATATTATTGTTCTTTGCAGCCCACTGTGTCTCTTGACGTGGCCAAAGTATTTTAATTTCCTCTGTATAACAGTGCTTTTAAGCTGGTTTTTAAGTATTTTAATGTCTTATTGCTCTACTTTTTCTTTATTCAAGGTACCTTAAGTATGTTTTTTCTGTAGCGTTTTGCTTTGAATTAATCAATTTTCTTCCTTGCTGTTTGTATTGTCCTTGATTCACAACCATATGTTGTTATTGCGAAGATGAGTGTCCTCCGTAATTTAAATTTTACTGACTTGTTGTATATCTATAACCTCAAAGAAAAACCAGTTAAAATAGTCTTATAGACCGAACAGATTAAACTGAACACACCATATGAAGAAAAAAAAAGATGATAGAGACCTGTTATATCTTGGGCTTATAGGAAGTGTGGCCCATATTTCTTTGACCAGAGGGGGACTATGCTGTGTTTAACAGTAACAATGCAATTATGTCAATGTTTGCAATAAATACTCTGTAAACAGATATAATTTTGTTTTTCTCATAAAGCTCACGTACTTATTGGACATTTTTTTAAAAACTGAATATGGAGGCAATAATAGAGAGAGAATGAGAGAGAGATGGAGGGGACAAAGAGAGAGAGACAAAGAGAGAGAGAGAGAGAGACAAAGAAAGAGAGACAAAGAGAGAGAGAGAGAGAGAGAGGGAAAGAAAGAGAGAGAGAGACAAAGAGAGAGAGAGAGAGAGAGAGAGAGAGTGAGGGGGAAAGAACTTATAGTAAACTTATATTCAGCTAAAACTTTACAAAAAATGGTTCTAACATATAAATATAAATGTTACTTGCTTGATAAAAAGACACTTACATATATCATCACACAAACACCAGGTTTTATGAATGCCAGTTTTGCTATTCGTTTATCGTATGCTAAACGTTCATCATAACGGCGTACGTGTGTTGGCTAAATCTCTTAAATTCCTTTCAGTTAAATGTATGTAAAGTATGTTAATCGGGGCTCTTTACGTAGTTTTATGAGGAAGAAAAAACAGTAAGTTTTTTTTTTTAATACAAGAATCGTCTCACTAATCTAATCACGTGACCGCACAATGAAACAAAATACTACTACGTTCTAGAAACACGCCATTGGTTGAACGTGAGGAGAGGTTCATTGCTTCAATAAGGCATCTTCTAAGTTAAAGAAAAGGTGGAGGCAAATAATTTTTACGTCAGGGCTTACTGGCAGCGCATGTGCTCCGAGAAATAAAATGTCAATGACATGAGAGCAAGCAGGCGTGAGCTATCTCTGTTACGGTGCTGGCTCCGTGTGTATGTTAATTATGTTTTGCGTCGAAGGCACAGGGGGTATGAGCTGCCTCTTACAATGCAGATTCCATACGTCAACTACGTCATTATGTCCCTAGATAAGCAATACACTTGTGTTCACAATTCACTTTGTAATGTTCCATGGTGCAAGAAATTTATGTTCAGAATTCACTTTGTACTGTACAGTTCCATGATGCGTCCAGAATTCAGCTTGCACAGCCCCATGGTGCAAAAAAAAAAAATGTGTGTCTAGAATTCAATTTGTGTTGCTCCATGGTGCAAGAAATTTGTATCTAGAATTCAGTTTGTATTGCCCCATGGTGCAATAAATTTGTATCTAGAATTTAGTTTGTACTGCCCCATGGTGCAATAAATTTGTATCTAGAATTTAGTTTGTACTGCCCCATGGTGCAATAAATTTGTATCTAGAATTTAGTTTGTACTGCCCCATGGTGCAATAAATTTGTATCTAGAATTTAGTTTGTACTGCCCCATGGTGCAATAAATTTGTATCTAGAATTTATTTTGAGTTGCCCCATGGTGCAAGAAATGTGTCTATAGTCCGTTCAGAAATTCATAATCACACCTGAATTAGTTTTGCGTGATAACCGCTTGTTATTTTGGTTTCAAAATTTGCATGCAATCTTAGAATACTGATGACGTTATAGAAATATTTTTTGCTCTGAGAAATTTGATCTAGTTTAAAAGTTTTCTTCTTTAGGCTATATTAAATTCACCCTGTTCGAATTTGACACCATTTTAGGATATATACATTAATTTGGTGCGGTCGTTCACGTAAAATAGTTTGGCTATTGCAGAAACACTAACTTCAGCACTATAGTATTCAGTTGGTACTGTTCCATTGTGCAAGAAATATGTCTCTAGAATTAAGTTTGTATTGCCCCATGGTGCAAGAAATTTGTCTCTAGAATTAATTTTGTATTGCCCCATGGTGCATGAAATTTGTATCTAGAATTTATCTTCACTTGCCTCATGGTACAAGAAATATGTCTCTACAATTCAGTTGGTATTGTTCCATGGTGCAAGAAATTATGTTCAGAATTCACTTGAAACTGGACCATGATCAATGACGCCTGATGAAGTCAAGAGTTCCTGGGTGTAGGAGTCGATGAAAAACCAATGGTGTTATGTATGTAAAGGCAATAGAGTGTTGGAGCAGCGTGAATTGTTTCAGTGTCTACTTCAATTACAAACCACTACATTTGGAAGTGAGGAGGCCAGAGCTTTTCCTCGCTGTTGTTTCTTCCATATGTATCTATAAAAAGTGATGGCCAAAAAGGCTGGACGTATCGGTTTTCAGTCAGGAGGACCAGGACTGAGTTCTCGATAGGGTTAATTAGAACTTTACTCTATGAAGTGAAACTACAACTATGATCTGTGCAACACATGACGCCTGCGCTGGCTATGTGGCCTTTATTTTCCAGCCTTCACAAACACCATCGATAGATCCCAGAAAATGAGATTTAAAATACACGTATCAGTTGTATTTACGGCATGGTCGACTGGACAGTGACCACAAGAATCTGCCGCTTATTTTATCACGACGCAAGAGTACTAACCACAAAATTCCCAACATGACGTCAGATTACCAACTACAACAATATTCCCAACATGACCTCAGACTACTAACTATAACAACACTTCCAACACAACGGCAGAACGCTAACCACAACAATATTCTCAACACAACGGCAGAACGCTAACCACAACAATATTCCCAAAACAACGGCCGAACGCTTACCACAACAATATTCCCAACACAACGGCAGAACGCTAACCACAACAATGTTCCCAACACAACGGCAGAACACTAAACCACAACAATATTCACAATGGCCGAACGCTGACCACAACAACATTCCCAAAACAACGGCCGAACGCTAACCACAACAATATTCCCAACACAACGGCAGAACACTAACCACAACAATATTCCCAACACAACGGCAGAACACTAACCACAACAATATTCCCAACACAACGGCAGAATACTAAACCACAACAATATTCCCAACACAACGGCAGAACACTAAACCACAACAATATTCCCAACAAAACGGCAGAACACTAAACCACAACAATATTCCCAACACAACGGCAGAACGCTAACCACAACAATATTCCCAACACAACGGCAGAACACTAAACCACAACAATATTCCCAACACAACGACAGAACGCTAACCACAACAATATTCACAACGGCAGAACGCTAACCACAACAATATTCACAACGGCAGAACACTAACCACAACAATATTCACAACGGCAGAACACTAACCACAACACTATCTCCAACACGACAACAGAACGCTAACCCCAACAATATCCCCAACACAACAACAGAACACTAACCTCAACAATATCCCCAACACGACAACAGAACACTAACCCCAACACTATCTCCAACACGACAACAGAACACTAACCCCAACAATATCCCCAACACAACAACAGAACGCTAACCCCAACAATATCCCCAACACGACAACAGAACGCTAACCCCAACAATATCCCCAACACAACAACAGAACGCTAACCCCAACAATATCCCCAACACAACAACAGAACGCTAACCCCAACAATATCCCCAACACGACAACAGAACACTAACCCCAACAATATCCCCAACACAACAACAGAACGCTAACCCCAACAATATCCCCAACACAACAACAGAACGCTAACCCCAACAATATCCCCAACACGACAACAGAACGCTAACCCCAACACGACTCCCACCCAACACACATATTCCAATTCCAAATATTGTGACCTAGAACTGTAACCACATTCAACTCTGACGATACCATACATATGTGCATGCATGGATGCATTTAACACTTACATACAATTTTACATATGACAGTACAGCTGTTGGCTCACTGACACATTTGTAAAAATCTTGCCACAATGACTCTTTGGTTTTCGTGTCAATGAATGGGTCAAAGAATGCATCATATATTCTATTTCCAAAGCATAATGACTTACTTGTAATGTTATCATTATAATCAACAACAACAATCATTTAGCTCCTTACGAAGCACACATTAACAACAAACCAAATACGTTATTAGTTCATGTCTATTAGTTTCCAACTTCTCTCTAGTTATTAGTGCTACGGTATCTGTGAGCGTGAGTTTCACCCCAACATGAGGCTCCCACCCATCCGAGCACAGAATGCTATACCTGGCTACGTGAACTGGGGAAGGTACAGCACTGTCCCCTACCCCTCACCTCCGAATGATGTGGTCCGGTACAGTGAATACTCACCCCGCTAGATTTAATTCATGTTAGAGACAATGTGTTTTGAGACAACCCCTTTTTTCTAACTATAAAAGGTACCATAACGTGATATCCAACTTTCCTAAGTCACTCTTTACGACTTACGAGGTCAGACCAGTGTTAGAATGACTTATTTTTCAATATGGGTCCCATCAACACAAAAAAACTGAAGGCATTAACCAATCGGCTGTCATTGACTATTACTGCGAACACTGACATTCTGGTATTTTCTATCATTTTATTTGAAGAGATATTCATAAAATAAATGTGTTCCTTTTTTCCACTCGTTCCTCTGCTTGTACTAACCAAACCTATTGTGTTAAATTGTAATGCGATAATTTAAAAGCAAGCATGTATTTGTCATAAGTTTAGATTCCACTGTGCTAAATCATCTAATAAATTACCCAGTACGTTAAACATACTATAACCAGTGATGGAAAATGTTCAACTGAAATATACAAAAGAATAGGAATGGCAAAAAGTAATTTTAATATCATAAAGAACATACTAACATCAAAACAAATAGCACCAGGGCTAAAACTAAGAATAGCAAAATGTTGTGTCTTCTTAACATTCCTATATGGTGCAGAAACATGGACATTAGACAAGAAAACAGAACTGAGAATTGAAGCCTTTGAAATGTGGATATATAGAAGAATAGGTAGAATTGGATGGAAAGAAAAGAAAACAAACAATGAAGTCTTAAAACAACTAAAACTGAAAAGAGAACTACTAAACACAATTCAAACAAGACAAATGCGATTTTTGGGCCATGTTAAAAGACACAGCAGCCTACTAAAAGTAATCCTGGAGGGGAAAATACAAGGTAAAAGAGGCAGAGGCAGACCAAGACTAACATGGACGAGTAACATGAAAAGATGGACAAACCAGCCTATGACAACCTGCACCATCAAAGCAAGAGACAGAGCAGAATGGCGCTCCATGGTAGCCAACCTTCGTTGCGGAGATGGCACTCGATGATGATGATGACGTTAAACATACACATCCTTCTTTCACACAATTACAACTTTACTGTGTTTTTTTTAAAACAATTACAATTTAACTACATTATTCAACACAGTAACAATTTAACCACATTATTCAACACAATTGGGAGCCGCGATAGCTCAGTGTTTAGTGAACTGGACTATAAAGGACAAGAGGTAGGGTTCGATCCCAACCGACTGCTTCGGGGTTCACCCAGTCTTTAATGGGCACCGGATTTTTTTCTGGGAAAGTATGAGCGGCACGGGCGTAGTAATACCGACCACATTACCTCCAAAAAAATCATGTGCCGAAAGTCTGTACAATTTATGGGTCAATAACACCATATTCCCTATACGCCACTTGGCGTGACGGGGGCACTTTACTTTTTTTTTTATTATTCAACACAATTACAATTTAACCACATTATTCAACACAATTACGGCTTACCCACATTTTACAACAAAATTACATCTTAACATGTTGTTCAACATTATTTTGATTTAAGCAAATTTACAGGCATAAATACAACTTTATAAAATTTATCAAAATAATTTATTGAATTTATTAACATAATTACGACTTCAGCAAATTGATCAACATAAATACCGACTTGATCAAATGTATCAACTTACTTAACCACACTCCCAATATCCCAATATTACTACAGCTTAACCACACACTCCAGCACACTTACAACTATTTTCCAGCTTGAGACTAAAAGTCAAATCACATGTTTAACCTAAAACTCACGTATAATATTTCAGCTTATCTGCAGCTCAGACATAAGTTTGCAAACTGTCAACACGACTTAACTACAGCTGAAACACGTTTTCCAACCTAATAAGCTACAACTAATCCTCGTTTTCTGTCTAACTAGAAGTAAGTCCAAAATTAAACTTGAAATGTACACACACACATAAAGAAGTTGTTAGTTCAAACGTTGGTAAGCAGTCGATGTCTGTATTCAAACACTAACAGCTGGTTTATAGAACGCTGGAACTTGTATGCACCTACTACAGGAATCTAACGCTGGGACAAAGAGCATCCGAGTTGCTGGTTCTAGATAAAGACACGAGGAGCCTGCCAGCGGCTTCCTCTGTCTACATCAAACAGGACCGCTCAGAGACGACTGGAGTAGAGGGCAGATAAGTTAATGACAATTTATCTACCTCAGCGGTTCCCAAGTTGGTGGTGAAGATGGCAGATGGATTATTTGGGAATATGGAGGCGGTGGTGGTGAGTTTATTGAGCTGTGGTAATGCGAGTTATGTGCATGTTTACTGAACCTGGAGGACGTTAAATGATTATTAGTTTTTGCTGTTGTCGAGTTTAAGGTAAGTTTACTGAATGAAGGAAGCGTTACATGATTATTACTTGTTGCTGTTGTCTAGTTTAAGGTAAGTTTACTGAATGAAGGAAGCGTTACATGATTATTACTTGTTGCTGTTGTCTAGTTTAAGGTAAGTTTACTGAATGAAGAGAGCGTTATATGATTATTAGTTGTTGCTGTTGTCTAGTTTAAGGTAAGTTTACTGAATGAAGAGAGCGTTATATGATTATTAGTTGTTGCTGTTGTCTAGTTTAAGGTAAGTTTACTGAATGAAGGGAGCGTTATATGATTATTAGTTTTTGCTGTTGTCTAGTTTAAGGTAAGTTTACTGAATGAAGGGAACGTTATATGATTATTAGTTTGTACTGTTGCCTAGTTTAAGGTAAGTTTACTGAATGAAGGGAGCGTTATATGATTATTAGTTTTTGCTGTTGTCTAGTTTAAGGTAAGTTTACTGAATGAAGGGAGCGTTATATGATTATTAGTTGTTGCTGTTGTCTAGTTTAAGGTAAGTTTACTGAATGAAGGGAACGTTATATGATTATTAGTTTGTACTGTTGCCTAGTTTAAGGTAAGTTTACTGAATGAAGGGAGCGTTATATGATTATTAGTTTTTGCTGTTGTCTAGTTTAAGGTAAGTTTACTGAATGAAGGGAACGTTATATGATTATTAGTTTGTAATGTTGTCTAGTTTGAAGTAAGTTTACTGAATGAAGGGAACATTATATGATTATTCGTTTTTGCTGTTGTCGAATTTACTGAACCTGGAGGGCAGTATATAATTCTTAGTTTTTGCTGTTATGGTCAAGTTTAAGGTAAATTTACTGAACCAAGATGGTGTTAACCCGTGCGCTGCCGGGGCCCGAAAGGGGAGTAAAGAATAGCGGCGCTGTACCCTACCAGGCATGTTCGTAAGAGGCGAGAAAGGAGGGTTAGGCATGGGACTGGTTATCCCATACTGTAAAAAAAGCAAGCCGAAAAAACTTCACAAACATGAACAAGTCAAAGAAAGAAATTTTTTAAAGATAAATTCGCAGTCACAATATCAAACAAATACCAAGTCCTCCAACAACTAGAAAATACAATAAATATAGAAGATCATTGGAAACAGGTAAAAAATATATGGAAAGAGACATGCGAAGAAACACTGGGGAAAAGAGAACGCCAGAATAAGGCATGGATGACAGCAGAGACCCTGGATAAAATTAAAGAAAGAAAGAACAAGAAAGCAGACATAAATAAAAGCAAAACAAGAAGTAATAAAGCCAAGACACAGGAAGCTTACACAGAGGTGAACAAAGAAGTGAGAAGATGCATTAAAAGGGATAAGAGGAAATATATAGATGAACTAGCTAAAGAGGCAGAAGAAGCAGCAAATAAAGGGAATATGAAAGAACTGTACAACAGCACAAAGAAATTAGGTGGAAAATACAAACAGATCAACGCCTTTATCAAAGACAAGAAAGGAAATCTGCTTAGTAATATAAGGGAACAAATGGAGAGATGGAAAGAACACTTTGAAGAACTTTTGAACAGACCCGGCTCAAATAATCCTCCAGATATACTACCAGCAGAAGAAGAGTTACACGTTAACTGCGGAAAACCAAGCAAAGAAGAAATAATGAAAGCCATCAAATTATTAAAAGACGGTAAAGCCACAGGACCAGATGAAATTCCTTCGGAAGCCATCAAAGCAGATATTAACACCTCTACCAAGATGTTACATGATCTATTGGATAAAATTTGGGAGAGGGAAGAAATACCTAAAGACTGGAGAGAAGGTTATATGATCAAACTACCAAAGAAAGGAAGTTTACAGGAGTGCACAAATTATAGGGGAATTATGCTACTATCAGTGCCAGGAAAAATATTAGGCAGAATCATTCTGGAGAGACTAAAAGAGGCTATAGAGAAACACTTGGGAGATGAACAAGCAGGTTTTAGGAAGAACAGATCATGTGCTGATCAAATAACTACCCTACGTATAATAGTTGAACAAAGTTTAGAACTAAAATCCCCACTATATATTGGATTCATAGATTACGAAAAGGCATTTGATAGTTTAGACAGAAGAATGCTTTGGAAGTTGCTGAGTCATTACGGAATCCCCATAAAGTTTATTAACCTGATAAAAACAATGTATGAAGGAACAAAATGTAGTGTGGTGCATGAAGGACAGCTTACAGAAGCATTTGAAATAAGAACAGGAGTAAGGCAAGGATGCCTCCTGTCTCCATTTCTCTTTCTACTGGCCATAGATTGGATTATGAAAATAACTCAAAACAACAGAAATGGGATCCAGTGGTCACTGACCAAACAACTTGATGATTTAGACTTTGCTGATGACATAGCTCTCCTATCACACAGCCATCAACAGATGCAGGATAAAATGAGTATATTAGATGAGAGATCACAACAGCTAGGACTAAAGATTAATAGAGATAAGACCAATATTATGAGAATTAATGCAGTTGGCAATAACCATATAAAACTAGGAGAAATACCTCTACTAGACGTACAATCTTATATATATCTGGGCAGTAATATAGATAAAGAGGGAGGAACAGAAAATGATACCAAAATAAGGATATCAAAAGCAAGAGGAGCTTTCATTGCACTGGGAAACATATGGAAATCCAAAGAAATTAGGCTAAATACAAAAATAAAAATTTTCAACTCAAATGTTAAGTCGGTCCTATTATATGGCTGTGAAACATGGAGAATGACAAAATTGACAATCACGAAAGTACAGACTTTCATTAATGGATGCTTGCGCAGAATAAAGGGATGGAAATGGCAGGACAAAGTCACTAACGTGGAATTATGGAAATGTACCGGTCAAATACCAGTGGATAAAGAGATACAGCGAAGACGATGGCGATGGATAGGACACACACTACGGAAACCAACTGAGAGTATTACACAACAGGCCCTTTTTTGGAATCCCCAGGGGAAAAGACAAAGAGGAAGACCAAGGAATTCTTGGAGAAGACAGATAGAAGCAGAGATGAAGATGATGGGGAAGACATGGAATGATCTTAAAAGAATGGCAAAAAACAGAACGACTTGGAAAGTGTTTGTTGAAGACCTATGCTCCACCAGGAGCTAAAAGGTAAAAGAAGAAGATGGTGTTATATTAAAAGTTTGTGTTATTATAGCAGAGTTTACTGATGCAAGATGGTGTTATATTTGTTTAAGTTTGTGTTATTATAGCAGAGTTTACTGATGCAAGATGGTGTTATATTAAAAGTTTGTGTTATTATAGCAGAGTTTACTGATGCAAGATGGTGTTATATTAAAAGTTTGTGTTATTATAGCAGAGTTTACTGATGCAAGATGGTGTTATATTTGTTTAAGTTTGTGTTATTATAGCAGAGTTTACTGATGCAAGATGGTGTTATATTAAAAGTTTGTGTTATTATAGCAGAGTTTACTGATGCAAGATGGTGTTATATTAAAAGTTTGTGTTATTATAGCAGAGTTTACTGATGCAAGATGGTGTTATATTAAAAGTTTGTGTTATTATAGCAGAGTTTACTGATGCAAGATGGTGTTATATTTGTTTAAGTTTGTGTTATTATAGTCGATTTTACTGAACTTAGATGGTGTTTAATTTTAGTGTGTGCTGTTATGGTCGAGTTTAAGATGAACTTAGATGGTTAAATAAATAGCTGTTTATGGTATCAAGTGGACATGGAAGATGTACTTATGGTGCACGATAAACTAATAGTGCCGGGGGAGCAGCGAGAACGTGGTCATAGTGCCAAGTGTATGGTATAGGTCATTTTATATAAGAGCAGTGAGAACATGTTAAAGAGCTAAGGAGGTGTGAGTTAAACAATTCGGGAACCTTTGATCTGAGCCGCGAGACTTTCTGCTGCTTGTAATGGCCAATAATGATGTAGGCATTCCTGGGACACATTCAATTAATTATAGCCTTTTGGCCAATAAATTCATGACATCGAGGTCATCCTTCAACTGCTTCAGAGACTCCACTAAAGAGCCCTCGTTAAGCCTCGTCCACCAAGAGTCAGCCCACAGTTGTCTACATGTGAGATTCCACTAAAAAGCCCTCGTTGAACCTCATCTATCACGAACCAGTCTACAGTTGCTAGTTCTCTACATGAGAGATTCCACTATAAAGCCCTCGTTGAACCTCATCTATCACGAGCCAGTCTACAGTTGCTAGTTCTCTACATGAGAGATTCCACTAAATAACCCTCGCTAAACCTCGTCTATCACGAGTCTGCCCACAGTTGCAAGTTACTAATATATTATTTGTCCTATCCTTACGTATATCAACGATATAAATAACATATGATTCTCTGTATAATAATGGCTACATTTAATGGTATAAGCTATGCGCTAACATTAGTGAAGTAGCTGAAGCGTACCATATGCACTGTGCGACATATGGGGGATATCCATAGTGATAACCGTCCAACTTTACCGAACATGTCCTTCATTTGATACTTTTGCTTTGTGTTCGGCGAGCGTTTAAATATATCTTAATATCCTGCTTTTTTAAAAAGGCATTATTATATATTAGATATTGTTAAATACATTTTTAAAACTGAGACTGCACGTGCCCGTATCACGTGACATTACTCATGCCACTAGGCGTGTATGGGGATTACGATAAGTGAGTAACCATTACATAGAAACATAATGTGAGCTACATGAAGGTTGACAGCTTTATCTTGCTCCCCCAAATTGGGATGCAACAACTAAAGGAGTGTTTTCTTTCATTAATTTCCCAGGGTAAAAGAAAGAAATAGTCACGTGACAAAGTCAGAGAAATCATACAAGTCAAAGGTAATTTCACAAACAAGTTTGTGAAGAATTGTAAAAATAGAAGGTCTGCGTGTTACAAGAAAACTATTCACCCCTCCTCTCAAAAATTAGCTCTGTCGACATACAACAACTATTATTTTACATGGCATTTCCCCATTGCTGGAGTCTCCCGAGGGAACTCTTTTGATGACTCGTGTTCTGTCGATTTACAACAACTATCTTTACATGCAATTTCTCCATTAATAGAGTCTCCCGAGGGACTCTTGATGACTCGTGTTCTGTCGATTTACAACAACTATCTTTACATGCAATTTCTCCATTAATAGAGTCTCCCGAGGGACTCTTTTGATGACTCGTGTTCTGTCGATTTACAACAACTATCTTTACATGGCATTTCCCCATTGCTGGAGTCTCCCGAGGGACTCTTTTGATGACTCGTGTTCTGTCGATTTACAACAACTATCTTTACATGGCATTTCTCCATTATTAGAGTCTCCCGAGGGAACTCTTTTGATGACTAGTGTTCTGTCGACATACAACTATCTTTACATGGCATTTCCCCATTGCTGGAGTCTGCCGAGGGAACTCCTTTGATGACTAGTGTTCTGTCGACATACAACTATCTTTACATGGCATTTCCCCATTACTGGAGTCTGTCGAGGGAACTCCTTTGATGACTAGTGTTCTGTCGACATACAACTATCTTTACATGGCATTTCCCCATTGCTGGAGTCTGCCGAGGGAACTCCTTTGATGACTCATATTCTATCGACAAGTATCATCATAGAACGGCTGCTACAACGCAAACATTTTCCTCTGCTCAATTGTAATACATTTTAAACTGAATTTCTCCGCCTCTCTCATTAAGAGAATGACAGAACGTCCTCCATTTGGAAGATTTCACATGGTCACCTTAGGAATATGGTGTTGGTGCTATTTTTTTCCACCCTCATAGCCTGTAGTACATTTATGGATGGTGTGGTCAGTTCCACGCCAGGATGGCTACTTTCACGGAGAACATTTCTGGTATCCATTAGATGCTGGACAAGACCGTAGTCGTGTCGATAGGGAAAGCAATCCGTTAAGAAGAATTAGGAAATGAACCCGATGAGATATCGTTAGCAGTGTTTTCTTACTTATTCCTTCCTTCTGACCTGGCTGTGTCTCTCTCATATTCCCAACTACGAATATGTTCAGCCTTCTTTTTATCTCTTTGCTAGTCTGTACGTCCATCATCTGTTTTCAATACGCCAAGATATTCGAAATTGCCTACTATTTCCAATATTTGTCAATTAATACATATATCAGTTTTATAGTGACTTACCATTTGAGCTAAAGATCTAAATTGGAATAAATCTAAAGAGAATATCGGTCGTAAAAATTATGATCATCATCATCATCAAGTATCATGATTGCTGATGAAAACTTGTATGTGCTCTCTTAAATTTTCTAGCTGTATGGTTATTTATCAATGATCAACTGTTGACTTCCTGCTAAACCACTGTCTGATATGTTCCCTTTTTTACTCTATATCTTCTGATGTTATCCAGATTCTCATGTATGCAAAACCACATTCTGTAACTTCAGACGAGCGTCCTGTCTATGATACGATAGGAATAAGCCTTAATAATAAGGGACTTGAAATGAAATATGTTCCAAATATGTTTCCATGCACGCAAACAAAGTTAGTAAGAATTGGTTAGTGCTCGTCTGGTGACCAGGTGTGGTCGGGGCTCGATTCCTTATTGTAGGGATTTGTTCCCGATCATACAACATCGATGTTCAGCCAGCCTTTGAAGATGGGTAGTAAAAGATTAAATTCAGGAAAAATAGGCAACCTTGCTACTGTCCACATTACCTGTATATGTGCCGTGCCGATGATTACCGGAAAGATGTAGGCGTTTAAAGCATATTATCTCGTATCATATTTTCTCGCGGATACCTCTATCACTCTGCTGAACGCACAAACTGTTAACAATTATATAACCGGAACTAAAACTTTACGTTTAGACTGAGTCAATCTGCTGTGTGTCCTACTACCGATACCCTCTCTCTAGGCGTACGCACGTCACATGCCCGAATAAGCGCTTCCGCATACACCCAGCAGATAAGAGGATACATGTTTTCTCAAAGCTCAACGCTCTGATAGGAGTTGCAGCGAAGTAGCCATCTCTTCGCGGCCATTACCCTTTTAGATATTGTCAGTTATATGTTGTCTTTATCATGTCTAATAAATATGTGTACACCACTTCACCAAATAAGAAGGAAGTCGGCAAATCTCCAAATGATATTTAGCACGTGGGCTCTCCCCGTCAGGGAGGAACAACCTGCACTTTTTTACATTTCCTTTTACAATACAATTTTCAAAATAAAACGACGATACGGCAGCGTTGTTAGATGAGGGAAGTGTTTTTAGATCGCAAAATACGGATGGTAGAAAGAACAGGAAGATGCTCATTAAATAAATTTATGAAATGCTAAAAATGTTTTCTTCCTCTTTTTTCGTTAAAAGAATTGGGTTTTCCTTGACTGCGATCAGTTTTTGTTGTACATCCAGACCAACAAGGATTACGAAAACGACGGTACACTTGAGTTCATTTCTTGTTTTTCCCTCAGTTTCAGCCTGTCCTAATAGAGGTCTTTTACTAGAAACACTTACGGTTAGCCGGAAAAAAACTATGAGGGTTGGTTATGAAAGAACTATAATACAGACTACAGAGATATGCAAAGACATTGAGGATTAGGAATGTGTTTAATGAAGAGAGCTGCTGTGTGCTAGTTGCAATCTAATGACAAAAGTCCCAGTGTTCACGCACGGTTCTTATCTCGAACGACTCATAATTTTCTGTGACACTTCAAACGTTGTTTCTCGGTGTTTCGGGGCGCGTAAATAATAATACCCCGCTCCTGATTCATTTGTGCAGATCTTCACATTAGCACAAATGTTGTTGCCAGTTTGTAGCAAAATGACATTATTAGCCTTTTTTTTTTTTAAACCGAATTGACAAACATTTTAGTAATGTGAACACATCATAGTGAAGATTTAAACCAACAAAATAAATTATGTCACGGTCCTCATATTTAGACCTCTTTTAAAATCTTGAATTTTATTTTATTTGGTGCTAGTCGGAATGATGGTCTGGGTGTGTCTAATTCATTAATTTGGAACTACTTGTAAAAGGCTTTTTACTGAGAACACTCTATTAATGATACTTTATTTCTTATTTACTTTAATCATGTTCAACTTTTCTGATAACTTATATTTACTTATTCTGTACTCTCAGTACACGAAATTTATGAGGGGTTTCTTGTAGGTTGTAATAAAACCACCAATGTGTTGTAGTGACCAGATATTCCTCTGCACGGTTAGAAAAACACGTCATTGGTCTTCTCTTCCTCCTTCTGCGATCATGGCTCTGTCAGACTAGGACTCCGGTTTCTTTTCCAGGGAGCTAGGTGTGGACCACATTGTCCTCCTCAGGTCTGTGCACTGGGGGCAATCCTGTAGAACGTGTTTTGTTGTCATGTCATCCAGGGTACAGTGTCATTGGCTGGTAGTTCCTATTTTGAGTTTGGTGAACACGTGGTTTCTCATTCTAGTGTGGCCAGTGCATGGGCGAAGTATGATGATTTTATCCCTCCTTGATAGTTGGAGGTATCCTTCCCTCTCGTTATACTTTGGGTGTTCTTGTTTCCATTTTTCATTACCATGGCCTTTGATGATGGATTTGGCTTCATCGTAGCTGACCAGTTGGTTCTCTTGTGGTAATCTCCCTCCCTCCTTACCTAGTTTATCTGCGCATTCGTTTCCTTCTATATTACAGTGTGATGATTTCAACTCGATGACCATTCTCCGGAAATTTTTGCACAATTGGTCTAAGGGTTGTCCTTAGGTCATCTAGCTCACTGTTCCTGGGAGTTATAAGAGCTGTTAGGACCGACAGTGTGTCGGTTAGTACCACAAATTTCTTGTGCACATTATTTTTGTGTTGAATAGCCAGTTTTGCAGCATCTTCGATGACTTCATTTTCTGCTTTATAGTTGTTTTAGAATTTCCCAGTAGTTATTGACTTGGTGATCTCTTCCTGATTATTCAACCTCAAGAATACACCTCCTCCTCATTTTCTGATGGCGTTTGTAGCACAGCCATCCTCTGGGTAGTTGTAGTCTGTGTGTCTTTCTGCTATTTGCTTTCTCTCTGTGTCTGTTTGGGTACCTTTTTCATGATTCATATTATGTCTTCCTTAAGTTCTGGTATTTCATATTTCCGTGTGGAGTCATACAGGATGTGCATATGAGTTGTTGCATTTATTGGGACAGTACTCGATCGATAGTTACAAATCTCTGGAGATTGCCGTGAAGTTGCTTCTCTTTAGTCTTCCTTTTCTGAAAACGGTTATTCTTTGGTGCATGGGATTGTTAGGGAGCCTTTTGAATTTCTTCGCTTGTTGCATTACTTTAGTTTTCCGTCTATCTTGGAAAGGTTGTAGGGCTTGTTACTGTTTCCAGTCTCAATAGATGTAGATTTCATAGCACTAGTGATGATACAGGCAGCCTGGTTTTGTGTTCTGTTCATTTGGCTAAGCTGTGAGCACTGTGAAATTGTAGCCCATGCTGTGACTCTATACTCTAGGACTGGTCTTACTCTTCCTGTCTATAGTCGTTCCAAGATATTGCTGAATGCTTCCCAGTCCGTTCCTGCTAATTTCTCCATAGCATCTGTTTGTTTTGTGACTCTTTTGTTTCCTTTGTCTATCTGATTTATCTATGTCATTCTGCGATTCATTGTGACGCCACGATACGTCAGGTTTGGTCAATAGGAAGCGTGTGGTCTTTTATCTTTATAATTTGCAAAGAGTATGTTTCTTGACAGGCTAAAAATTGTATATGTAGTTTTTATTTTCATTAATGGGTAGCAGCCAGGTGTTCGTCCACTTTTCAAGTTTACATAGGGCACCTTGCATTCTGGAGCTAGCCAATGACAAAGATTCTTCTCGTGCCCATATCGGCAGGTCGTCTGCGTACAGTACAGAGTGTATTCTGGGTGGATTGTCCTCTAGGATGTCATGAAGATTAGAAAAAAAAACGTTTTTTTTTTAGTTTTCATTGTACTTGTATTGGGTTGTATATAAAGGATTTTAAAAAATCGCTAAACGGGAGCAAATGTTACTCAATTCGTCTCTACAATAACGTTTTAGCTAATCAATTGACGGAAAGGCCCCACAGCATAGTTTACTCCCCGTTCGCGCCCGGTTAGTTCGCAATAGTCGCCAAGGACACTGCATAAAGAAGCAGCAATAAGGATAACAACTAGTGGTAACATGACGATGCGATAGCACCAAGGGTTGGAAGATATTCAAACGTAAACAGAGTTACAACATGCAGGAGATAAGTGAACTACTATAAAATGCAGGTATGTGATGATAGAGTCAACACACACAGAAGAGACAGAGAGAGACCGCCCGTAACATGAAAAGTTGAAGAAATTTTACATGAGCCATTGCTTGGTGAATTTCCTTGAGTGGGTGGAAGATGAATATTGATTACATGACATGACAATTGAGTTAATAAGATTACAAGATAAGAGAGTACATTGCACTGCAGGGAGACACATAGACGTTGAGTCTTCCAGCATAAAAATATGACTGTGCATGCTGATGTGTAGCTCATTAGTTATGCACATCTCTGCCCTATCGATAGAGAACTATGTTAAGATGATGATGCATATTGGGTTACAACGAGACAACGTATGCAGCGAGCTGTGTTCAAGAAGTGCATGTCCGTATCAGGTTAAAGGTTAGATTAATGCATTTATCAGAGATGAAGACTAAGAACACAGAAAACCTAAGTTTCGAAATTAAGGAAGCATTCTGCGATTTTGTATTTAAAATTGACGGCATAATGGCTGACCTCTTTCTCACCACTAAAAACAGTAACAATTAAATATATCCGTCTACTTTAAAACAATGATCTATATTTTAACAAGCATAAAGTGAGGGTTCTCTCCAAACCTTACGGCGTATGGTAAATAAGGTGTTAGTGCCCATATTTTTCAATGACCAACGGTACATGATTGAATGATGACGTCACGCCAGGTCGTCTTTACTTCCAGAAATCTCTGGGACCCATTTTCAGATGTTTGGTGAACCATTAAGCCTTGTCGGTCCGTTGTAAGAAAAATAATACATCGCCACACCTGGGAATTCGACCCTGACAATTCGAATCAACAGCGAATCACTCAGCCACCGAGGCAGAAACCAATAAAGGAGCAGCAAGATTAAAAAAAACAAATGTTTGGCGTTTACTTCACGAAACCTAAGACACATCCATTAATCATGTACAAATTGCATTGGTGAGTCGTTCATTAAGTTTACGCCCTCTAAATGTAAATATTTCCGACATGTACAGGACATTATAGACTGCTATTCCTCGTATATAACAGGACGACACACAAATGAATGTTGCTGTTACACAAATTCTATATCAGACGACTACAGTCGTAGGCAGATTTAGCCACCAAATGGTACTGATATACCGGCACGACGAGCAAACAGTCGAACCTATATAAACCACCTTGGGATGACGTAGACAGATCGACGTCTACCATGGAAATTATTTTTATGTGCATGCAATGAGGAAGACGTTCAAAAGATGAACAACAGAGAAGATTCAAGGACGCACTAATGATATCCATAAAACATCATCATCATTGAGTGCCGTCTCCGCAACGAAGGTTGGCTACCATGGAGCGCCATTTTGCTCTATCTCTTGCTTTGATGGTGCAGGTTGTCATCGGTTGATTTGTCCATCTTTTGATGTTACTCGTCCATGTTAATCTTGGTCTGCCTCTGCCTCTTTTACCTTGTATTTTCCCCTCCAGGATCACTTTCAGTAGGCTGTTGTGTCTTTTAACATGGCCTAAGAATCGCATTTGTCTTGTTCTAATTGTGTTCAGAAGTTCTCTTTTCATTTTTAGTTGTTTTAAGACTTTGTCATTTGTTTTCTTTTCCTTCCATCCAATTCTACCTATTCTTCTATATATCCACATTTCAAAGGCTTCATATTCTCTGTTCTGTTTTCTTGTCTAATGTCCATGTTTCAGCACCATATAGGAATATTGAGAAGATGTAACATTTTGCTATTCTTAGTTTTAGCTCTGGTGTTATTTGTTTTGATGTTAGTATGTCCTTCATGACATTAAAATTACTTTTTGCCATTCCTATTCTTTTGTTTATTTCAGTTGTACATTTTCCATCACTGGTTATAGTATGTCCAAGGTAGTTATAGTTCTGAACTGTCTCAAGGTCTATTCCTTCAATTTGATATCCACTTGTGGGTTTTGGGTATTTTCTTTGTTTATGATCATAGTTTTAGTCTTTTTGATATTCATATCTAGTCCATATTTTTTGCTTGTCGTGTTTATTTCATTAAGTAGTTGTTGTAGGTCTTTAGGATTTTCTGCTAGTAGTACAGTATCGTCAGCATATCTTAGGTTATTGATTATCTTTCCATTAATTTGTAGGCCTGGCATCTCTATGATGTTTTTAAAGATTTGCTCAGTGTATAGATTGAACAAGCTTGGTGATAGGATGCATCCTTGTCTTACTCCTCTTTTTATATCAATGGGTGTAGAGAACTCTTTGTTATATTTTATTATTGCTGTTTGCTCCCAGTATAGATTGCATATTAGTCGTATATCCATGTCATCTAGATGTATCTCTTTTAGGCATTCTATAAGTTGTTTGTGGTGTACTCTATCAAAAGCTTTGGTGTAGTCTATGAAGCAGGCATATATTGGTTTGTTTACTTCTGTGTATTTTTCGATTAATGTTCTCATGCAGAATATGGCTTCTTTTGTCCCGCTATTTTTCCTAAATCCAAATTGCTGCTCATCTAATTCAGTATTGATTTTATTCTGAATCCTTCCTTGTATAACTTTTAGCAAGATTTTTGTAACATGGCTCATTAGGCTTATTGTTCTAAAGTCACTGCATTCAACTGCACCATTCTTTTAGGCAATGCAATAAAAGTTGATGTTTTTAGTTCATTTGGTATGTATCCTGTGTGGTATATGTCGTTGCATATGTCTGTAATCACTTCAATGCCAAAATCTTCAAGTGCCTGTATCATCTCTATCTGTATGCTTTCAGGTCCTGCTGCTTTTCCCCTTTTCATTGTTTTTATAGCTTTTTCCACCTCAGATTTTAAGATTTTATAGCCTGATGTACATTTTATAACTGGTTTCTTGTCCCTTTGATCATGAAATAGTTCTGTTATATATTCCTGCCATCTATCTATGATATCCTTATTGTCTGTTAGCATTTTTCCTTTTTTGTCTGCAATGCATCCACCTTCTGTGGCTTTTTTATTTTTATTAGTCATTCTCTTTATTTCTGTGTGCATTCCTCTTAGGTCTTGTTTGCTTTCCATAGTTTCTATTTCTCTACATTTTTGGCTGAGCCAGTCTTCTTTTGCTTTTTTGCACATTTTGCGTATCTCATTATCTATTTTATTGTATTGGGCAGTGTTCTTCGCTTGTCTCCTTTCTTCCATTTTTTCTAAGATGGTGTTAGTTATCCATTTTTGTTTTTGTTCTTTTCTCTTTGGGTAAGGTGTCGCAGGCTTTTTGTATGCTTTTCTTTATGCATTGCCATTTGGTTGTTACTTTTTCATCAGGATTTTCTCTTCTGTATTGTTCAATTCCTTCCTCTAGCAGCTTCTGGTATGTGTTCTTTCCTTGTATTGTATAGGTATCTTTAATATCTTTTTGATTTAAAGCTGTTATGTCGAGTGGGTTTGTTGATGAATCAGATTTTTGCTTGTTTCTCTTTAGTTTGATTTTCATTTTAATCATTACAGGATTGTGATCAGAATTAATATCTGCTCCTGGGTAGGTTTTGGCTTTCTTTACGCTGTTACGGAACCTTTCTTTTATCATTATGTAATCTATTTGATTCCTCTTCCTATCTCCAGGGCTTTTCCATGTGTATAGTTTCCTTTTCTCTTGCTCAAAGTAGGTGTTACATATTATCAGCCTGTTTTCTTCACAGAATCCATAAAACACTGCAGTATTATTTATGATTTGTTCTCACTTTAAGCGAAAATATGAGATCAAAAGTAGACAAAAAAGGAAGTGGCGTCACCGGCCGTAATGTAAACAATTTGCGGTATGTTGACGACGCAGTCTTAATAGCAGAGACAGAGAATGAACTACAAGAGATGATATACATAATGGTAAAAGAAAGCAACAAGAAAGGTCTCAGTCTGAATAGTATGAAGAATAAGTAACGGTCAGATCGAAGAAACAATCACCACAATTGGAACATAAAATAAACAGGACAAATCTAAAGCAAGTGCAGGGCGTCAAAAATTTGGGCACAAAAATAACACCAGATGGAAAATCCACCACATAAGTAAAAAGTAGAATAGCTCAGGCCAAAATAGCATTTCAGATAGTGACAAATGTATTGTGCAACAAGTCTATGTCAAAGAAGTAAGATAGAGAGTTCAGCGGTCCTATATAAAGCTAATTCAGACCTTTAGAAGTGAATAATGGAAAGTAAACAAATAAATGAAGAGACGAATAGAGACCAGAGAAAGGGATTTCCCAGGATAATATTGAAAGTTCCTAGACAACTAAAAGGACGAATGAGGAAATTCTCAAAGAGGCTAACACAAAAAGGTAGCGCCTAAGAAACATCAGAGAGAAACAATCAACATTTTTCGGGCATATGAGAAAAGGAAAGTTGGAAAACATGGTTACACTTGACAAAATAGAGGAAAAGAGAGATCGCGGGCGATAAGGGGAGATATAGAAGGAAAGTTATTGGATATTTGGTGTCATGGCACGAAAAACAGTGAACAAAAGAATTGATACGATGTACTGTTGGCATAAAATTGTAGAAGAACATAATCGCCTACGCCAACCGGTCGAGCACATGATGATTATTTATTACACGTGTGAGAGTATCCCTAAGCTCAGCATGAGAAGCAATATTGTTAAGTGATTTTTAAATATCTAAAATTCATCAATAATTGCAAAATTTATCAGATTTGACTTGGAAAATAGATAGCCTGACAGCAGCCTTTGCAAAATTCATGAAAGTTGACTTGGGAATACACAGCTCATCAGACAAAGGCGCCATCTGCTAAAGATTTCATATGGTGCCTACAAATCAAACGGCTGTCTCATCTGTAAACATTTTTTTTTAAAACTAATAATAAAAAGACGTAAAACCGCAAAGAAGCGCCTATGGTGGGATTGGGGAGATCGGGGGTGGGAGCCTTCAGGGTTGGCTAGAATTGGTCCATCCATGCAGTTCTCGCGTCATGCAGCCGCAAAAAGATTCGCAAGATCTAGGTGAAATGAAGCAGCGAGCGAAACGTGTCAAGGCCGACACCACATTTGGTAGAGGCTGGTTGTGTACGTTACGTATGAAGAGGGATCGTTGATAAATATACCAGTTGTGTAAATGCAAACCGTCTAGTAACAAATGAGGTTTTCAAATTATTACTTGAAAGGGTTCATAATGATGAACCAGTAATAAACCAGGACTCTTGGAAGACGTCTCATGAAGACCATCGCTCTCTTGAAACATATTCAAGATGAAGTCTGAATGGAATGCTGGTCTTGATATACAATGTCGATCTTTGGACATGATCCCCAAGTTGGAAATAACAAGCGGTGGACTCGTTTCTCTTCGAAATCGTGGTTTGTTAGTGGCTTTACCATCCCCTGGTCTCTCGGTAGTGAGATCCGATGTATAGCTCTGTCAGATAACTGTGCATTATCCGTAAGATAAAAAAAAAACCTATGGGAGTTAAAAGTCGAGAATAAGAGGCAAAAACAGACACTCCTGGACAAAACTGTGTCGAGTCGAAATGAGCAGATATTGCGGCTTGTCGTAAACTAGCGACACAACACATCCACGGCCATATAATGGGTGGACGCAAAGAAGAGAAGACAGAGAGAGAGAGAGAGAGAGAGAGAGAGAGAGAGGTCTGATAAAGCTCTGTCTTCTTCTTTCTTTGATCACAGATCGACAGAACAATCAATAGCATGCACACATTGTGGCATCTTGTAGGAATGCACAAATAGTCATTCGCGATCATCGTCTTCATTCTTTGTAAGATGTCCCAAGTCTGGTTCACACCATGCACAGCTGTTTCCACTGTTCTCTGCAAGATTTGTATTGGTCTACCTTTCTTTAACAAGAGCCCAGTGTATGATAGTTCTTGTGAATGTTTCTGGATTCTTTGTTTAGAGCCCAGTGTATGATAGTTCTTGTGATTGTTTCTGGATTCTTTGTTTAGAGCCCAGTGTATGATAGTTCTTGTGAATGTTTCTGGATTCTTTGTTTAGAGCCCAGTGTATGATAGTTCTTGTGAATGTTTCTGGATTCTTTGATTAGAGCCCAGTGTATGATAGTTCTTGTGATTGTTTCTGGATTCTTTGTTTAGAGCCAAGTACATTGAAGTTCTTGTGAATGTTTCTGGATTCTTTGTTTAGAGCCCAGTGTATGGTAGTTCTTGTGAATGTTTCTGGATTCTTTGTTTAGAGCCCAGTGTATGATAGTTCTTGTGAATGTTTCTGGATTCTTTGTTTAGAGCCCAGTGTATGGTAGTTCTTGTGAATGTTTCTGGATTCTTTGTTTAGAGCCCAGTGTATGATAGTTCTTGTGAATGTTTCTGGATTCTTTGTTTAGAGCCCAGTGTATGGTAGTTCTTGTGAATGTTTCTGGATTCTTTGTTTAGAGCCCAGTGTATGGTAGTTCTTGTGAATGTTTCTGTTTGTGTTTGTGTGTGTGTGTGTGTGTGTGTGTGTGTGTGTATGTGTGGGCCCTTCACCCCTTCAGCAAAGCCATTCCTTAAAGTGTCTAAAACGGAGCACGTACTACGACGCCACCTCGAGGATATCAAATTGTGATCTTATTTATTATGCTGCATTCCTAATTATAGCAGGTTTGTCTAGAGACAAATTTAAATCAGGCTGAAATAAATAACGAAGAGTCAGAACTATGTATGGCTTCAAAGATGTTCAAATTATATGATAATTTAGGTGAGCACAGAATAGCAACACTAGTCTAACAGGAATGACGCAAGAGGCGATTACTCAATGGGTTAGCTACACTATCCTACAGACAACTTTAGTAAAAAATAAAAGGTAATAAATAACCGAATTTGTTTTTTTTTTAAGATCTGCGCTTCACGAATAGTTGGGAAAGTTATTGAGCGTAAACAGACGAGAAAAAAAAATACATAACGATTAAAACTGTTTATGAGACGTGCAATTTTTTTTTTTTTTTTTTTGGGGGGGGGGGGGGAAAGAACATGTAAAAGTAACACAGTGGACCAAGAAAGAAGAGCACGTTAATTGTAACGAAAGAAGGAAGCAGAGATGGCATTAGTTAAGGTAAGCACTGGCATAATAGATATATATATATATATATATATATATATTCCCCCTTATATAAGTAATATATATATTTATATATTTCCCCTTATACAAGTGTTATATATATTTATATATTTCCCCCTTATACAAGTGTTATATATATTTATATATTTCCCCCTTATACAAGTGTTATATATATTTATATATTTCCCCCTTATACAAGTGTTATATATATTTATATATTTTTCCCCTTATACAAGTGTTATATATATTTATATATTTTCCCCTTATACAAGTGTTATATATATTTATATATTTTCCCCCTTATACAAGTGTTATATATATTTATATATTTCCCCCTTATACAAGTGTTATATATATTTATATATTTCCCCCTTATACAAGTGTTATATATATTTATATATTTCCCCCTTATACAAGTGTTATATATATTTATATATTTCCCCTTATACAAGTGTTATATATATTTATATATTTCCCCCTTATACAAGTGTTATATATATTTATATATTTCCCCTTATACAAGTGTTATATATATTTATATATTTTTCCCCTTATACAAGTGTTATATATATTTATATATTTTCCCCTTATACAAGTGTTATATATATTTATATATTTTCCCCCTTATACAAGTGTTATATATATTTATATATTTTCCCCCTTATACAAGTGTTATATATATGAAGTGTAATTCTATTTGTTCCTTCGGGCAAAGGAAGAGAGAAAAGGAAAAATTAAAAAAATATGAGTAGGATAAAGACACAGGAGAATGGGGCGGAGGGGATGGAAGAAAAGGAGAAGGGGAGGAGAGCGATTTTTTTTCTCCCATTCATTGAATGCAGTCTCCACATGGACGATTGGCTACCGTGGAGCTCTGTTTCTTGCCTTGTGCACGTTGTTCACTCTCTTGTTGTATGTTACCAGTTGATTTTAGTTTTGGTCTACATCTGCTTCTTCTATCTTGTAACTTCCTCTTCAAAATGACTTTCAGCAGAATGATGTGTCTCTTCACACGTTACACACATTTCAGTTGCCTTTTTCGTATTGCGTTATGTAGTTTTTCTTGTTTTCCAGCTGATCTATAATTTCCTTGTTTTGTTTTTCTTCTTTTCCTTCAGCCAAATTCTTCACATTTTTCTATAGATCACCATTTCAAAGACTTCGGTTTATTATTGTAAGATATTAATTTCTAATCTCACAATTTGTGAGAAAATATTATCATCCAGCATACTAGAGTCAAAAGAGTGGGGAGAAAAAAGGGGGGGGGGGGGAGACCATGAACCAATGTGTTTAAAAGGTTAGGGGAAATTAAGCGCCTGCGATTGCAGAAGCAGATTAGACTGCCAAAGCTGACCAAAATCTAACCTCAACCTCCTAGTTGGTCTCCCCTAGTAAAAGTCTGCGCCTATTCAGGCTAGCTAACTAATTGAAGCTAGTATCACCGTGTTCTCTATAGTGGTGATTCTAGATCTAGTGTTGTCATAGATCTAGACAACACGAGTTAAACATTTTTTTTTCTAGTCATATCCCGAAACTAGACGAACTCCAGTCTCCAGTAAATGCATGAAATGTCAAGAAAGCCATTACGACCCGCCAGACTCAATGAGTCAAAAGGCTTTTGCCCCTAACAACTCGTGTTGATTACGTCAACAACAATTCTATCTATCTATTGACCTTGCGAGCCGTAGCCGGCCCATAGGGCGTAGACCAAGATACTCCTTCTCTTATCTAAATTGTTATTCTAGCAGTTTTCAATTCTTTTAAAGATATTTTATCAAATCTCGCCATTTGTCTCTGTTCTGTGCAAGCAGCTCTATCTCATTGAGGGAGCCGATTCCTGCTCTAACAACTCTAACAGGGTATATTTTCTGACGATAATTTGGAAACGTTTAAATACAACGACCATCAGCAAATGACATTATACTCCAGCAGTTTGTTGTGAAATGGTACTGATGATTGCCAAATTAATCTTCTTTTTTCCTCATCTGCTCGGCGGCATCTCAGCACAGGACAGCAGGAAAGCGAATCTGGCGCCGATCTAGGAATGTTGACAGACGTGATCTCTTACAGCGGGAACAAGTGTTTAACAGGGCCAGAAATCTGAGGAATGTGTGGCTTTGGTCTGCCCCGGAGACGTTTATATTACCAACACCCTAGCAAGCAAGACAACGGGGTTATGAGACGACCCAGTTCAGCAGAACACAAGGAGGCCGCCATATCAGCTATCAGTACATAAGATGAACTAGGAAAACATATTTATAGATATAGCTTTAAACTGATAGTGATATGTATTATTGCTACAATTCTGGACATTTATTTCAGGTGAAACTAGTTTTGGAGGAGTAATATCTATGTGCCATCTATAGCATTAGTTTCTATACAAAGATTGAGCCACTCATTTCCCTGTGGCTAACAATTTCATCAAGTGTAATTTTTCTCATGTCATTTCTGACTGTCCTCCAGAACTTTCTACAAGCACTAGGGGTTGTGCGCTTGGAGTTTTCCTTCTCTCGTTGACTGCTTTCCAGAATATTCTTATTCACTTCTCATTTTCTTGATCACAATCTCTCTACGTACACTAATCTCTCTCTCTCTCTCTCTCTCTCTCTCTCTCTCTCTCTCTCTCTCTCTCTCTATGTATGTATCTTTACCTTATTTATTAACTGTACAACGTTTAATACAGTATAGATATCCAGACTTGGACCCTAGATGCAAGAACAATAAGAAAAAAAGCCACTACCTAGATAAGTGCGTAGACGAATGACAGGAAACAGCTTGAGAGATCTTGGCATCTTAAACCGCGAGTTTCCACCCATATGTGATCGACCGCCTATCCAAAGTGTTTGGTGACTTCTGGATTGTGTCGCTTCAAGCATCGAGACTTACTATGCGAGGTGGCATTACTCACCTTCTCTGAGTACTACCCTGGTACACATTTCTGCGAGCGGATGGGTCGACCAGCTGGAGTATTCTTTTTTCCAACCGCGAGTACAACTCACGCTGCTACCAAACGAATCGGACATGGGTTGTTCGAACGTCGGTAGCCCGGTCGGGTGGTTTTCCCAGATAGGCTACCGAGGCCTCCTGGTTTGGAAACGTGATAAAGCAGAAAGATTTAGAAAATAAATAAAACTTCAAAAAACGTTGCGAGAACACCAGACCCAAGGGCCAACCACGAAAAAAGATGGTTTGATGGAATATTAATAACGTTAGGCAAAATAGCAGCAGAGGCCAACAGAAGAGTAAAGGACCGCAAAGTATATGTCCCCTCGACGCTGAAAGGCAAATGATGAAGGTAAGAAGAACACATTACAAGTGATTTGTGGTCAAGCTGGACCTTCTTTTAAAATGCCTCAAAAACAACGAGTGACAAATTGTGCCTGATAAAGTTCTTTGAGAACAATGTGCTCCTCGTCCTCGTGATGAGAGTCTAGACACAAAAATATATTCCAACTATTTGACTGGTCATTTCCGATACTCATGAGACGGCTCTACCCACAACAACGAGGGCCAACAATGTATAAGACACGATCAATCATGGCTGGCGAATCAAGACAACTCTGAAATTAAAGACTCAATTAATTTTTCTTCTTCTACCTTTAAGCTCCCTGTGGAGTACAGGTTTTCAACAAACACTTTACAAGCCATTCTGTTTCTTGTCATTCTTAAGATCATTCCATGTTTTCCCCATCATCTTCATTTCTGCTTCCATCTGTCTTCTCCAAGAATTCCTTGATCTTCCTCTTAGTCTTTTTCCCCTAGGGATCTCAAAAGAAGGCCTGTTGTGTAAAACTCTCAATTGGCTTCCGCAGTGTGTGTCCTATCCAGGGTCATCGTCTTCGCTGTATCTCTTTATCCACTGGTATTTCACTGGCACATTTCCATAATTCCATGTTAGTGATTTTGTCCTGTCATTTCCGTCCTTTATTCTGCGTAAGCATCCATTAATGAAAGTCTGTATCTTCATGTATTCATTCATCCGCAGGCTCATCCACTATTCATCCCGAATATTTATCAATTCTTTAACCAAGCCAACACCATATACCCACTCATTCATCCACCCAACTACCCACCATCCCAATCTATCCTTCACTCATCCATCAACCCAACTATCACCATGTCCATCTATCCTTCACTCATCCATCCACCCAACTACCCACCATCACAATCTATCCTTCACTCATCCATCAACCCAACTATCCACCATGTCCATCTATCCTTCACTCATCCATCCACCCAACTACCCACCATCCCAATCTATCCTTCACTCATCCATCAACCCAACTATCCACCATCTCCATCTATCCTTCACTCATCCATCAACCCAACTACCCACCATCCCAATCTATCCTTCACTCATCCATCCACCCAACTACCCACCATCCCCATCTATCCTTCACTCATCCATCCACCATCTCCATCTATCCTTCACTCATCCATCCACCCAACTACCCACCATCCCCATCTATCCTTCACTCATCCATCCACCCAACTACCCACCATCTCCATCTATCCTTCACTCATCCATCCACCATCTCCATCTATCCTTCACTCATCCATCCACCATCTCCATCTATCCTTCACTCATCCATCCAACATCTCCATCTATCCTTCACCCCTCCATCCACCATCTGCATCTATCCTTCACTCATCCATCCACCATCTCCATCTATCCTTCACCCCTCCATCCACCATCTCCATCTATCCTTCACTCATCCATCCACCATCTCCATCTATCCTTCACTCATCCATCCACCATCTCCATCTATCCTTCACTCATCCATCCACCATCTCCATCTATCCTTCACTCATGAATCCACCATCTCCATCTTCCTTCACTCATCCATCCACCATCTCCATCTATCCTTCACTCATCCATCCACCATCTCCATCTATCCTTCACTCATCCATCAACCATCTCTCCTTCACCCATCCACCATCTCCATCTATCCTTCACTCATCCATCCACCATCTCCATCTATCCTTCACTCATGCATCCACCATCTCCATCTATCCTTCACTCATCCATACTTCACTCATCCATCCACCATCTCCATCTATCCACATAAACATCCATCTTACACATGCGTACACAATATATCAAACAGTCAAGAGTCAGTCAGTAACTGCAAGTCAGAAACTATCACTTCAACCACATTTCGTCCCAGACTGCAAGAAATTAGCATCAGCCTAAAGGGAGGGAAGTGGGGGATTACTCCTCTACTCGTCCGAGTGGTGCAAAGGGGAGGAAAAGGGTTTGGGGGGGGGGGAAGTGGGGGAAGGGGTGGCGGGGAATAGACAAGAAAGTTCACATTCCATCAGGGTCAGCCATTTTCTCGTCACGCGCACTGCAGGTCGTGTGAACACGTGCGATGTTCAGCCCTGCACTCTCCCCACCCGCCGTTAAGTAGAATCAAGAGTCGTCCAGGGCTGGAACTGTGTTATCATGTTTACCATCACTGGTCTCGCTGATCACATTCTCATCTCTCTCTCTCTCGGCTTCTTTCGCCCGCTCCCACAACAATATCTTTCCCCTTAACAAATGCGCATCGCATGAAGTCGTGATTTACTTATGCAGCAGAATCGAGCGGACGTGCTGCGGTACAGGTCAATGGTTCCACCAAAGCATTTCGTACATGTAGAATATAAGATGGGAATGGAATTACAAAAACTGAAGATCACACACACAATGAATTATTACAGTTATTAATGCAACTGTAACTACACAGCAGTTTCTCACTAATATAATTTTTTTTTTAAAAAGTAAAGTACCCCCGTCACGCCAAGTGGCGTACAGGGAGTATGGTGTTAGTGACCATAAATTTTACAGACCTTCGGCACGTGATTTTTGGGGTAATGTGGCCGGTATTACGACCCGCGCCGCTTTACTTTCCCAGAAAAAAATCCGGTACCCATTAAAGGCGGGGTGAACCTGGAAGCCGTCGGTTGGGATCGAACCCTACCGCTTGTCCTTTGTAGTCCAGTTCACTAACCACTGAGCTATCGCGGCTCCCTCACTAATATAATAGTTTGCGTATATGTTTCTTGAAAAGTATGTAATTGGTTTTGGTATACGGAGGTTAGGAGCCTCGGTAGCTGGGTGGTGCATGTGCTCACTTCCTGACCAGAAAGGTTGGAGCTCGAATTCCAGAAGTGGGAGATTTTTTTGTTATGATAGACAAGCTCCGGGGTTCATCCAGTCTTTAAAAATGGGTGCCACAGAGTTACAGAAGTTATAGTGGCTTGGCAGGAAACCGAGCATATCACCAAACATTTGCGGTGGTAAAAAAACAATTGGTCACTAACACCCTATTCTTCCAAACGCTAACAAAGTGTGGCAGGGATGGAACTTAAGAAACTGAGAGAGAGAGAGAGAGAGAGAGAGAGAGGGGGGGGTGAGTAATTAGAAATCGCTGTAACTAAAATTTTAATAACATTTTCAGGCCGAAAAAATCAGTGCATTTCAAACGTTACAAACTTTAAGTTACCAAAACGTCATTAACATAATGATGCCAAATGATGAAGTTTATAAGTAAAATGTATAGTGAAAAGATGAATAAGACAGGGCCCATTCTATCACTGTATTTATTCAACTTATACACTCAGCAGATCTTTAACGACATCATGGGATGCCAGACCTAAACATCAATTAATAAATAATCAATAACCAAAGATATGCTGATGATACCGCATTAAAGACAAAACATCCAATATGGTTTCGATATAAAATATTTAAAATACTATTAAAAAACAACTTGTATTATAAGCAAAGAAAACACACAAAATATACAAGTGGAAGTCAACGTGGATGGAAAGAACCTAGAAAGAGTTCAAGAGTATTGATATCTTGAACAAGGTATAACGAATGATGGACAAGACGGAAATGAACAAAAGAATAGGAATGGCAAAAAGCAATTTTAACAACAGGAAAAATATAATCACATGAAGCAGATAACAACGAATTGTAAACTGTTATATTTAGTCAACATTCAAGTAAAGTACAGAGACATGGACATTAAATAAGAAATCAGAGCAGAAGTCTTTAAAATGTGGATCTACAGAAAAATTGGAAAATTGGGTGGAAGGGAAAAAAAAAAAACAATGAAGTTCTAAATCAGCTAAAAATGAAAAAAAGAACAACTTAACACAATTCGAATAAGACAACTGAAATTCTGGGAGCAAGTGAAGAGACACAATACCCTTCTAAAGGTCTTCTTGGAAGGGGAGGTGCAAGGTAGAAGAGGCAGAGAAAAACTAAAGTGTACTAATAAATCAAAAGATGGGCATGTGAAACTATGACAACATGCACCTGCAAGATAAGAGTAAAATGGCGCTTCACGGTAGCCAAAGTGGCAACGACACTCAATGATAATGATAAATAAAATGTCCATTTGAAGTTATGCAGATGGGACTACAAGTCCGAACAGGCACAATTAGTCGCTGTGTGCTGATGAACATTTTGAGGAGAAGAACGAAGCACCTACGAGTTTATCCAGAATGCTGTGACGATAATCTAATTTAACATAAAATGCGACAACTACTATAGCTAATGCTGTTATGTCTTGTTTTTTACATTCACTTCCAGTCAGGAAAGAACGCTCTGTTCGCCAGAGCACCGCTTTCAACAATGTCATGATATCTGTACTTGTAGACCTACACATCAAGAATTTTAGGGAAGTCAATTTGTTGAACATCATAAGAGATACATCTCCCATCGTAACCGCATCAGTAACATTATATAAAGATGCATTATATAAAGATGTACCTCCCATCAGAACTCACTTTAGTAACATTATATAAAGATGCATTATATAAAGATGTACCCCATCAGAACTCACTTTAGTAACATTATATAAAGATGCATTATATAAAGATGTACCTCCCATCAGAACTCACTTTAGTAACATTATACAAAGACGCCTCTCCCATCAGAACTCACTTAGTAACATTATAAAAAGATGCCTCTCCCATCAGAACTCACTTTAGTAACATTATATAAAGATGCCTCTCCCATCAGAACTCACTTTAGTAACATTATATAAAGATGCCTCTCCCATCAGAACTCACTTTAGTAACATTATACAAGACGCCTCTCCCATCAGAACTCACTTTAGTAACATATATAAAGATGCCTCTCCCATCAGAACTCACTTAGTAACATTATATAAAGATGCCTCTCCCATCAGAACTCACTTTAGTAACATTATATAAAGATGCCTTCCCATCAGAACTCACTTAGTAACATTATATAAAGATGCCTCTCCCATCAGAACTCACTTTAGTAACATTATATAAAGATGCCTCTCCATCAGAACTCACTTTAGTAACATATATAAAGATGCCTCTCCCATCAGAAACTCACTTTAGTAACATATATACATACTAAGGTCACTCAGAAGTTATGAGCCCAAAGGCGCAATTAGTGAGACTGATTTAAACCACGACACAACGCAGCAGTGGGCACTAAATGCCAATTTTAAGGGCGGGCGACTGCGGTTGAACAAGATGACAAATCTATCTTCACCGGGTTATCTCAACTTCGGCTTCTGCCGGAGAGATTTGTAGGACCCTGTCGCTCACCAGTGCAGTCGAATCGAAGTTCGGTTCTGAGTTTTTATTTCACCCTCGTCAGAATTTTTTGTGTTTTTTTTTTTCCAAACCCTACCGTGATTCGAACCCGCCATCTCCTGGTATAGAACAAAGCAAATTTTCGATTTTCCCACCCGCTCTCCATTAGATGCAGGCTAAGAGATGTTACAGGTTTATATGCATCCTGTATATTAAAAAATGATAAAAGTATGACCTCATTGATATGATCATCCTCATCATTGAGTGCCGTCTTCGCATAGAAAGTTGGCAACCATGGAGCGCCATTCCGCTCTGTCTCTTGTTTTGATGGTGCAGATTGTCATAGGTTGACTTGTCCATCTTTTGATGTTACTCGTCCATGTTAGTCTTGGTCTGCCTCTTCATCTTTTACCTTGTATTTTCCTTTCCAATATTACTTTTATTAGGCTGTCGTGTCTTTTAACATGCCCCAAAAATTTCATTTGTCTTGTTTGAATTATGTTTAGTAGTTCTCTTTTCATTTTTAGTTGTTTTCAAACTCATTGTTTGTTTTTCAACCTCATTGATAACGAAAGGAAAACAAGACCCTTCCATGCCGAGCGTGTAGTGCAGAGAATTACTATAGGTCGTTTCAAAATATTTTGAAGGTGTTTAAAATTCCATATCTCTGCAACCAATTGATTGATAATGCTGAAATTTTGCATATGGTCTTGTGATTTTTGGCCCAAGAAGTACATTCATTTCCTCACAACAAAAGTATAGTTTTAAATATTCTTTATTTGAAGTATACAAATTTAAGGCAATTTTGTCAAACCATATATTTGGAGGAATTACCGCTTCATATGAGTGAGCACCCACGGACTTGTCATCTTGAACGTAATGCGCGCCAATTTCCTGTTTTAAAGCATAAAAAAACACATACAACGCGTCATAGTTAAATTTTATATCCGGTGATCCCATTTCTGTCGTTTTGTTGTGATTTATGTGCAACGGCGTATCCTAATTATTGGGTAATTCGTTAAAATTGTGATCTGTTAGTCAATGGTTTAAAGTAAGTTCATTACATTGCAATCAGTGGCAATAAAGGTGTATAAATATTTTGCATAGAAGCTAAGCGTGGAAAACTGTATCGAAGCATCCCCCAGCCAGAAAAGAGAACTATTCACGCATTGGGTATAAGCAAACGCTTTTTCAAACAAGTGCTTAAAGCTAACGGAGTGTCCCAGTTCAATCAAGACTAGGACGCTAGAAAGAAAAGAAAGTAGTAGATAGTTTGACAAGGAAGTGATTAGAAGAGCAATTTGTAAAATGTTCGATTCCAAGAAAACTGTGACTTTAAGAAAACTGAAAATTGACTGAGAGCAGAAAATGACATTGTTGTGGTCGAAAAAAACATTATGGAGAACTGTTAGAAGCATCGGTTTTACGTTTAGAAAGTACGATAGTGGTTAGAAATGTCATCTGCGAGAAGCCGCACTTAGTTTCTATGAGGAGTAAATATATACGTGAAGTACGGGAAATGCGTAACAAAGGTTATGATATTGTATTTCTAGATGAATCTTGGATAAATTCTCACCACACAAGTGCAAAGGAATGGCAGTTATCAGATGGAAGTATTAAAAGATGTGTACCCACTGGAAAAGGACAGCGTATTATAATGGCACATGCAGGCAGCCGAAAAGAAGGGTTGTGTGAAAAAATGCAGAACTTATATTCCCTCTAATTATACTGACAACCGGACTATCACACCGAGATGAATGGCCATATATTTAGAGAGTGGATTGAAAATACTCTTCTTCCAATTCTAGACAGACCATCCTGTCTGGTAATGGACAACGCGTCGTACCACAACGCTGTGGCAGAAGAAGACACAACTTCCTACATCTACCAGTACAAAGATGTTATAAAGATTTGGCTAAGAAAGGAAGGAATCCATTTAACGAGGGATTTTGAAACCTGAATTACTGTCACTTGTAAGAAATCGCAAAAGACCAAAGTATTCCAAATAGACAAAATCATTCAACAGCATGGTCATACGTGCTGAGACTGCCCCCTTATCATCCACAATTAAACCCCATTGAACTCGTTTGGGCAAAAATTAAAGGGCAGGTGCAGCTGAGAATACAAGTTTTAACTATGCGATATAAAAGGACTGACATATGCTGCTCTATCACAGATTGATAAAGATTTTTGGTGCATATAAATCACTTTCATATGTCGTTTACGTAAAATAATGAAAGTCACATAGAAAGACATAAAACGAACAATGTTAGCTCTTTACAGTGAAGAGGATCCGTGCTTACATCGGACTCTTTAGTTCACATGCGTACCCATAAACAATAACTTTGCTTGATATGTCATGCTCGTTATCGCTCGCAACGGATAATTAATTTTTAATGTATTCTTTGTTGTATATTGTTTAAATAGTTTTCATTAATGGAACTGTTTATACGCTGATTTGTTTTAGACCGTCTGTAAAGGCTATAACATTGACATTCTCATAGTATTTTAAAGAAATAAACAATAGAAAGTAAACAGTTGATAAACGCCTCCCAACTTTCAAGTTGTGTAGAGACGCCTATGTCGAGAAGCTGATTTCCATTAATGTACGGTAAATTATTTCTCAGGAGCAAAAAGATCCGTAAATTCACTGAGATCAAAGGAAAGTGCTGCTTCATGATGAAGCATACTTCTACATCATTAAATTTTGTGAAATCGGTGGGACCTTGGAAAAACAAGGCCAGATGCAAAAAAATCAAGTTTGTAAGTGCAGGGAAAGAGGAGATATTCCATGTAATCGTGAACATTTAGATTTGAAACGACCAATAGTAGTGACAATGGAGTGATTTGATTCAACAATGGAGAGATGATTTGATTCAACAATTGACATGGTGATGGTCCCACAAGAAACGACCACCTTTTTTTTCTACCTAGTATCTAAATGAGAGTTCATGACAGATAAGTCCGGAAATTGTAGTCGTTGATCATCATTCTTATCGGAACCATTCGCCAGAAATAAAAGTCTGACATGACATTGCCGCTTAATAATGTGTGTGTCCGTCTAGTAGGCGATGCCAACGTTTCAGCCAATTAACACACAAACACGTTTATTGGACACGTATAAATCATAAGTCAGCTCTAAGACGAATCACACAGTGACAACAATTACATACAGTGAATAATGATATGATTCTAGCGTGCGTTAAAGTAATGAACATCGCAGGTGTAAAATGGCGAATTAAATAAGAGATCTTCGGTGCAAATAATTTTTATGCAGACACTTTGAGTGCATTGCTTTTATATTGAAAACAAAGTATTGTTTGTGTCAATAGTTTCTCTTTAATAAGGCTACAGACACTGTGTGCAGGGAGATAACAATTAACACGTAACTCGTTGTTGTTCTCTTTCTTTGTTTATTGATCCCCGCGGCAATGAATGTTTTCCTGTTAGCCCCATCCCGCCCAGATACCAAAGTAATCGTGTCGCAATCATACCAGCCGTCTGTGCCTGTCCACGTGGTACGACAACTAACCAATCGCTGCTCGACATGTAAAGTGGCGACATGCGTCTGAGAGTCCTCTTTTTGAGTTGATAAGTGAAATCTTCCAGGGCGTAACTATTATATTGATTGAGCCAGAAAAGAAATACTGACAGGAACGTCTTCAGCAGTTATGTATTCTAGTTAGTTGGTAGCTGATCCAGTAAATGTGAACACATGCCCTCTGACCAAATTCCAGGATTTGTAAATGTCAGTGAGTTGTTACATTGCAATTATGGGCTTTCAAATTTTGTTTATGCTTTGGATGAAGAACTTGTAACAATCAAGAAGTAAGAGTTAACAAAGTAAAACATGATGTTCAACAATTTCGCAAATGCATACACACAACTGGCAATCAACATGTGATACTGTTGAACTCTGCATATAGGACCCTTTTCGTCTTGTCAGATGGTCTATTTATTAAAGTTGTTGTTTTTTTTTTTTTTTTTGGGGGGGGGGGGGTTGAGGTTTTGTTTTTGTCGGACACCTTCCCTCGTGGCTAATTCTACCAATGTTTGACAGACACACACGGTCACAGAATGAACAAGTCAGGCCCACTGATCCACGGGGTTTTGTTGCCCTTTTATACTTTATATCTGTTTAAGAATTTAAATACCTAGAAACTCTAGTGACAAACGATAATTCGCAAACAGCAGAAATAGACTCAAGATGCAACAAAGCTTGTCAACTCATTGAACAACTATCATCACTATTGTCCAACAAAGAAATAACTCTAGAGGCAAAACTGGCACTCATTAATGCAATTTTCATTCCAGCGATGTGCTATCAATGCCAATCCTGGACCCTAGATGCAAGAACAATAAGAGAATAACCTCTACTGAGATTAAATGAGTTAGACGATTGACAGGAAACAGCCTGATAGATAAGACCAGAAATGAAGAACTGAGAAAACGCTGGGAATAACCCCTGCCATAGAATACATAAAGAAACAGCATATAAAATGATTTGTCCACTTTACAAGGCAGAAAGATCAAAACTCAACACAACGAGCCTTCAATAAACGTTGCGAGAATACCAGACGCAAGGCCCGACCACGAAAAATATGGATTGACGGATTATTAGAAACACTACGAAACATAACGGCAGCAGAAGCGAGCTATATATATATATACGAGAGAGAGAGAGAGAGAGAGAGAGTGGTTTGTAGTGCAAACGGAAGTGATGCAGGGGTGCATCCTCTCCCCATACTTGCTCAACTTCCACACTGAGAACATGAGAAATGTCAGATACGATAATAATTGTGTCACGTGCAACTCTTTCTCAATAAACATCACAATAATACCACAGCTATACGCTGAAGACGCTGTTTACATCTCAAACTGCGCAAATGGATTAGAAGAGACAAATGAGTCTGTTAAAAAAGAAATGATAGAAAGCGAACAAAACCTTTACTCAAAATTGCATTAAAAACAAAAATAATGTCCACCAAGATGCAAAAGGCTAACTCAAAATCATTATCGGCAATGAAGAACTTGAAATGGTAACAAATTATGAATATTTGGGATCTGTAATAACTAATAGTGGAGATTGCCAGAAGGAGATTCAAAGAAGACTATCAACAGCAATGTAAAAAAGTAAATTCCTTAATGAGTATATGGCATAATACCAACAAGGCATTATAATTAAAACTACCGTGAACATGATTCTTCCAGACAACAACATATGGCTGTGAATCATTGATAATCTTGTAAACAGCAATGAAGAAGAGCGGTTATTTGGAACAAAAATACTAACGAAAAATCATTAGGATACCTTGAAGAACGAAAAAGAAAATGAAGAAATATTAAAAGACCTAAACATTGAAAAAGAACTGGTTTATAAATAACATCTCTCTCTCTCTCTCTCTCTCTCTCTTTCTCTCTCTCTCTCTCTCTCTCTCTCTCTCTCTCTCTCTGCGATCAAGACTTAATCAGAGTAGGATTCCAGACTCTCTCATGAAGTCAGCGGTCTGTTTGAGTAATTCGATTGCCCATATAGTTTTTCTTCCAGGGAGGTGGCTGTGGACCACATTGCTCTTCTCAAGTCTGTGTGCTGGGGCAATCCTGTAGATAACATCTGAGAGAGGAAGCTAAAAAACTAACGGAACGATAAAAGACACAGTGAGTTGAAAATAACAAAACAGAACTCATGTTTCTAAGAAGACGAAACGAAGAAGAGGTTTGTTACAGATATACAATTGATAAAATATACTTTGACCTTGACAAGTGAAGTGGAAGATCTGAAAGAGGTTCAGCTGCGGTTTGATGAGAACAACTGTCTGCAAAGGTCACGCAACCCATTGATGGAATTGTGAAGCCCTTTTCTATTTTTAGGAAAGAAAGGTAAATGTGGTCCCTTAAACACAGCCCATGGATAATGAAGTGCTAGTGACGTCATCAGTTGAGGTGGTCAGTTTCATTCCTCGTTCTATTTTTTTCCCAGAGAACAGACCTGGTACCCTCGGAACTCTGAGGGCCTTTCATATTCGGAAACGAAAACAAAACTTTGATCAATTGGCATTTGAACCCCAGACATCCAGGTCGGCAAGCGAATGCATTAACTAACCACTACGAGACCGAACATTCCTATTTCTATTAAGAAATTTTTGTATCATTAGTTCAACTTGTTGAACATATTTCCTTCCTTCACTCCAACCACAGACATCTATAGAGGAATGCCAGAAAGGGAACTACCGGAAAACCTCCACTTCGTGACGTTTTCATCTGCGCGAGCTGTAGACGGCTGACGTCATTCTACTACTACAACCCTCCATGGTTACAAAGTTGAGAAAGTCACACACGTTGGGGGGTTTCTGGAGTTCCCCATTCTGCACTGTGGTCTTCCTTTTGACTATGCTTCAAACATACATCAATACCACCTTTGATGGTTAAACGTATTATTATTCATCAGAACAGCAGCAGGCTACACAGACCACTTCGAAGTTAGATCAGGTGTAAGACAGGGGTGCGTACTATCCCCCCTACTGTTTACTACATACATGGACCATATATGCAAGCTAGCCAACCAATCAGAGACAGAGGAGATCAACGAGCTTTTATTTGCAGACGACCAGGCACTAATACATGAAACAATAGAAGACCTACAAGAACACTTAAACAAACTCAACATCTCAGGCACAAAATACAACATGAAAATCAACATCAACAAAACAGAAGTCATGAATGTCGCCAAAAATAAACAGAACATCAACATAACTATAGAAGGCAGATAACTAAAACAAGTAGAGGAATTCAAAACATAGGAAGTCTAATGACAAACGATAATTCTCAAACAGCAGAGATAGAATCAAGATGCAACAAAGCTTGTCAAATCATTGGACAGTTATCACCACTATTGTCCAACAAGGAAATAACTCTGGAGGCAAAACGAGCACTATACAATACAATCTTCATCCCAACGTTGTGCTACCAATGCCAGACCTGGACCCTAGATGCAAGAACAATAAGAAAAATAACCTCTACAGAGATGAAATGTGTTAGACGAATGACAGGAAATAGTCTGATAGATAAGATCAGAAATGAAGAACTGAGAAAAAAGCTAGGAATAGCCCCCACCATATAATATATAAGGAACCAACAGATAAAATGGTTTGGCCACGTGACAAGGCAGAAAGAACAAAACACAACACAATGAGCCTTCAACAAACGTTGTGAGAACACCAGACCCAAGGATCAACCACGAAAAAGATGGGTCGATGGAATATTAGAAGCACTAGGAAACATAACAGCAGCAGGGGCGAACAGAAGAGCAAAAGACCACAAACTATATCTCCCCTCGACGCTGAAAGGCAGATGAGGAAGGAAAGAAGAAGAAGAAGATTATTCATCCTTTGTCCCACAAAGTGAGAGACGCACCTCGGCGTCCTTCGCTCAATCCGACCCACATTGCCTAAGAACAATAGCTATATAGTTCAAATGTCTGTCCACGACCTATCTCGCGAGATAATGTGGCTAAATGGTGTAATGAAAATGAATACACAATTTCTCACTTGGAAACAAAAAATCCGATTTGGAAATATCGATTTACATCTAATCACAAAAGTGTAGTGAGCAGGATAGTATGAGTCAACAAAATTCAGCGACGGACCAATCAGTAACTTGAAAGCAACAGATGAGTTGTTATTCTATGACACGTTATCGCTAGTACTGTCAATCACTGCGGTCTTTCCCCGCCTCACTTGCTTTTTTTTTTATAAATACAAATATTGTTATAAGACATGACTAAGATAGCAACGCCCTTCCGTTATAGGAAGTGTGGTAAACTTAGTTGTATCAAAATGTGTTGTGTACTGAATCACTGGGGAGCCGCGATAGCTCAGTGGTTAGTGCACTGGACTACAAAGGACAAGGGGTAGGGTTCGATTCCAACCGACAGCTTCCGATTACACCCAGCCTTTAATGGGTACAGGATTTTTTTCTGGAAAGTGAAGCGGCATGGGCGTAATACCGACCACATTACCCCAAAAAGCATGTGCTGAAGGTCTGTAAAATGTATGGTTACTAACACCATATTCCCTATACGCCACTTGGCGTGACGGGCTACTTTACTTTACTACTTACTTTTTTATAGAGTTGTGTCTGTAGTGTTGTATCTATGGGCCAATGGATTTTCCTCAGTCTGCTATATTTTTTATAGAGTTGTGTCTGTAGTGTTGTATCTATGGGCCAATGGATTTTCCTCAGTCTGCTATATTTTTTATAGAGTTGTGTCTGTAGTGTTGTATCTATGGGCCAATGGATTTTCCTCAGTCTACTATATTCAGTGCAGTCTTGAAATATGTGTTCAGCAGTCTGGGGTGCCTGTCCACATGTTCATGTGGCTGAAGTGCCAATCTTGAATTTTGTATACATGCGACTATGGATTCAAAACTGAATCCACATTTTCCGACCTACACAACTTAGGGGTTCTTCTAGTCTTTGAAAATATGTACATCCGACTTTCAGTGAGAAAGTAGAACGCCTGATGCCAAAAGTAAAGTAAAGCCTCGTCAGGGAATATGGTTTTAGTCACCATAACATGTATAGATCTTTATCAACTTATATATGGGGTAATCTGGTCGGTATAACGCCCGTGTCTCTTTACTTTCCCAGAAAAATATCCGGTACCATTGGCTGGGTGAACCCAGATGCCGTCGATCAGGATCGCTCTTGTCCTCAGTAGTCTAGTTCACTCATTATCATTGAGTGCCATCTCCGCATCTAAGGTTGGCTATCATGGAGCGCCATTCTGCTCTGTCTCTTGCTTTGATGGTGCAGGTTGTCATAGGCTGGTTTGTCCATCTTTTGATGTTACTCGTCCATGTTAGTCATGGTCTGCCTCTACCTCTTTTACCTGTTTTTTTCCCTCTATGATTACTTTTAGTCGGCTGCTGTGTCTTTTTACATGATCCAAAAATCGCATGTGTCTTGTTTGAACTGTGTTTAGTGGTTTTCTTTTCATTTTTAATTGTTTTAATATATCATCATTTGTTTTCTTTCCCTCCCATCCAATTCTATCTATTCTTCTATATATCCAGTTCACTCTAACCACTGAGTTATCGCGATTTCCAGGACGCCTGTTGTGGTCAGTGGTAAATATTCCGGTATTCATGGAAACATCTACACCTGATTTCCCATAATCTAATGTGGTAACCACACAGCTAACTATAATAAATCTATATAGTTGGTAGTGGGTAACAAGTACTCTTTTAATACAAAATCAATTGCGTCATAAAAATGTGAGAAAGGCACGCTGCTTTTCCCATATTTGTTGTTACATGATATATTCACTCAAAGCCAGGATTCACTTTAATATCTGAATTGCCTAGATCTTGTTTGTCACACACATACACAAAACACACACAACCAACGTGCAAACTTTAAGTCTTGTTTCATCACTACTACGCCATTTTAAAGAGGTTTATATTATTCTCCGGATATTCCAAAAGAACAAAGAGGGCTAAGAACACAGTATAGACTCACCGACAGACTGTAGGGAGCGGAAATATTAAGAAAGGATTAATCAATTTTAAGCTATTTGTGTCTCAATAAATCATTATAGTAAACGTGTCATAAACACAGCATGTGTTTGATTAAATGTGTTTATTATCTGCACGGAGCTCTCATAGTTATGCCCTTAGGGCCCAGCCCGACCTAAGATGGAGATCTTTTTGGTCCCCAGTAAACACAATTTTAAACTGTGAATATGAAATTTGTTGTGAAATCGTCATCAGAAATACTCATACAAGTCAATCACAATGAAAATTGACTTTCCATGTACCATCTTTTGGTTATCATCAGCGATGTCCGTCATCCGTTCAGACTCTCAACGTTCCCTTTCTCCTAAAATTCCAAAAATGCATCCTCACCCGCCTCCACAAATGTTCCAAAGAGTCATCCTCGCCCTCCTCCACAAGTTTTCTAAGAGTCATCCTCGCCCTCCTCCACAAGTTTTCTAGAGTCATCCTCGCCTCCTAAATGTTCCAAAGAGTCATCCTCCCCTCCTCACAAGTTTCTAAAGAGTCATCCTCGCCCTCCCCACAAATGTTCCAAAGAGTCATCCTCGCCCTCCTCCACAAATGTTCCAAAGAGTCATCCTCGCCCTCCTCCACAAGTTTTCTAAAGAGTCATCCTCGCCCTCCTCCACAAATGTTCAAGAGTCAGCCTCGCCTCCTCCACAAGTTTTCTAAAGAGTCATCCTCGCCTCCTCCACAAATGTTCCAAAGAGTCATCCTCGCCCTCCTCCACAAATGTTCCAAAGAGTCAGCCTCGCCCTCCTCTACAAGTTTTCTAAAGAGTCATCCTCACCCTCCTCATCTTCTCCACTAAGATTACAAAAACTTATCCTCATTTTTTCCCCACTTCTTCTTCTTCTTTCCTTCTTCATTTGCTTTTAAGCATCAAGGGGAGATATCATTTGTGGTATTTTACTCTTCTGTTCGCCCCTGCTGCTGTTATGTTTCCTAGTATTTCTAGTCAATCCATATTTTTCGAGGTCGGCCCTTGGGTCTGGTGTTCTTGCAACGTTTATTGAAGGCTCGTTGTGCTGTGTTTTGATATTTCTGCCTTGTCACGTGGCCAAACCATTTTATCTGTTGTGTCTTTATGTATTCTATGGCGTGATTATTCCTAGCTTTTTTCTCAGTTTTTCATTTCTGATCTTATCTCTCGAGACTGTTTCCTGTCATTCATCTAACACATTTCGTCTCGGTAGAGGTTAGTTTTCTTATTCGCATCGAGGGCTCAGGACTGGCATTGGCAGCACAACGTTTGGATGAAGATTGTATTGAGATTTTCTGCTAAAGTTAATATTTATTTAGGAATTATATTTCTGTAGTTAATGCTCGTAACAGACAACAAATCAAAGATTGGCAAATCTAAGAGTACTTGGGGTATTGGGGAAAAGGGGGAGGGGGGTGTAATATTTACTTTAATCACAAAAGTTTTTTACAAAATATTTTTTTTAATATTTTTTTTAAAGACATCCTAATCATTTAAAATGTATAATAGAAGTATGTGTACTTTATATTTCTGTAAAGACACAGATGGGCAAATTATGTAAAGTATAAATAACAAACAGTTCTGTGTTTTGTAGTTCATGCAGAGTTATTACCCTTTCATTAGTGACAAAACGTTATAAGCGAAATATTTGCGCATTAGAATCTGTCATGTTAGACATCAAGGAAAAGGTTTTATCGGAAATGAGAATGTAAGCAGGAAATAAACATCAGATAAAGAGAACAGAGGTGTGCTATGTCAAGTTTGTCGATTAGTGTGTTAAAGGAAATGAACAAGATATGGAATTCGAGAAGAAATAAAATGAAGTGGAAGAGGAAGAAGAAGGGAGATTGGCGGAAGAAAGAAGAAATACAATTTTAAGAAGAATGAGCAGAAGTAGAAGAAGAAAACGGTGTATTAAAGTAAAAGAAGACGAAGATGAGAAGGAGGAGGTGGAAGAAGAAGAGGTGAAGAAGAAATAGGAAGAAAGAGTTTCAATAGTAATTGCTAACGACACACTAGAGGACAAGGCTGAGGGCAAAACTGACAAGAAGACAACATTACGATAGTTGGAAGAAACGCATTAAATTATGAATGAATAACTTCTTGGAGAATGTACTAAAACAAAGCAAGAAAAAGGTAGTTGTGGAGATACTTTACAGTCAGACTCGGGCACGAAGATACATCTCATCCCATCATTAATATATTCATAGCCAATACTGAACTCTGATCTAAATAAAGACACACAAAAACGTAAATAACATTGTTTACGCATTCCTAACAAATATTATTTTATATTTGAGAAGAAAAAAATGTGTGCTAATTTGAAGTCAATATTTACGGTGTGATAAATCACTTAGCGACGCTTCACTGCACTCATCGGCTGAAACCAATCGACCGTGATGACTCAATAATTTCTTTGGCCGAGAATTGCGAACAAAGAGAGTGAGTCACACAGAGAGACACAATAAACGATGTGCCTCATTGGACCACTAAAAATGAGTTTAAAAAAAATAATAATAATAATTAAAGCCAAATATTTGGTCAGAATACGGAAGTTATTGAGACACTAGTACTTTAACTGATGATGCGAGTCTGTTATTGTAAGCTGCCTGTACTAGTGCAAGTCAGTTTTATATAAACAAAACAACCACTATAATTTAATTTGACAAAAAAATGGTAATTTTGAAACAGTGTAAAGTAAAAAAAAGTAAAGTACCCCCGTCACGCCAAGTGGCGGCGTATAGGGAATATGGTGTTAGTGACCATAAATTTTACAGACCTTCGGCACATGATTTTTGGGGTAATGTAATCGGTATTACGCCCGTGCCACTTTACTTTCCCAGAAAAAAAATCCGGTACCCATTTAAGGCTGGGTGAACCCGGAAGCCGTCGATTGGGATCGAACCCTACCCCTTGTCCTTTGTAGTCCAGTTCACTAACAACTGAGCTATCGCGGCTCCCTAATTTTGAAACAGGTTGACCACTAAATATTAGCTGTTATGTAAGCAGGGAGAGATTCTCATTCCTTCTATTGTTTTCTCCACTATTTATAATCTTTTTATGTCGGGACTGTAAAGTCATCAAAATACGAGACTGGCGCATGTCGGGCTGAATACAGGTCAAAATCATCATCGAGTGCCATCTCCGCATCGAAGGTTGGCTACCATGGAGCGCCATTCCACTGACTCTTGCTTTGATGGTGCAGATTGTCATAGGTTGACTTGTCCATCTTTTGATGTTACTCGTCCATATTAGTATTGGTCTACGTCTGCCTCTGTTACCTTGTATTTTCCCTTCCAATATTACTTTTATTAGACTGTTGTGTCTTTTAACATGCCCCAAAAATTTCATTTGTCTTGTTCTAATTGTGTTTAGTAGTCTCTTTTCATTTTTAGTTCTTTTAAAACTTCATCGTTTGTTTTCTTTTCTTTCCATCCAATTCTACCTATTCTTCTATAAATCCACATTTCAAGTGAATACGGGTATCTGTTTATATTGGACATTCGAATCTCCATATCCTCAAACTACGAGTATCATGAAAGAGATTCGAGATTCGAACAACTTGCTCTGTTTTGCTCGAAACTTTCAGTCCTGAGATTAAAAACTGTTGTTAATTTGGAAACATTAGTTTTGACACCATTGGCGTCGAAAGAAGCATTCGATAACTAGTAAAAAAAAAAAAATTAAATGCAACGATTGTTGTAATTCCGATGACGAATTGTTACTCAAATATTCTTGTGTCAAGTTGTGTTTAGAAAACCACGTCAACTTGAAAGGGGAAATACAAGGTAAACGAGGTTGAGACAGGCAATGACAACGTGGACTGACAATATGAAGCCATGGACACGATACTTGCTTGCCCGCCTTAACCCGGTGACTGCACAACTTGGTTATCCCCCTTTAAAAGGACAGCAAGGGGCCGTGTTCTGGTTTGCAGTAGAACTGTGATATATGTCTTCTTTTTCTTCTTCTTTCCTTCCTCATCTGCCTTTCAACGTCGAGGGGAGATATAATTTGCGGTCTTTTGCTCTTCTGTTCGTCGTTGCTGCTGTTATGTTTCCTAGTGCTTCTAATATTCAATCGATCCATCTGTTTCGTGGTCGACCCTTGGGTCTGGTGTTCTCACAACGTTCGATGAAGGCTCGTTGTGTTGTGTTTTGTTCTTTCTGCCGTGTCACGTGGCCAAACCATTTTATCTGTTGTTTCCTTATATATTATATGGCGGGGGCTATTCCTAGCTTTTTTCTCAGTTTTTCATTTCTGATATTGTCTCTCAGACTGTTTCCTGTCATTCGTCTCACACATTTCATCTCAGTAGAGGTTATTTTTCTTATAGTTCTTGCATCTAGGGTCCAGGTCTGGCATTGGTAGCACAACGTTGGGATGAAGATTGTATTGTACGGTGCTCGTTTTGCCTCCAGAGTTATTTCCTTGTTGGACAGTAATGGTGATAACTGTCCGATGATTTGACAAGCTTTGTTGTATCTTGATTCTATCTCTGCTGTTTGAGAATCATCGTTTGTTATTAGACTTGCTAGGTATTTTAATTCCTCTACTTGTTTTAGTTGTCTGCCTTCTATAGTTATGTGATGTTCTGTTTATTTTTGGCGACATTCATGACTTCTGTTTTGTTGATGTTGATTTTGATGTTGATTTTGATGTTGATTTTGATGTTTTATTTTGTGCCTGAGCTGTTGAGTTTGTTTAAGTGTTCTTGTAGGTCTTCTATTGTTTCATGTATTAGTTCCTGATAGTCTGCAAATAAAAGCTCGTTGATCTCCTCTGTCTCTGATGGGTTGGCTAGCTTGCACATATAGTCCATGTATGTAATAAACAGTAGTGGGGATAGTACGCACCCCTGTCTTACACCTGATCTAACTTCGAAGTGGTCTGTGTAGCTTGCTGCTGTGATATATGTGATATATTTATATAATCGACTTCAGCACGATGGACAGGATCTGTTATAGCGTAACCCATCAAGCCAAGAGACAAGAATAAAATGAAGATGGCGATTTATGATAGCCAACCTCCGATACGGAGACGGCACAAGATGATGACGAAGGCAGTTCCTGTCTTATTTAGTGAGTATTTGTTCTCTGTCAGCTAATTATGATGGCATCATGTTCTGAAAAAAAAAAAATCAAGTTAACTATGTAATTTGTAAAAGATTTGTGGAGAAAAAAAAATGTTCCCATGCCGGGAATCGAACCCGGGCCGCCTGGGTGAAAGCCAGGAATCCTAACCACTAGACCACATGGGAAGGATATCAAATTGCCCACAGCATAGTGGTCATTAAACGATCTATTCTTGATTGGAACAGGTTTTATTTGAATAATTTTGATAATCATTTGTGTCATAAGTTTATATAACCTACCATGGCTCCTTCATAAGAGCTTCATAGTTCTCATGATAAACTACAGGTCATCAACGGGAAATAGTTCATTAGCTAATTGAATGGACAGATTTTGTAGTTATATTATTATTTCTCATTCTGTTATTATATAACTGATTATTTCTTTTGCAGTGTTAATAGTCTGGTCTATATATTATTATCACTACATAGTCATACTAAATGACAAATCATATATATATATATATATATATATAATTAACACAGAAGTGCTATTTAACCAAACTCAAACGATATCAAATATAGGAAATCACGAATCCCTGTCGATGATGGTGGGGCGTGGGGCTTCTCCCAACAGAAGGAGGGCGGGGGGGGGGCGGGAGAACAACAGAATACAGGTATTGGAAAGAAAGTGAACAGTCTCAAATATTCGGAAAGTTAATTATCATCAAACCAGGACATCAACGATGAAAGGAGAACAAATATAAATAGACAAAACAAATACATGGACAATTCTTCTACCTTTTCAGTTCCCTGTGGAGCATAGGTCTTCAACAAACACTTTCCAAGTCGTTCTGTTTCTTGACATTCTTTTAAGATCATTCCATGTCTTCTCCATCATCTTCATCTTTGCTTTTGTCTTCTCCAAGAATTCTTTGGTCTTCTTCTTTGTCTTTTCCCCTGGGGATTCCATAAAAAGGGCCTGTTGTGTAATAATAAAATGGACAATTAACACAGCTTAATTTACCTATAAGGAGCCACGATAGCTCAGTGGTTAGTGAACTGGACTACAAACCTTAAAGGACGACCCTGACTGACGGCTTCCAGGTTCATCCAGCCTTAATGGGTACCGGATTTTTATGGGAAAGTAAAGCGGCAAGGGCGTAATACTGACCACATTACCCCAAAAATCATTGTCATAAAAATGATGGTCACTATAACACCATATTCCCTAAACGCCATTTGGCGTGACGGTGCTCTTTACTCTACTACTTTTTATAGCAAGGAATAACATGGCATCCTTTCCAGAATTAACATTATTGTAACTTTTTTTAACACTTTAATTTACACTATGTGTAAATTGTTAACACAATTTTGTATTAGTTTAAACCCGCTAACACTTGGTATTTACAATTTCAAGATAATTTTGCCAATCAGTGGAAGATTTAAACACCACACAAGTTAATATGTATTCACACCTAAATCAGCCCATCAGAGACAGAGGACATCAACGAGCTTTTATTTGCAGACGATCAGGCACTAATACATGAAACAATAGAAGACCTACAAGAACACTTAAACAAACTCAATATCTCGGGCACAAAATACAACATGAAAATCAACATCAACAAAACAGAAGTCACGAATGTCGCCAAAAATAAACAGAACATCAACATAACTATAGAAGGCAGACAACTAAAACAAGTAGAGGAATTCAAATACCTAGGAAGTCTAAGGACAAATGATAATTCTCAAACAGCAGAGATAGAATCATGATGCAACAGAGCTTGTCAAATCATTGGACAGTTATCACCACTATTGTCCAACAAGGAAATAACTCTGGAGGCGAAACGAGCACTCTACAATACAATCTTCATCCCAACGTTGTGCTACCAATGCCAGACCTGGACACTAGATGCAAGAACAATAAGAAAAATAACCTCTACAGAGTTGAAATGTGTTAGACGAATGACAGGAAACAGTCTGAGAGACAATATCAGAAATGAAGAACTGAGAAAAAAGCTAGGAATAGCCCCCGCCATAGAATATATAAGGAAACAACAGATAAAAATGTTTGGCCACGTGACAAGGCAAAAAGAACAAAACACAACACAACGAGCCTTCAACGAACGTTGTGAGATCACCAGACCCAAGGATCGACCACGAAAAAGATGGGTCGATTGAATATTAGAAGCACTAGGAAACATAACAGCGGCAGAGGCGAACAGAAGAGCAAAAGACCGCAAATTATATCTCCCCTCGACGATGAAATGCAGATGAGGAAGTAAAGAAGAAGAAGAAGACCTAAATAAAATAAACAGAATACCATGGAACTCTGTAAAGAGCATTCAACTCTTCCATCAGGCAAAAGAGGTCTAAGTATATATGTATGTGTATGTATAACTAAATAAATGCACCTCTTCATCACCCGCCCTTTAAAGGACGTTAAGTGGGCGTGTCTGCGTTGTATTGTGGTTTGTAGTATAACTGCGATATTTGCACCTTTCGGCCCAACACATTCGACTTCAGCACGACATTTTTGGGTACCGGGTTGTCGTCCCTCTTCGATCCACTCGCTTGGCCAGACTAGACAGGTTAGTCTGTTACTGGAGGCATCACGGAGAGGTGGAGCAGGGCCTGGATGGTTCTGGTTTACCGATCCTGGCGCAAGACATCAGCTGTGGGTCGCTGACAACTTCTAGCTCTGTTGCTGGGAGGCGCCTTTTCCAACACAATATGTATTGCAACGGTGTTCTGTCATTGCCTGGATGCTGGACTCAACAACAATAAGAAAAAACTAGCCACTACCAAAACGAAATGTATCAGACGTAAGAAACAAGAAATAACACGAGAAATAAGATCAGAAGTGAAGAAATAAAAAAAAAAAAAAAGAAACACATTAATAACAGATAAAAACGGTTTGGTCACATGATAAAACAGAGAGATCAAAATACAACACAATGAGTCATCGACTAACGTTACAGCAGATCCATAGGCCGACCACAAAAAAAGTTGGGTTAATGAAATACTAGGAAACTAACCACAGGAGAGGCCAACAAAAGAGGAAAAGATCGCAAATTACAGCTTCCCTCGACAAAGGCAAATACGGAAGGAAAAGAAGATGTGTGCGTGAAATTGGTAGTGGTAGTAGTAATAGTAGTAGTTGCAGCAGCAGTAGAAGCAGAAGCAACAACAGTGGTAGTATTAGCAGTAGTAGTAGTAGTAGTAGCAGTAGTAGTGGTGGTGGAAATAGTGCTACGGTAGTAGTAACAGTAGTAGTAGCAGCAGTTGTAGAAGCAGAATCAATAGAGTAGTAGTAGCAGCAACAGTAGTAGTGGTAGTTGTAGTACCAGCAGTAGTAGTGGTAGTTGTAGTACCAGCAGTAGTAGTGGTAGTTGTAGTACCAGCAGTAGTAGTGGTAGTTGTAGTACCAGCAGTAGTAGTGGTAGTTGTAGTACCAGCAGTAGTAGTGGTAGTTGTAGCACCAGCAGTAGTAGTGGTAGTTGTAGCACCAGCAGTAGTAGTGGTAGTTGTAGTACCAGCAGTAGTAGTGGTAGTTGTAGTACCAGCAGTAGTAGTGGTAGTTGTAGTACCAGCAGTAGTAGTGGTAGTTGTAGTACCAGCAGTAGTAGTGGTAGTTGTAGTACCAGCAGTAGTAGTGGTAGTTGTAGTACCAGCAGTAGTAGTGGTAGTTGTAGTACCAGCAGTAGTAGTGGTAGTTGTAGTACCAGCAGTAGTAGTGGTAGTTGTAGTACCAGCAGTAGTAGTGGTAGTAATAGCAGCAGGAGCAGTAGTAGTGGTAGTTGTAGTACCAGCAGTAGTAGTGGTAGTTGTAGTACCAGCAGTAGTAGTGGTAGTTGTAGCACCAGCAGTAGTAGTGGTAGTTGTAGCACCAGCAGTAGTAGTGGTAGTTGTAGTACCAGCAGTAGTAGTGGTAGTTGTAGTACCAGCAGTAGTAGTGGTAGTTGTAGTACCAGCAGTAGTAGTGGTAGTTGTAGTACCAGCAGTAGTAGTGGTAGTAATAGCAGCAGGAGCAGTAGTAGTGGTAGTTGTAGTACCAGCAGTAGTAGTGGTAGTTGTAGTACCAGCAGTAGTAGTGGTAGTACTAGCACCAGCAGTAGTAGTGGTAGTTGTAGTACCAGCAGTAGTAGTGGTAGTTGTAGTACCAGCAGTAGTAGTGGTAGTACTAGCACCAGCAGTTGTAGTGGCAATAGTAGTAGTAGTGGTAGCAGTAGTGGTAGCAGTAGTAGTAGTAGTGGTAGCAGTAGTGGTAGCAGTAGTAGTAGTAGTGGTAGCAGTAGTGGTAGCAGTAGTAGTAGTAGTGGTAGCAGTAGTAGTAGTAGTGGTAGCAGTAGTAGTAGTAGTGGTAGCAGTAGTGGTAGCAGTAGTAGTAGTAGTGGTAGCAGTAGTAGTAGTAGCAGCAGTTGTACTAGTAGCAATTGTAGTAGCAGCAGCAGTAGTAGTAGTAGTAGTAGCAGTAGTAGTAGTGGCAGCAGCATCAGTAGTAGTAGCAGCAGCAGTATCAGTAGTCGCAGAACCAGCAGCAGTAGTAGCAGCATCAGTAGAGCAGCACCAGTAACAGCAGCAGTAGTAGTAATAGTAGTTGTAGCAGCATCAGTAGCAATAGCAGCATCAGTAGTAGCAGCAGCAGCAGTAGTAGTAGTAGCAGCATCAGTAGTAGCAGCATCAGTAGTAGTAGTAGCAGCATCAGTAGTAGCCGCATCAGTAGTAGTAGTAGTAGTAATAAAAGTCAAATCATTGGTATTCACTTTAACTACTAAAACCACAATCACCACCACTATTGTAGAAAATGTATCTATAATTGTGAAACAACTGATACTTATTTTATCAAGTTGAGACTATATCTTTCTAGCTCTAAAACTTATCAATAGGTAACCATGACACTAACTCAGACAGTTGAGGCAATCAGAAAGAGATTGTTAACATTTGGTGAGAAAAGTTTCAGAGGAATCATCCATATGTTGAGAATAAGTATAGGAATCAACAGAAGCAGCTTAAGAGAAATGAAAAAAATAAGTATAGGAATCAACAGAAGCAGCTTAAGAGAAATGAAAAAATAAGTATAGGAATCAACAGAAGCAGCTTAAGAGAAATGAAAAAAATAAGTATAGGAATCAACAGAAGCAGCTTAAGAGAAATGAAAAAATAAGTATAGGAATCAACAGAAGCAGCTTAAGAGAAATGAAAAAAATAAGTATAGGAATCAACAGAAGCAGCTTAAGAGAAATGAAAAAATAAGTATAGGAATCAACAGAAGCAGCTTAAGAGAAATGAAAAAATAAGTATAGGAATCAACAGAAGCAGCTTAAGAGAAATGAAAAAATAAGTATAGGAATCAACAGAAGCAGCTTAAGAGAAATGAAAAAATAAGTATAGGAATCAACAGAAGCAGCTTAAGAGAAATGAAAAAATAAGTATAGGAATCAACAGAAGCAGCTTAAGAGAAATGAAAAAATAAGTATAGGAATCAACAGAAGCAGCTTAAGAGAAATGAAAAAATAAGTATAGGAATCAACATAAGCAGCTTAAGAGAAATGAAAAAATAAGTATAGGAATCAACAGAAGCAGCTTAAGAGAAATGAAAAAATAAGTATAGGAATCAACAGAAGCAGCTTAAGAGAAATGAAAAAATAAGTATAGGAATCAACATAAGCAGCTTAAGAGAAATGAAAAAATAAGTATAGGAATCAACATAAGCAGCTTAAGAGAAATGAAAAAATAAGTATAGGAATCAACAGAAGCAGCTTAAGAGAAATGAAAAAATAAGTATAGGAATCAACAGAAGCAGCTTAAGAGAAATGAAAAAATAAGTATAGGAATCAACAGAAGCAGCTTAAGAGAAATGAAAAAAATAAGTATAGGAATCAACAGAAGCAGCTTAAGAGAAATGAAAAAATAAGTATAGGAATCAACAGAAGCAGCTTAAGAGAAATGAAAAAATAAGTATAGGAATCAACAGAAGCAGCTTAAGAGAAATGAAAAAAAAAAAAAAGGAAATTCGTTAGTAAATTTAATTAACCAAAAAAAGCTGACATATTTTGATCATAAAAAACATCATGAATGCCTTGAAAGAATATATGGAGTTATGTTTGTTGTTGTTGTCTTTTTTTCAAATTAGACAAGAGGTAATTAAAAGATGATGGGACAAGACATGGATATGGAGTGACCTAACAGATGATTGGAGAGGACAATAGTCAAGGGGTGACGTTAGCAGATTAGGGGACAAGACATGGACAAGGGATGACCTATGGGATGATGGAATGGGACAAGAAACGGACAAGGGACTGACCTAAAAGATGATGGGGTGGGACAAGATACGGACAAGTGGTGACCTAAAAGATAATGGGACAAGACATAGACAAGGGTGGCCTGAAAGGTGATGGGACAAGACACAGACAAGGGGTGACCTAAAAGATAATGGGACAAGACATAGACAAGGGTGGCCTGAAAGGTGATGGGACAAAGCATGAACAAGAGTGACCTAAACAATGATGGCACAAGACACAGACAAGGGGGTGACCTAAAAGATAATAGGACAAGACACAGACAAGGGGTGACCTAAAAGATAATGGGACAAGACACAGACAAGGGGTGACCTAAAAGATAATGGGACAAGACACAGACAAGGGGTGACCTTAATGATTATGCGACAAGAGACAAACATTTTCTTAAACTAAAAATCAGTCTGGAAGCTATACACCGTTGAATGTCCTCTGTAATACCCACATTCATCAAACTAACAAACCAGTTGTCCACTTCATGTGACATGACATTTACTATGGAATGAGTCCCTGTACATACCAAAATCCCAGACAGCAAGGAAAGCAAAGCTAAATAAACTAGGAGCAGCACAGAATCAAACATCACCACTGCACCAATATGCAACATGTTCAACACATGAGAACAGATATATATATATGGCCCTTTTCGTCTTGTCAGACGGTCTAGTGGAGGCTATTGTGTATTTTTTTGAGGTATTGTTTTTGCCGAACAGCTTCTCTCGTGGCTAATTCTACCAATGTTTGACAAACACACGCGGTCACATAATGAACAGGTCAGGCTCGCTGGTCCACAGGGTTTACCATCCTTTTTCATGAGTCTCTTCTCTTCTAAGTCCTGTCTTAGAACAGTCTCAAATGTTGTTATACCGTTCCTTATACGTGCTCTCCATGATGTGCGATCACTTGCCAGATGTTGCCAGTCGTTTTCACAGATGGAGAAGTCTTTCAGAGATGATTTGCAGATATCTCTATATCGTAGTTTAGGTCTGCCGATTTGTCGTTTTCCGTGTTTTAGCTCGCCATATAGTATTTGCCTAGGAATGCGTTTTTCTTCCATCCGTTGGACATGCCCCAGCCATCTTAGCCTTCGACTTCTGAGCATCGACATGATTGTTAGGGTCTTAGCACGTTGCAGGACAGTTAAGTTGGTTATTTTGTCCTGCCATTTGATGTGCATTATTTTGCGGAGACATCGCATGTGGAAGACATTTAGTCTTTTTTCCTGGTTTGAGTATGTTGTCCAGGTTTCGGATCCATATAGTAGTGTGCTAAGCACACATGTTTGATATATTAAGAGTTTAGTCTTTTGAGTTAGTTTCGTGTTGTTCCATGCCCTTTTTGTGAGTTTGCCGAAGGTCGTAGCTGCCTTACCAATTCGACAGTTTATTTCTTCATCAAGAGAGATGGTTTGCGTAACTGTGGATCCAAGATATGTAAATTTCTGTACTGATTCTAGTGGGCAGTCTTTTAGAGTAATAGATAGAGGTTTGAAGTCACCTTGATTTAGTATTACTGTCTTCTGAACATTAATTGACAGTGAAAAAAGGTCGCATGCTTTATCCAGGTTTCGTTTCAAGGATTTCCGAAGGAGGGACAAAGTCCATACGTTCGGAATTGAAAGAAGATGAGAACAGACCCCTAGGAGTAACTACCAACAAGAATACTTGAACGAGGGCCACTATCAAAACTAGCCACAAGCTCTATAAATATCAATCCAAACAAACCGAAACAAACAACTAAACAGAAGAGACCTAACTCTAAATTTTCAGCTGAAATAAAAAAGTGACCTGACAAATAAACACTTAGACTACACAAGTTGAATGAACCAAATTGCAGGCATTGCAATCAGCATATGGACTACCTAACACAACGCTGTCCCCATCGTCTAGATCTGTGATGCCAGTGGTAATTCTCAACATATCCAATCATTGGTAACAAACAATTCTAAAAAAAGGAAGAAAAAAGTGGTATGGTGACAGCTTTATGTGGTAATGGACAAAACAAAAGTCAACGTTTTCTCTACGCATCTTGATACCTTTACTTCATTGATAACACTCTTCCACCAGGAAACTCTCAACATATCCAACCATTGATAACACTCTTCCACCAGGAAACTCTCAACATATCCAACCATTGATAACACTCTTCCACCAGGAAACTCTCAACATATCCAACCATTGATAACACTCTTCCACCAGGTTACTCTCAACATATCCAACCATTGATAGCACTCTTCCTTTAGGAAACTCTCAACATATCCAACCATTGATAACACTCTTCCACCAGGTAACTCTCAACATATCCAACCATTGATAACACTCTTCCACCAGGTAACTCTCAACATATCCAACCATTGATAACACTCTTCCACCAGGTAACTCTCAACATATCCAACCATTGATAACACTCTTCCTTCAGGAAACTCTCAACATATCCAACCATTGATAACACTCTTCCACCAGGTAACTCTCAACATATCCAACCATTGATAACACTCTTCCACCAGGTAACTCTCAACATATCCAACCATTGATAACACTCTTCCACCAGGTAACTCTCAACATATCCAACCATTGATAACACTCTTCCTTCAGGAAACTCTCAACATATCCAACCATTGATAACACTCTTCCACCAGGTAACTCTCAACATATCCAACCATTGATAACACTCTTCCACCAGGTAACTCTCAACATATCCAACCATTGATAACACTCTTCCACCAGGTAACTCTCAACATATCCAACCATTGATAACACTCTTCCACCAGGAAACTCTCAACATATCCAACCATTGATAACACTCTTCCTTCAGGAAACTCTCAACATATCCAATATTGATAACACTCTTCCACCTGGAAACTCTCAACATATCCAATATTGATAACACTCTTCCACTAGGTAACTCTCAACATATCCAACCACTGATAACACTCTCACACAAGCTGAACAGTTGAGAAGGGACCGGTGCCTTTCCTCTATGAGAGACACACTAAAAAGTGCATCCAGCTCGCAGCTGAACGGGATAGTTCGTCTGTTTTTGTATTTTTTAAATTATGTGTGAAGGCTACACACAAACACAACACACACATACAGACCAGTAGTGTAAGGAGGCGAAATGAAGTACCCGAGAAGTTTCAGGGGAGTGAACAAACTAATGCATGTTAAGCAAAAAAAAATTAGAGGATAGTATCCCTTATATATAATTTTATTAATAAAAGATTCTAATCTGATTTTACGTCTACATTTACTGTTTTTGACACAATAAATTAGTTAAAATTAAAACGCTGTATTCTTTTAATGTATACAATGGTCTGAGCCGCGATAGCTAAGTGGTTAGTGAACTGGACTACCACGGACAAGGGGTAGGGTTCGATCCCAACCGACGGCTTCCGGGTTCACCCAGCCTTAAAATGGGTACCAGATTTTTTTTCTGGGAAGGTAAAGCAGCACGGACGTAATACTGACCACATTACCCCAAAAATCATGTGCTGAAGGTCTGTAAAATATAGGGTCACTAACACCATATTTCCCTATATGCCACTTGGCGTGACGGGGGTACTTTACTTACTTATACAATGGTCTGTAACTTTTCAGATGATGGAGGAGTGAAGTATTCATTTCCTCTAACAAATAATTTCAGGGGAAGAGAAGTTGTTTAGTTGGCAGTGTATCGTAATGTATAAGTCTTTCATGGTAAGGTGCTAAGTCAAGGAATACGGGTTCAATCCTGTATGGGCTGTCTATTGTTCTTTGTTTTTTTTCTGCTGTTGATTATTTGTGAATTTTTTCAGTCTTTAATTTTATCTAGTACTAGACCACAGTAAAAGGCATTTCATGGGCCACTGTTCTTTATCTTTGCTAATATTTTCCCCCTTTTAAAAAAAAATTATTAACTGATCTTTTCCTGAAAAGACTGAATAGCAGCAGTCTAGGATTAAACTGTGATCACATAATCACCAGCCATTAGCACTGTAAAGAGCACACATACGTTTAACCTATCATCATCATCAAGTGCAAATTTCAACATTTTTTTGCAATGTACTGTTGATAAAGAATTGATATGAAAATGGTACTATAAAGGAACATAAAATATTAAAATGTGGTTCAATTACAGCTAAGGTATATTATATTGTGGGTGGAGAGAGAGAATTGCCAGAGAAATGGTCCCAAAAAAAGAATGTTTGACAATTATAAAAAGTACAGGGACTGTACTGAGAAAAGTACTAAATGTGTCTAAGATAAGAAAGGATACATTCTGAGCACTCTGTATTTTAGGAAAGCAACAACTCAGTCACTAATACACTGATAAATGATGATTGTGTATTTAGAGACCTACCCTGTATCAATATTACTGAGGCTGGTCTTCTAGATGCTGGGTCATTTGCTTTCCATTATTATTTGGAAAATAAAAAAATTTAAAAAAAAATAAAGCACCCCGTCATGCCAAGTGGTGTATAGGGAATATGGTGTTAGTGACCATAAATTTTACAGACCTTCAGCACATGATTTTTGGGGTAATGTGGTCGGTATTACGCCCGTGCCGCTTTATTTTCCCAGAAAAAATTTGGTACCCATTTAAGGCTGGGTGAACCCAGAAGCCATCGGTTGGGATCAAACCTTACCTCTTGTCCTTTGTAGTCCAGTTCACTAACCACTGAGCTATCGCGGCTCCCTATTTGGAAAATAACATGTCGTTATTCTTTTAATCTAAAAGGTTTTAATAAATTTTATATTTTTTATCTTTCCAGCATTGATAAATGTTGCATAGAGCTTATACTGCATTTCATTATCAGAGCATGATGTTCAGTCTTATCAAATGTAGTCTATGCCTGCCAACTTTGCTTCTCTTATTAGCGTTCTTTTCAGTGTCTCTCTAGGTATTCCTCTTTTTCTGTATCCTGATGTTTCCCATTGATAAATTAGTTAAGATAAATATAATGCAATAAATCTATGACATATAGTGTGATGTTGGAAATGTAATAAATACATTATCTTTTAATGAAATTACAAAAACTGTTTTAAAGTCAAGTACTAGATTACAAATATAAAAAAAACAAATGTAGATAATAGTGGAATTTTCATTTTTATTGTAATTTCAATGTTTATGAGAAGTGTAATAATGGCAATGAAAAATAAGTTCCTTAATGTGTTTATAATGACCTTTCATAATTGACAAGAGTAATAAAATATCATAAGTATAATTAAGATTCTATCCATCTATTGTCCTTTCGAGCCGAAGACGGCACACAGGGCAGAACCAGAATCTCAAAAACAGAAACCTTGCATGCCAAAATGGCACATATTGCAGAGATCACTGCCTCTAAAATCTGTTTCCATAACAATAGTTTTTACAATGACAACTTGTCAAGCCATCGATCAACCTCCTAAGTCGTCTCTTACGACATGGTTGGAAGGTCACAGTGTCACTATAATTAAGATTACTGTTCCTGATATCTATTTGTGATAAATTTTGTGGCAGAATAGATATTTTAGCTAATGAATTATACAAATCTTCTTCAGTGTTCACAAGTTAAAAGTGAGTGTGGATGAATTGTTGCACTAGTTTATGGTAAGCCATGGCTGATTGTCCGGATACATCACTCTTCATCATGGGAGGAGAGTTTTAACTGTTTAATCAACTGTTTAATCATTGTGTTCAAGCAGTGGCTGTTTAGGCCTAATCTGTTTTTGGCTTTTAACTGCCAGGAGTTTAACATGCACAGAGGATACAATGGACCTCTTATTTTTCCCTTTATTCAAGTGGGCTAGATAATAGGACATCAATACCCAGAGGAATGTTTTTTTTTTTTTTTTTTTTGGGGGGGGGGGGGGAGAGAGAAGGGAGGTGGGGGGAGTCATGGAGAAGGATTTGAACCCACAAACTTTTTGTCCAGAGGCCAACATTTTACCTCTTCACCAATCAGCCCCCATATTGAAGAGAATTATCATCAACATTTAAATTTGTAGATAAGTTAATTAAGAATTTACTTGCATATTTTGACTGAGTAAATGCCATATTACTCTCTGCAATACATCAAAACAATAGAGTTTAAAATATGAGAGATCTAAAATAAAACAAATGAAGTGTAAAATAAACAAATCCAAACAATGAAATAACAAGAACTTGTAATATTTAACTTTAGATAAAGAAAACATAAATTATATTATGCTTAATCAATATTTTATCAAGATTTGTTTATGTCAGAAAGTAGGTTTATTATGTTAATTCAACTTATAACTGAGACACAAATATAATTAAACTATGAAGTAAGTACATTGATCAGAGAGGCAGGAGCAGCAGGAATTGGCTCCCTCAATGAGATAGAGTTGCTTGCACAGAACAGCGACAATTGGCGAGATTTGATAAAAGATCTTTCATCATCATCATTGAGTGCCGTCTCCGCAATGAAGGTTGGCTATCATGGAGCACCATTCTGCTCTGTCTCTTGCTCTTGCTTTGATGGTGCAGGTTGTCATAGGCTGATTTGTCCATCTTTTGATGTTACTCGTACATGTTAGTCTTGGTCTGCCTCTGCCTCTTTTATATTTAATATAAAGACCTACAGATAAAGATCATTAGTTAGTGGTTGCACTTAGACCTAAGATAAATGTCATTATACATTTAGCTCTATCATCAGCCATGAAGATTTATGGGAAACCCAGTGTTGCTCATTGAGACCTTGTGTGCTTGTTGAATAACGTCCAACTCTGACCTAAGTTGACCCCATCGTTTCTGCATACATGACTTCCTCAATGTCTGCTGCTGTATTCTGTTAATAAAATGCAGAGAATGCACAAAAGATGTTATTGTATAATAAAGATGATCTATTGAACATATACTTTAGCACGATTTTCTTTAGCATTATTTCCACTTCTCATTTCATTAACTCTTTCCATACAGAAGCTTTTTAGCGATGCAACGGAAGAGATTTCAGAGAGAAAATTTGTAATGGTTTTAAGAATGAATCTAAATATATTTATATTTATGGTTATGGAAGGCCCTGGTATCACTGTAAACGAATTAAAATCCATGATTGTTCAGCTGCCCATGCCAATGGAATCATCCGAATTAACATTTCATCTCACTGAAGGATCCAAACAAAGAAAGGTAGCTGCAGTCCCCATCACAGCAGTCTCGGCACACGGCAAAAGACAAGGCAAAACCACACTGAAAGTGATCATAGCCATCTGTTTCCCATCATACGACATCATCATTCATCGTAAGCAATCGGAATATCGAAAGACGATTCGGATTAAAAACACAGCTCATGGTGTGCACAGAGCACTTAACTCAGTAGCTCTGGCACTAAGCTGGACTTGGAATATGAGGAAACTGCAACAAGGAACACTTTTCAGACACAGTCTTTAATGGTTCCTGCCGCCTATCCACCATATTGAACGCAAGTCCTCTACATATTTATAACATATAACATATTATACATGAATTTTTAGATAATTGAACAAGGTATTAGATTTCACCAATACCAAGATGATACAAGACATGTAAAAAGAATATAGTTTGATGACGGTTCACTCTAATCAAATTGAGAGTGATGCACTATGTGGCAAAACGTACGCGGTGGAAAACAGCATGGCGCACAGTGCTGTGAAATGTGCAGATAGAGTTAATAATGTGCAGCATATGTTGTTTGTTTATGCAACTATTAACCCTACCAGACCGCTGTACCTAGTTTTTGGTAGTGAATCTGCCACTATACCGCTGTCCCTAATTTGCGGTACATTGCCTAGCACGTGAAAAATACGTCACAAACTAAAACTAACCAACCAATCGTGGTCAAACCTCATAGTTAGCCATTGCAAATGTTTGCCCCCCGTCTGTTTGAATTGACTTTGTGTGGTTTGACGTGAAAAAAATTATGAAAATTCACAAAGCAGCTGATGAATCAAGCACTTCAACAGAAAAGCGAAGTAGGTCTAAGCTTTTCACATTCCAACAGGAGATCGATACTTTGGTTTATTCAGACTTTGAGGAGTCAGATTTTCATAAAAAATAATATGTTTCCAGTTCAAGTGACACACAGTGAGAGCACGAGTGATGAGGAGAATCTTGAACCATCTAGAGCTAGATCGATAGTAAGAGATGGAGAGGGAGGGGACGTGTCCCTCAAATAGCTAATGGGGGTACCTCTGTGTGAAACAAGGCTCATCCTGCTGGGCGGATTGACACACAAAGATGGAATATTGATGCTAGATGAAAGATAGACCTATTTTCTACAATGTCTCCAGTTCTATTTTATTCTAACCACTTGTTTTTGCATGTAACTAACATTTTTCGATATCATGTTGGTTTTTTCTCTTTAATGCTCAGGAGCCCAAGTATATGGGACAGTTAGGTTCAGGGCCTCAGGTCTGGTAGGGTTAATCACACTAACTTGACAATAAAGTGATCTTGTTTGATCTGACACTCTTCTGTTGATCCGGTTGAAAAGAAAAAATAACTGGTGTCAGACATTCTAAACTGGTACTAGCAACGAGAAAGAGCACTGGCTCATTCACCTTAAAATGCTGTAGTCAGGCTGGTGAAGTTTAATACTTCACTCACCAGACACACTATTTCATCGCAAGTACAAAGCAATGCACTTCTCCTATTTAAATTTATCATTTTGATGCCCTGATTGTGGAACTTCATCATCTGATCCATGAATTATGCCTCCAGTTCATCATTGACATCACATAGTATGACATCATGTCACATCCATCATACTCACTGCACTTGACATTGAGTGACCTTTTTCCTGTTTGCAGTCATTAGAAAAAGTCACTTTGTAGATGTTTTATGAATGACCAAGATTTGATTATGTACTAGAGGCATAGTTACAAATAAGAATTTCAATTATTTTTACACATAATATGTCACAGATTAACAAAAACATACCTTGCTTGCATGAGAGCACTCATTCTTTGCTCCTGCGTGGTGTATACAGAGAGCTGTTTCCTTTCATGTTTTCGTGACCAGTATGTATCCAACGCAGGATAAAAGCACAGGTCAAACACAAATATACCAGAGACATCTGTGACAGTTCCAGCATCATCTACAGATGTGCCTTCACCTTTAAAAACATCAGTCACACAGTTTTGTAGTCAAATAATGGCAAAAATGTATGTAGGTAACTTGAATAATTCAACTAGGGCCATAATTAGCATGTATACTACATAATTAGCATGTGTACATATGTATGTATGTATGTGTGTATATATTTTTTACCATCTTTACCTCAGCACAGCAATTATTTGCCTGTTTCCTATTTATTTATACTTACACTAGCAAAATGACCAGTCAGAAAGTGTGTGGATAGACACTTCCTGTTGGTAATCTGAGGGCAGATTTTTAGCACAATAATAAAGAAGACATTGAAGGAGGTTGGGGATAAACCACAATCTTGTTTATCCCACTGCTGATATTGAAGCATGAGATGTCTAATTATCATAATGCACTGTACACTTTATATCCTAAAGAAAGAACTGATTCACGCTCATTAATGTTGGTGTGCAATTTTGAAAAGAAAGCCTTCTTAATTGATGAGGTTGATTATCTTTGTGAAGTTCGTTAAGGCGAGGAATACTATGGCTTGTGTTGTTCTGCGCATTTCTCTTGTAGTTGTCTTGAGGAGAAGACCTAAAAACAGTCCCCCCCCCCCCATTTTGTGTGACATCCAACTGTGATTTATAGGTCACCATATCAACTAACCTGTGCAGCCTGTTGACTAAAACTAAAAATAATGTTTACAGTAAGTTAAAAATATTTCTTATTTTATCAATATTTTACTTTTTACGTTCATGAATTGTGAAAACTTTGACCTACCCTTAAGGAACAATGTTTTCCCCTCACTTCCAAAAGCTAGCATTGGGTTCCATGGTGTCTGGATCTGATGGGTTGGAGGTAGGACAATCTGGCATATACCAGCACCAGTTCCAATATCCTTGATGAACATATTACCATCCTTCTGGACATAGATCATCTGGAAGAAATTATTGTTCTTTATAATTAAGAGGATGCATACATTGAGAACTGGAGGCAAAGGCGCGCCTACCAGCACCAGAGTTGGAAGTTGTCAGCGACCCATAGCTGATGGCTTGCGCCAGGATCAGTGAACAAAAACCATCCAGACCCTGCTCCACCTCTCCGCGGTACCTCCAGTAACATACTAACCTGTCTAGTCTGGCCAAGCGTGCAGGGATCGAAGAGGGAAGACAACCCGGTACTCAAAAATGTTGTGCTGAAGTTGGATGTGTTGGACCGAAAGGCGCAAATATAACAGTTATACTGCAAACCACAACACAACGCAGACACGTCCACTACGTCCTTGTAAGGGCGGATGATGAAGAGGAATATTCTAGTCTACTATGATATTCTAGAATACTTCAGTCATTGGGCAAACGCAACCAACCAACATTGAGAACTGATTGTGTAGTGCACTTTACAGTTCTCCTATACATTCATTGCAAAATTCTATCAACAAGAATTTAATTATACAAAAATATGACAACACAACAACTGTCAAACAATTATTCTAATTTGATAGGTCAATCTACATGAAAAAAATTAATTCCAATGCTGGTTTTAAAAATATTTGTTTGGGACACCTATAGAAATTTAAGTAACATCTTTACTAACATAAACATTACAAAACTACATGCAAGACAAATTTGACAGCAAGAAATGTAACTGAGATATAATCAAAACAAAATGTTCATATATTGAGTTTATCCACAACAATAGATGAGCTGTGACTGGTCTAAGAGGATTCAGTTCTTTTTCCCCTTTAGTGCCATGTAATGTGATGTGTTTGTGATGTGTTTTTTAGCTTCAAAATGAGTGTTTAAATTAACCAGCTCCAGAGTCCTAATGTCATCAAATGCTGAGCATTTAAAAAGATGGCAGTCGGCAGTCAGGAGTCTCAAAAGTATGTGTACACAGCTGAAATATTTTTATGAACTATGCTCAAGTAATTATTGTATGATTAGTTAGAAAATATATACATTCACAAACACACATACTCACACACAAATAATAGCTTATTCATACACACTAATGTGAAATGTATTTTTCATAATTCTATGAAAATCTAAATGGAGTCTGTGTTGTAAGTAGAATTAAGCTCATGTACTAATGATGATGACAATCATGATAAAAATTATAGTAATGATATTGATTACAATAATGATACTGATTATAAATATAATGGAGATTATTATACTGCTTAATATTAATAAAAATTAATATAATAAACAACTTTACCAGTTCAGGCAAATTGGGAATAAATTGCAACAGTGTCTGAATGTCATCATCATTCTCAGGTCTGAAATATTTCAATATTAATTTAGTTCTCCAACTTTGATTACAAACAAACAATACATTTTTAATGATGTTCTTTTTAAAGTCTGATAACTACAACTGCCACATTTGATCTAATTTACAATTCTAAGTATATTCTTTCAGCCAAACCATATAAGTTTATTTCTTGACATAAGACCCTCAATCAACTTAGTGTCAAACTCAGAGAAAAAAACAATGCTGTAACAGTATTTTGTAGTTGTAAAATTAATCATTTGAAAGATTTTCTAGCATTTATACTAAGGTTATAAAGTTTAGAGTTAATGAAATATTTCATATTTATAAATATTAGTTAAAAAACAATGTAAGAAGTTCACATATATAAACACACTTACTCTTCAAGAATGCATCTTGGTATCTGCTGACTGCCATGACAAGTGTCAAACAGCATTTGTGTTCCATCAGAGCACTCAACCAATAGGAATGTTGCTGATTTTGTAGGATAGGGTGGATATTGTGGTGGGTCATATGGAAACAGACAAGGATCCAGGAATCGTATACTTTTGATATAACCCTTATCTGAAGCATTTAGAACAGCTTTATGCAGGCCTGAAAGTTAAACAAAAACAGTTTATCAAGTGGCCCTATATTAGCAAATGTTTAAAACAATAAAAAAAAATTAAATTGGAACAATTGTGTATTAAACAATATATCATATATATCAAAGCCTTTCCATTAAAGACATGAATGAGAGAACATTAATTTCTTTCCAAAATTTGCAAATGTCTGCCTAAATTTTCCCTTCTGGCATAAGTAATAATAAGATTAAGTATTCATTTCTAAATAATAAAATAGTTATGATATAACTTCATTTATGGACAATGCTATGTTATATGGTAATTATTTCATCTGTTTTAAGATATAATTAGATATTCTTATTTTAAATATCATCTACACGAATTATTATAATTGTATATTAAATGCTAAAATTATTGCTTTTTCACATAAATTAAAATATAAATTATAACATTTTGCAACATGCATTTTTGCAAAAGTAAACATCGAACTATACATACAAACATTTTACCCAGCTGTCTATTCCACAAGACTATATTTCCATTTGTTAGTCCAACTGCCAGGTAGGTCATGCATGGGCTGATAGATGAGTGGATGATATTGCTGGCAAATGGCCAGACTATTTCTGGCTTTAATTCTATGTCTGATTTTATGAAAGAGGCAAACAATATCTTTAAACATAGTAAAAAAAAAATAAATTATTATATTCAAATTATGTTTTTAGGTATTTGATAATTAATTTCTGTCAGGCATGTCTCAGCTGTTTTTCTGGACAAAAAATTGTCTTGAAAATGACATTTACTTCTACTCTTCAACTTATTTTCAGAACTCTTGTATTAGCACTGCTAGTGGTAGTATATCTTAAAATTCAAAGTAATAAGCATTCTACTTTGTAGATTATAATCATTGAAACTTACCAAATCCATCTGCCTCAAACTAGAAGAGGCTTTTTAAAATAGATGCCTTTACAATACAATGGGTGCTTTTTGGCCTAACATTATCTCCACTAAAGATCTTCACAAGGAAACTTTCACTGATGACATCACTATGGCGATCCTACAGAGAGAAGACGGTGCTGGACAACAGGCCATGTTCTCATAATGTTTCAGACAGCTATACAGACCATGACTCCAACTCCAGTACTTTGCTGGACACAGGCAAAACAACAAGAGTAAGACCAATAGAGACATTGTTTAGAATTGCTTGTTAATAAAGACAAAAGAAAACTGTTTCAGACAAGATGGGCTTGAAAGGTTTAAGATAGAGAGCAGTGGAGATCTCTGCTGATAGCCTTATGTGCCAGAAGGTATAAAGAGGTTTCAGTAAGCAAAAAGTACTAGCATAGATTTTGAGGCTGTGAAAGACTATGGCAACAATAGAAACAAGTGAACCTGTGAGCCAAACTGTGAAATAACATATAATCTTAATATAGCTGACAATAAAAGGCAATGTAGGCAAAAGAAAAAAGAGCAATGAAAGTGAAATTCTAAACCAAACTGAATTTTTTAAATACAATCTGTACTGGAACTGTTAATGAGTAGAATGAAGAAAGTAGCATACTAGTGCTCTTAAAGAGGAACCATAATATAAAATAGATAAAGAGTTAGTTGCAGCCCTTTTCATATTTTATATAAATTAAAAATCAAGTTCACGAAGATGTGTCAGTTTATACAACATTATTTACTTCATCATCATTTAATGTATAAAAATTGTCCCACAAATATCTGTCCATTGTTATAACACTAATTCTCATCAACTACATTTTAAAATTTAATCCAACTCTTTCCTCTCTCTGTCTAATTTAACCTCTTTTCCTTAGATACTCTTTACTGTCACCATGTTTATCAAGTCAGAACTTCTTTTCCCTAGACACTCTTTACTGTCACCATGTTTATCAAGTCAGAACTTATTTTCCTCAGATACTCTTTACTGTCACCATGTTTATCAAGTCAGAACTTCTTTTCCCTAGATACTCTTTTCTGTCACCATGTTTATCAAGTCAGAACTTCTTTTCCCTAGATACTCATTACTGTCACCATGTTTATCAAGTCAGAACTTATTTTCCTTAGATACTCTTTACTGTCACCATGTTTATCAAGTCAGAACTTCTTTTCCTTAGATACTCTTTACTGTCACCATGTTTATCAAGTTAGAACTTCTTTTCCCTAGATACTCTTTACTGTCACCATGTTTATCAAGTCAGAACTTCTTTTCCCTAGATACTCTTTACTGTCACCATGTTTATCAAGTCAGAACTTCTTTTCCCTAGATACTCATTACTGTCACCATGTTTATCAAGTCAGAACTTCTTTTCCCTAGATACTCTCTACTGTCACCATGTTTATCAAGTCAGAACTTCTATCCCTTAGATACTCTCTACTGTCACCATGTTTATCAAGTCAGAACTTCTTTTCCCTAGATACTCTCTACTGTCACCATGTTTATCAAGTCAGAACTTCTATCCCTTAGATACTCTTTACTGTCACCATGTTTATCAAGTCAGAACTTCTTTTCCCTAGATACTCTTTTCTGTCACCATGTTTATCAAGTCAGAACTTCTTTTCCCTAGATACTCTTTACTGTCACCATGTTTATCAAATCAGAACTTCTTTTCCCTAGATACTCTTTACTGTCACCATGTTTATCAAGTCAGAACTTCTTTTCCCTAGATACTCTTTTCTGTCACCATGTTTATCAAGTCAGTCTTCTTCTTCTTAATCCTCTGAGCTTCGGTCAGAGCATAGAGCATTCACAAGAGATCTCCACTGAATTCAGTCTGGAGCAAGCATGGACAACTCTCATCAGTACCTGTCAGTCCCTTTCATTTCATCATGTATGGTTCATTGCTATGTCCCCAAACTCTTCTTCATTTGCCAGGTGGTGTCCATGTTAATGTTAGGTGCGGATGCCTGGATCGTTCCATTCATAGAACATGGCCTAGCCATTTCTAACGTCTTCTTTTACTTCTTTATTGATGTTGTTAATGCCTGATCTTCTGGCGAATTCTTTGTTCATAATGTATTTATCCCAATGGATGTTTAGAATCTTCTTAAGACAGTAACCTTCAAATCCTCTTTGTCAAATTTCTATCTGATGGTTCATTCTCCATGTTTCTGCTACATATAAAAATATGGATCGCATATTTGACTTGTAAATTCTAAACTTGGTGCTAAGATGGAGACTAGTTGAATGATAAATGTTGAATGTAACTTTCTTTGTACTTTTGGCATTTATCCTCATAATTTTAGTTTTCTCTACATTTATATTTAGTTCTACTGTGTTAGCAAACTGATTTACTCTTTGATTAAACTGATCAAGTATGTACTTCTATAAAAATGTGTACATTATATTGTACGTCTTCCTTTTATAATTATTAATATTATTATTTACCTGTTGATGGCGATTTTATGTAATTACTTACATTTAAAATACATTTAGTTAAAAGGAAAAAAAACATTTTAAAAATTAACAATATAATTATAAAACTGTCATCAACACTTCACTAACTTAGGTGTTCTAGAACTATCTATATTTGTATACTTTCATCAAAGTTTATCTGAATGTAGACATAAACATAAATTGAATATATAGCCTGTGTTATAAATGTGTATGCTACTTAGATTTGTTTAACAGTTGCAATTATTGTCATTTCAGACCATATAAATTTGATATAATGCTCATATGGTGTAAACTTCACCAACCAAGTACAGTGAAATCGGACGAATACAATTTCAAAGTTTGCAAAATTTCTTTTTATAAATAAATAAACAAGCAAACAGAGAAATTTCAAAATAAGACATACAAGGAAGTCTATAAATGAATTCTACAAACAAATTTTGGTGAGACAAGATAACATTAAAAAAAAATTATTTATAACAAACATATTACACAGTTGAACCCGTATTTATTTGCTAAATGCACATAAATCAACAATCCAGATAACCTGCTTAATTTGCATGAATTAGAGACATTTGTATTGTATAACTGAGTATAAACGAAAGCCAAACATTAAATTTTGGTTCAAAACTGTTCTGCTTTTCCAGGTTTGACTGTATAATAAGAAATACTAATAATAACATTTTAACACAAGACTTGAAAAAAAAATCACTGTTTAAGTAAACACCATCCAACAAGATCTGGTAAATGTAACAGCCAATTGTGGATATAACAGCAAATAACTTATAATTCTCCTTGTTTTGGCAGAAATTACACTTGATAAACCTTAAAACATTTGATTTTTGCATTAATATATATTTATAAATTATTATCACCAACATTCAGTGTGATTATGTTTCCTCATCTCTTTTATACTTTTGACCAAAATTTACTTTTCTCTCATGCTGAATCTTTGTACTCACTTTCAATACCTGTTATCATTATTCTGTACTCTTACTTTCAAGGACTTCTGTGTGTGCAATTATTGTTGCTTTAAATTGATTCTTCACATTTGGGGAAGCATGAGTTAGCTGACTTGCAGTGACTTCAAGAGAATTAAAGACCAAAGCTGATGAAGACCTCACTTCACCTTCACAAAAATAATTTCAATCACAAAAGACTGAACAACAAGGTGAAGATTTAACTTCTGTATGAACCAGCAAAATCTCTTGCAGTTTATTTCCTCTCTTGAGTTTTACTGCTGGCAGCTCAGGCTGATTCCATTAGTTCTTTTTCAATCTACCCAAAAATCTGCCAATGAAAACTTATTTTCTATAGTTTGCCTCAAGCATATTCACCATCCAACAACCCAGTAATTCCACCCACTTTACAAAGAGAATTCATAGTTATTTGTTACTTATCTGCTGAAAGCAGCAGTTATATTATATTTAGTTATACTTAGTTATATTATATTTAGTTATACATAGTTGTGTGCTTAGTACACTTCTATACGGATCAGAAACTTGGACTACCTATGCAAGGCAGGAGAAAAGGTTAAACAGCTTTCACATACATTGCCTTCGCAAGATTATGAACATCAAATGGCAGGACAAAGTAACTAACTCTAATATCTTACAATGAGCCAAACTTCCATCGATCATGGACAACATAGGATTCATAGACTAAAGTGGCTGGGCCATGTAAGAAGAATGGCAAACAATTGTGTTCCTAAACAAATATTGTATGGCGAACTTAAAGACGGAAAGAAACCAAAGGGCAGACCAGTGCTGAGATATAAATTTGTTTGCAGGGCTTCCTTGGGGTAATTTTCTATAAGTGAAAGGAACTGGGAAAATGATAGTAGCGGATAGTAGCACATGGAGAGCAAACATAAAAACTGGCACAGCAACTTTCGAGACAGTGCTGATGACAAATTCAGAAGACAAAAAGCGCAAGAGAAAGGAGACAAGGCCAGGTACCGTGGGTACACCTTGCTCGTTCTGTGAATGGATCTGTCTGTCCAGGATTTACAAATTCAGCCACGAGAAAAGATGTTCAGTAAAGCAGCTCCCAGTATGAGACACTAATGCTTTACCAAACTACTGACTTATCATGATTTCTTGCTACCAACTGTCTGTGAAGACGCCAAAGGCCATATATATACATGGTTATATTATATTTAGTTATAAAAAAAAAAAAGTAAAGAGCCCTGTCACGCCAAGTGGTGTATAGGGAGTATGGTGTTAGTGACCATAAATTTTACAGATCTTCAGCACACGATTTTTGGGGTCATGGGGTCGGTATTACACTTGTGTCGCTTTACTTTCCCAGAAAAAATCTGGTACCCATTTAAGACTGGATAAACCAGTAAGCCGTCGGTTGCGATCGAAACCTACCTTTTGTCCTTTGTAGTCCAGTTCACTAACCACTGAGCTATCGTGCTCCCTATATTTAGTTATACTTAGTTATATTTATATTTAGCTGCTGAAATTGTTTGGCTACCAAAACTACAACAGAAGAAAGAACTAGAATGGTATTAAACTCATCATCATTCTTCACATTTGTTTTGTTTTGACATCCATTTTTAGGTTTTACTTTTATCTTTGCTCTTTGCCTTTCCTTTTTTTTTTTTTTGCTTAAAGAGAAAACAAATATTGTGTTGGTGAGGGAGCAGAATTTAATGAATGAAAATTGTAATGTTTTATACTTATTGTTAAGTCTCTAGGTTTTTGTCAGTTAATTTTACTCTATGTTATAGTTTTTGTCAGTTAATTTTACTCTATGTTATAGTTTTTGTCAGTTAATTTTACTCTATGTTATAGTTTTTGTCAGTTAATTTTACTCTATGTTATAGTTTTTGTCAGTTAATTTTACTCTATGTTATAGTTTTTGTCAGTTAATTTTACTCTACGTTATAGTTTTTGTCAGTTAATTTTACTCTATGTTATAGTTTTTGAATTGCAAGCAACTTAAACATGAAGCAAAATGTGTTTGTGGTGTGGTCTTCATAAAAGCCTTTCAATATACTGTAAATTTTGACATTGGTATACATATAATATGTTTACTAAAATGTTTGTATGTGCACATATTTTATTTTTGCTGAGTTAAATGGTTTTGCATGTGATTATGTATTATTTTGCTAAGTTAAAAGTTTTGCATGTGATTATGTATTATTTTTGCTAAAAAGTTAATACATAACTTTTCAGCTCATTTTTCTTTCTCTTACATTTTTTTTCTGTTTTGTGAGAACTCTTTTCTGTTTCATTAAATTAATTTGCTTGTAATTATAAAGGGTTACTAGCTCATTTAAAATATGCCCACAGGAAAATTAGTTATTTCTTTCTGATGTTTGTGGTGTTACAATTTTGCACATTCATTTTGAATTGTTTTCTGTTCTCTAGTGAAATGATTATTACTCTTCTTAGTAGAAGTTGAAGAAAACCACCTCCAGTCTTCCAGTTTGTTGACATTTATAAATGAATAGCACATACCTAATAAGGTATAAACCACATTGAAGAACTTATTTTTCCATTTCCAGTTATTTATTTCACACAATTCTGTTAAGTTATTTTTAAGCTTATTGTAATTTGCCAGTTTGTTCTATACTTCTGATATATATCTCATTTGATACAAACAGAGTTTCAACATATCTCAAATAATTTGCTTAAATTTATGAATTACCTACTCAATCAATTATTAGTACATAATAAATAATGTTTTTTATTATAATTTTAATCTATTTTAGTTTGACTTCATTGAGTTGGAATCATTATTCACAGATGAAATAGTAACAACATAATGGTTGAATTATACAACATTGTAAGCATCTCAGTTTATTTTTGTAAAAAATACACTAAAAAATATTGATTTCAAGCAAAAATGTTGGTTGAATCCACTATGTCAAGTTTTACCTCTGTAACAGAGTTACATTTGTGTAAGAAAGACTTACTACATTTGGGGTCCTCTTGAATGAAGAACACCAAATGATAATTTACATATGTGCAAAAAATGGGAAATTGACTGAGGTATATTTTATCATGTGTGACTGGATCTTACCAGATGTGGCAGTCTCATCTAAGTCTGCTGCTGAGGTAGAAGAGAAGGGATCAAATAAATTTATATGAAATGTAAGGCATCTATACTCTTGAACTGAAACAACATTGGCAGTCCTTATCAGAGACTGAGGGAAAAATTATTTAGCAAATAATAAACAGAGTTACTGGATTGTTCACACTTGTTTATAATAGCTACATTAACAACAATTTATATTAGTGATAATATTTGCTACCATTAGCAGATTTTGTGAGATAGTAAAGTCAACAGTAAGCAACCGTCAGCTTTCTTTTCTAGAAGAAGTCTCAGGTATCTATTTAAGGCTGAGGCAACTTTTGAAACCATCGATCTGGATCAGATCTGACCTCATTTTTATGATGAAATAAAAAAAAAAAAACAGATGAATAAAAATTAAAGAAATTGAGAATAGCAAATATACTATCATAAATTAGCAACAACACATTCACCATCACTATTTACTTAGTACATTATTCCATTCTCTTTATAGACCTTCAAGTCTTATGCTAATGTTTGTGACAAAATTAATTTTTAACTTGTATTTATGAGAAAGAAAGAAAAAGAAAGAAAGAAAGAAAGAAAGAAAGAAAGAAAGAAAGAAAGAAAGAAAGAAAGAAAGAAAGAAAGAAAGAAAAAGAAAGAAAGAAAGAAAGAAAAGAAAGAAAGAAAGAAAGAAAGAAAGAAAGAAAGAAAGAAAAAAAAAGAAGAAAGAAAAGACTCTATATACCTTGAATATGGTGACTAAGGACTATTGTGTTAGCATACATATTTTTTTACATTTATGTAGAAATAGTTAATATGTTCATTCTTCACATATGAATTAATATAAAATAAGTATAGAGAATAATGGACATACTTTCACTTTTTCCAGACTTTGTCAAGTTGTAATAGCAGAGGTGGGGTGAATTTGACCACCATACAATGATCATGACTGGTGTTTTATCAGAGATATCCTGGTCTTGGCTGGATATATTCATTCTGCTAGCATTGACAAAATGGAATGTTGCTGACCTGAATCACAAATTGTTAATGGAGAATTTGCTATTTATTGTGATAAGAAAAATTAGCAACACAATCTGAGTATAAATTTTCGATACAAAACTATGGCATATTTTAAGGAACAATCTAAATCACCCTTTTTAAAAAAGGTATCATAAATCAATACTTTCTTCATCTGTCTCTCTCTCTCTTGCTTCTTTAACTCTCTTAATCTTTATCCCACTCCCTTTAAATCTCTTTATGTTCCTATCCCCTCTCTAGATAAGGCAAAATCGATCTCTCCTCTCTCTCCACAAATCAAAATCCAGCATTTCTCCTCTCTCTCCACAAATAAAAAACCAGCATCTCTCCTCTCTCTCTCCACAAATCAAAAACCAGTGTCTCTCCTCTCTCTCCACAAATCAAAAACCAGCATCTCTTCTCACTCTCCACTAAGAAAAAATCAGCGTCTCTCCTCTCTTTCGATAAAAGTAAACTAAAAGTAAAGTACCCCCGTCACGCCAAGTGGCGTATAGGGAAATATAGTGTTAGTGACCCTATATTTTACAGACCTTCAGCACATGATTTTTGGGGTAATGTGGTCAGTATTACGCCCGTGCTGCTTTACTTTCCCAGAAAAAAATCCGGTACCCATTTAAGGCCGGGTGAACCCGGAAGCCGTGGGTTGGGATCGAACCCTACCCCTAGTCCGTGGTAGTCCAGTTCACTAACCACTGAGCTATCGCGGCTCCCTCTCTTTCGATAAGCCAAAAAGATATGTTCATCTTCTCTCCACAAATAAAAATCCAACATCTCTCCTCTCATTCGATAAGTCAAAAAGATGTTTTTCCTCTCTCCACAAATCAAAAACCTGTGTCCCTCCTCTCTCTCCACAAATTAAAAGCCTGTCTTCTTCTCTCTCTTCAGAAAGTAAAAAATTTGAGCCTCTCCTGTCCCTCCACAAGTCACAAACATGTACCTTTCTTGGATATACTAATGCAATATCAATTTTCTTGAGTATCTATTTGGCTACTGTACAACGTGTTAATGAATCATGTCGAACTGAAGTCCCACAAGAAATACGAACAATAAACTGTTGTAATGTTGAAAAATCATCACAATATTAATTCAATACAGTGTATGCAACCAGACAGCATGTAGTAAAAAAGTTTTATTCTATTTACATTTTTCAAGTAAACTTTGCTTTGCTTAAAAAAGGTATCAGGTACCCATTACACTATTGATATATATATATATATGCAGAGTTGGGAGAATAAACAATATCTTTCCCTGACCACTGCCACATTTTATGGGAGAGCATTATGTCAAGCAACCCCAGTTTTCACACAGAAAAATATTGGTCAAAATTTCTAGAGGCTCAGAGAGCCCCTAAGCAGACCATATATCTATCTATTGTCCTTTCGAGCCGATGACAGCACACAGGGCAGAATTACAATTTCAAAAACAGAAACCTTTGGTGCCAAAATGGCACATATTGCAGAGATCACTGCTTCTAATATCTGTGGCTCTGTTTCCATAACTATACTTTTTACAATGACAACTTGTCAAGCCATTGATCAACCTCCTTAGTCGCCTCTTACGACAACATAGAAGGTCACAGTGTCACTATTCTTTCATCTTCTTCTACCTTTCAGCTCCCTGTGGAGCATAGGTCTTCAACAAACACTTTCCAAGCCATTCTGTTTCTTCCGATTCTTGTATGATCGCTCCATATCTTCACCATCATCTTCATCTCTGCTTCCATCTGTCTTCTCCAAGAATTCATTGGTCTTCCTCTTTGTCTTTTTCCCTGGGGATTCCAAAAAAGGGCCTGTTGTGTAATACTCTCAGTTGGCTTCTGCACTGTGTGTCCTATCCAACATCATCGTCCTGATTTTATCTCTTTATCCACTGGTATCTGACTGGTACATTTCCATAATTCTATGGTAGTAATTTTGTCCTACCATTTCCATCCTTTTATTCTGCCTAAGCATTCATTAATGAAGGTCTGTATCTTCATGATTGTCATTTTTGTTGTTCTCCATGTTTCACAGCCATATAATAAGTCTGACATAACATTCGAGTTGACAATTTTTATTTTTGTATTTCAATTAGGAGTGCCTATTACATTTTCTTGTTTTTGAAAAAATTATTTCACTTAATGCAATTATTTCCCTTGAAAAAATTCCCAAAAAATCATTAAAAACATCAAGCTGCCAATTTATAATTACAACCTTTAAAATTTAGCAGATACCTCAATGTTTGAGCCAAGTGATTTAATATAAGGTGCACAAAGAGCAAAAGGATGAATGAGGCTAAAATAGTTTTTTTTTACTTTTCTTTACTTCCCACATAATGAAGCCCTGTAACACATGGGAGAGACCATATATAACTGTTATAAAATACAACTACCACAGACAACACATAGACTATGCCAAGAGACAGTTCAGGTATAATGAAGAGATATCAACCACCAAGGAAAACACTGTGGGCCACATAATGAAGAACTAGGTCCCAAAGGAAGACTCAAAAAAAAAAATAAGGCAGCTACAATAAAAGACTCTGGGGTTCACCCAGCCTCTAAAATTGGGCACTAGAGATTTTCTGGGAAGTAAAGGCAGCCTGGCGTGATACCGGCCACATCACCCAAAAATGTGCCTTGGTCTTAGAAAAATATGGTCACTAACACCATATTCCCCATACGCCTAGCAAAGTTTTAAAGGGAACCTTTACTTTTACAATAAAATGCAGAACTAGGTTGAAACCAAGCCAGAAGAAAAGCTGCTCAGATAATTGTATGGAGTTCTTTCTTGCTAAACAGTGTTGTTTTTTTCCCTAGAGGTATAAGCACTTACCATGAAGTTATTACTTTAGCAACTACCACACCTTTAACAGTCTTCTGCTATATCTTTGTGTTCTCTATATTGGTTCCAGCTTTTTGTATCAACTGCAGATGATGTCGACGCCAACGGCAGCAGAGGAAGGATAGAAGAAGAAGAAGAAGCAGATGATGTCTGATAGCAGTTATGATTTAAGATAATTGGGATAGATGAACTGACTAGGAGCCAATACAATCAACAGTTTCTACTACTTCGGTTTTTCTTTTTACTCACTGGCAGAAATTTACTTTTTATTTTACTCATTTTGGAAAATGACAGTATTGATTTATGTTAGATTAATTCATCAATCATGTCCATACCTGCTGCAGCAAAGTGGATACAGACTAGTTATCATTGGGAAGCAAAATATTCTATTTTTTGTAATGGTAATGTTCCAACATATGGAAGCAGTGAATCTACATAGAATCAACTTATTTATACTCAAAACTGGACATTTATTTCATGAACACAGTACAATGCATGTACAATTCATTTTGGTTTCTGTCAATAAATTGAAAATCTTGAAAAAATTTTGCAAAGAATAGGTCCTGGTACTATTGACTACAACTGACAGTCTAGCGACTCCAATTACATCATCCAATAGTGTGCTGCTGGTAATTTTAAAATATGGACACTAATACCATATTCACCATATGCAGAAAAGCATGGAGGGAACCTTTACTATATTATTTTACCATTTACCACTTATTACCACCAGAAAAATACACTAAGATTTTGGTTGAGGATAGACAAGTAAATTGTAAGAAAACACCACAAAAAGTAACGAACAAACTGAGGCCAAAATTGTAGGCTCTTCTCAAATATTCTGTCACTGTAAAGAAAGTTCAATACAAGCAAACCAGAAAACAATGAAGACTTACACTGCTTGATGTTCTTTTCCTTTGGTACATGTTTCATCATCTTCTCATGCCTATATTGGAACATGGCATCCAGGCTGTCCAAGTGTGCTGTTCCAAGTACATGATTTAAACCTACACCAAGAACATCTCCAGTGTCTACTTTGTGCACAGCAGCGGCAATGTTTAAAGTATTAGCTGCAGAAAAATTTTGTTGCAAAGAAGATTGTTACAAAGAAGACTGTCACAAAGAAGATTGTTACAAAGAAGACTGTCACAAAGAAGATTGTTACAAAGAGACTGTCACAAAGAAGATTGCCACAAAGAAGATTGTTACAAAGAAGACTGTCACAAAGAAGATTGTTACAAAGAAGACTGTCACAAAGAAGAATGTTACAAAGAAGACTGTCACAAAGAAGATTGCTACAAAGAAGATTGTCACAAAGAAGATTGTCACAAAGAAGACTGTCACAAAGAAGATTGCCACAAAGAAGATTGTCACAAAGAAGATTGTTACAAAGAAGATTGTTACAAAGAAGATTGTTACAAAGAAGATTGTCACAAAGAGATTGTTACAAAGAAGATTGTTACAAAGAAGATTGTCACAAAGAAGATTTTTACAAAGAAGATTGTTACAAAGAAAACAACCTCATCATCATTGAGTGCCGCCTCCGCATCGAAGGTTAGCTACCATCGAGCGCCATTTCACTCTGTCTCTTGCTTTGATGGTGCAGATTGTCATAGGCTGACTTGTCCATCTTTTGATGTTACTCATCCATGTTAGTCTTGGTCTGCCTCTGCCTCTTTTACTTTGTATTTTCCCTTCCAATATTACTTTTAGTAGGATGTTGTGTCTTTTAACATGCCCCAAAAATTTCATTTGTCTTGTTTGAATTGTGCTAAGTGTTCTCTTGTCATTTTTAGTTGTTTTAAAACTTCATCGTTTGTTTTCTTTTCTTTCCATCTAATTCTACCTATTCTTCTATATATCCACATTTCAAAGACTTCAATTCTCTGTTCTGTTTTCTTGTCTAATGTCCATGTTTCTGCACCGTATAGGAATGTTGAGAAGACATAACATTTCGCCATTCTTAGTTTTAGCCCTGGTGTTATTTGTTTTGATGTTAGTATGTTCTTCATAACATTAAATTACTTTTTGTGATAAATATAAATTAATATTTGTGATAATTTATTCAACAAAAGAATCTCAAAACAGGCCCTCAAATGGGAAGTCGTAGTAAAACACTAAAAAGAACATTAAAGTGAGAGGCAAGTATCAGCTCCCTTGCCGAAATTGCACAACTCGCCCAAAACAGAGCCATGTGGGGAGACACAATGCAGGTCCTGTGCAAGGTCTGACAATTGAAGGATTGGTGGACACAAGAATTTAGAATTGCAGCCCTATGTGCTGTCTTCAGCTCAAAAGGACAACAGAGAGATAGAATAATTTATTTGATGTGACATGAAACTGTCAGTCTTAGTCATATATTGCAAACAGGGACTCTCAAATGTAAAGGTTGTGTCATGATATTGGGCCTCTGGAGTTTGAAGTGTTTTGGACCCACAAAACTAGACCACAATATTTATAGACGAGGGATCAGCACTCTTTCTCTGTGTTATTTCTTTAACGTTATGAGTCATGTGTCAACTTGTACAAATGCGTCAACTAGAAACAACAGGAAATGAGCCCACAAAAATATTGTTGAGTTAAGAAGGTCAGCAACGAAGAATGCTACTCATGCATAGAAGAAATTTCTTTAAAATGTCACTGCATTCCTTTGTAAATATTGGATTTGCTTGACTCCAGTGGTATTCCATATGCACTATATATAATGTTACACTCATAATGTTACAGATATACAACATAATACCTTATCCTCCAAGACATTCAAGATTTGCAATTTAGATTGGCCCAACCCACATCTTTGAGTGTGAACAAACATAACTTTTCCACACTGAATCATTTCATACAATCAGACTGCTTTCTGTTGAAAAGTTCTATATAAAGTGCTTCCTATTCCATTGCACTCTCATACTATTTTACCAACAGTTACCACAATATTTATTGTAGCTCTACTACATAAATTATGTTCTGATATAAATAAAGTGTTTCTGGGTAAAATTTACCTGGCAATGAAAGCCCTGGTGGTGGCTTGATTTTAAAAATTGATGATGGATTAGAAAATTTCACGTTTGTCTTGTCCACTCTTGCTGTATCAACATTTATATCCACAACAGATTTCTGGAAATAAGAAAAGATCTATTAACTATTGAAAATAGATCAATAAAAGGAGATAGATATTACCATAGCACATAAGAGAAACATGAAAACATTCTTATCCAGGTTTTGAGATACTAAAGAAGTAAGCACTAATTCTCTACTACAGAAGGGTTAACAATTTCTAAATATTTTTCTCATCATAGGCATACAAATAACAAGAGTCATCTTATTTTTCATTGTTAAAAGACTAGACTAAAGAACAATATATTTGGAATTAAAATATTTTAAAGAGTTAATTCATCATCAGGTCATATGTCTGCAGAACGTTGCAATTACCACAGCCCATCTGAAATAATCTCTGTCTCTAGCCAGATCTCCCACTTATTCTGTTATCATGTTCAAAGGTCTCCTTGATGTCTTGGAACCACCTTCTTCTAGGTCTGCCTTGATGCATCGCCCAGAAACCATGCCTTCCATGTATGTTCTTTCCAGCCACAGTGTTTCTTGTCGTGACCAGAGTATTTAAATTTTCTCTGTAGAATGGTGTTTATAAGCCAGTTCTTTTTAATGTTTTAAATATTTTAGTAAGTCTTCTTTGCTCTTTTTCATTATCAAAGGTAACTTAAGGATTTTTCTGTAGTATTTTCTTTCAAATTGTTGTTGCGTTCGCCAACTTTTAATTCTGATGAATTCCCTAGAGACTAGGAACTGAATTTTTCGTGTTAATCCTTTTTCCTGGCAAACGTGTGCACAGGGGTCCCTCGCCGCACAGGCAGATAACTCCGACTTCAGAGGTACTCATGTTTTTTCCATCGATGAACAACTGACGTTTCAAGCCAGGTTTCGCTGCTGAGACCAGGGGTGGTTGCCGCAGAGAGAAATCATAAATAAAAATCCCAACTGGTGTAGCCGAGATTTGAACCTACAACCTCTCTGTCCCGAGGCCAGCATCTTGCCTCGAGACCAACAAGTCCCCATGGACTGGGAATATGAGGAAACTGCAACAAGGAACACTTTTCATGCATAGCCTTCAATGGTTCCTGCCGCCTATCCACCATATACCCCGAAGCCAACGTCTCCCGAAAATGATGACCGTCATACTTCTTTAAAAATGTATAGCGCTTGATGATGTTAGGCCATCGTTGTTGACTCCAATTCCGACCATACAAACACACAGTTAGTCGTCAGATCATCCCCGTCGCACATCAAACAACAAACCATAAGATTAGCGTAAGGCTGGTCTAGAGATTTACGATGGGCCATTATGATGACGTAGCACACATAGCAATGTCGCAAGCACAGCAATGATGTGCCCTTTAGACTCTTGATTACTCTAGTGAATGGAACCTACGACGAGCAAAACACAGTGCAAATTCTTCTTTGCTTATGATGTGTTGATCCCAACAGATGTTTTGAATCTTCTTAAGACAATAACCTTTGAATTCTCTAAACCAACTTTCTATCTTATATTCCTTCTCCAAGATTCAGCTGCTTATAAGAGGACGGATTGCACATTTGACTTGCAAATTCTAAGGTTGATGCTGAGGAGGAGACTAGTTGAACACCACATGTTTCTAAGTCTATTGAATGCCAGGGCTGACAGGCCTATTCTAGTAGATATCTCTTTTTTAATGTCACTAATTGATGAAATATAGCTTCCTAGAAAAATAAAGTGATCCACTTCTTCTAGTCCCACCCCTTTCAATGTAACTTTCTTTGTACTTTTGATATTTACCCTCATTATCTTAGTTTCTCTGCATTAATTGTTAGTCTACTGAGTAAGCAAACTGATCTACCCTATCTGGTTTTTCTTGTATGTCTTGGTGACAGTGGGCAAGCAATCCAACATCATCTGCAAAGTCAATCTCTTCAAGACATTCAGTAAAACTCCATGTAATTCTCTTGGTCTGTTGACAACAATCTATCGATTTATCCAGTCCATGACCACAAGGAAAAGGAGTGGTAAATGGATACAAACTTGCCTAACTCCTATTATGACCCAACCAAGCTGTTTGCTGTCCTTCATGTCATACACAGCACTGGTTGCCTTCATACATGTCCGTTAGGATATTGATGATTTTATCCAGGAAACCATATGCATATAGTATTTTCCAAAGTAATGAATGATGGATACTGTCAAATGCATTTTCAAAGCCCAAGAAGTATAATATATGGATGAATTCCATTCCACTGATCGCTCTTCAAGGGTTCGCAGAGAAAGATTTGATCAGTACATGATCTCACACTTCTAAAGCTTGCCTGCTTTTCTCTGAGCTTTCATTCCACGCTATTCTTTATGCGTTAGAGAAGCACTCACCAAAATATCTTTCCAGGTACTGACAACAGATTTATACCTCTCCAATTTTCACATCAACTAAGGTCCCATTTCCTAGGGATTTTGACAACAATGCCACTCTACCATGCTTTTGGTACTTTTCATCTTCCCATATTTTATTGAATAATTTTTCTAAAACTTTTGATTCAGTCCTAAGTCTATCTTTAACATGTTTGAAGAAATTCTATCTTCACCAGGTGCTTTATGTCTTTTGTTCTGCTTAATGGCAAATTAATTTCATGGCATGTAATCTTGCCTTCTTTATTTCAAACTGAGCAGGTGGTGAAGTAGTAGAAACTTTACTTACTGGTTCTGGTCTGTTGAGAGAGTTTCTTTAAAGAATTCTTCCCTTTTTTTTCAATTTTTCATTTTTTGTAACTAATGATTCTCCAGTTTTACTTTGCACAATGGTAGTGACATTTTAAAGCCACCAGAAAGGATCTTTGTGACCCTGTAAACAGTTCTGCTTTAAGCCTTTCACTAATGCTTCCTGAGTTCTTCCTCAAGCTCTTTTTGACTAGTTTGTTCTTCTCTGTATAATCCTCCATTAGCTTGGTTTTATCATCCTCCCTACAATTTAGCATTAGTTGTTTATAGTCTTTCTTTCTTCAACCAGGTTCCATGAATTTCCTTGGGAAAATGTCCAAGGATTTCCTGACAAACATCTCCTATATCCTATTACATCTCATTATATTTTGTATCTTTTAGAACTGTTCCTCTACCTCTTCTTCTGGTATATCCTGGAGGGCTTGGAATCTGTTAGTGATGTTTATGATGAACTTAAACTTCATTGTAATGTCAGTCTATCACTGTGAATCAACAATCTTCTTTGGGCTTTGTCTTGTAAGTGTCTTTTTCAATTTTAACCTTATTTTGCATAATAGCATATTGTGATCACTTCCGGCATATATGCGCGTCTGATTGCTTTGATATTATACAGTGATCTTATCCAATTTCTTCCCACTGAGATGTAGTCAATTTGGTTGGTAGTTTTCCATCTGGCCAAGTCCATGCTGTTTTGTGAATATGTTTAAGTTGAAAAATAGTCCCCCTTGTAGTAAATGCATTCTCTATGCATAAATCAGCAAAGTGTTTTCCATTGTTGTTCATATTTCCTTCACCAAGTATTCCCATGTGCTGTTCATAACCTCATTGACAGATTCAGTTTTAACAATGATATCTTCAATAACACTTTCACTTTGCTTGTTGGTTATTTATTAAAAACAGTTGTATTCCCAAGCATTAGAAAAATATCTGTATAAAACTTTACAAAATGAGTTTACACCCTAAAACTACTAGAATGTAAGAAAGGCATTGAATATTTAGATTTTTCTGATTTTATACTAAGTTCCTAAATTGGATATTTTTTAAATTTTGCACTGGCATGCCTTCATTAAAAAAGTGATATTTACTGAGAAAGCAGTTGCCACCTAATTAAATAAATGGGAGTACAGGGTAATGAAAGAGTAGACAGGCTAGCTAGCGGTGCTGTCATTGTAGATGGTCAACTAATGGATCAGGTGGACTCTATTAATGTCCTCCAAGATGAGGGAAGGGCACAGGACTTCGACAACCATGAGTCAGTCCACGTCTCTCCTTCGGATGAAAGAGATGGGAGTAAAGATGAGTACATCCTAAAACAAGAGGCGAGATGGGAGTAAAGAAGAGTACATCCTAAAACAATAGGCGAGATGGGAGTAAAGATGAGTACATCCTAAAACAAGAGGTGAGATGGAAGTAAAGATGAGTACATCCTAAAACAAGAGGCTTTGTGGATGCATCAGAGGACTTATCATTTATCAATCAACACAGATCTGGAGTCATCAGTCAATGGACACTGTGGGGCATGCTGAGGTGGGGATCTGAGCACCTCTGGACATGTTCGGAGTGTAATGGTGGTAACTCACAAATAGCTCAATAAATCAATAAAACTTTTAGAACTTCTTCAACACACATATATTATTAACATAAAAAAACAAAGGATATGATAGAAAAGAAGGATTTAGTGAAGATGATTACTAGTGAATTAAACTGTAATTTTTGCATTAATGACAGAAATATTTTTTTTTTAATTGTATGGATATTATAAAGACCTGAAGTGGACTGCTAACTTTATTCAAAGGATGGTAGAAAACACATAGCATGGCCATAAACTTCTTGAACGCAGAGAAATAGAAAAAGAGAGCGAGAGAGTATTTGTATTTAAAAATAAAACATTAATTTAAATTCACAAAAATGTATGTCTATATATCAGTTATAAATAATTTATTTCATTGTATTGGCCACTCTATATTGAATTTCGTAATCCAGATTTATATGATGAAAAGTTGTTTTAATTTAGAAAAGTCAGTGATATAGTGGCATGCAACCACATCTAAAACCCATTTACTTTTACTAATAAAATTAATTCGCTGAAAGCATTCAGATGACAGGACGTCCTTGAATGTATATATATACTTCGGGGAAACCACCAAAGACGGTGATTTTTCAAAAGTAAGAAAAATGAATCAATGGTTTCTTTGTGATGTTACCCTCCCCTGATCTCTTGGAGACTGAGATCCAATGTCAAGCCCTCTTTAATAATGGCAATGAACTCTTTAAAGAACTCTTGGCTGCTGTATCTACAATCAGAGAATGTTTATTTTTATGAATACTTTACCATGTGCCATTAAACTGTAACAATATTATTAAAACTTTTAACACATTAAAAAATTGTAGTGTAAGATATGTTTGTCTTTGCAAAGTTTTCATTGATCTGCCATACTGATTTTAAAAAAAAATGTTGACAGGTTTAAACTGAATATGTCTTGATTTTATATTATTAAAATTAAAGAATAAGAAAAAAAAATAAATGTGTGTGTGTGTGCACATGCATATTTTAAGCTCATGTTTATGTAAATAGGTGTGAACAATAGAGAAGCAGCGAACATTAAAGTTTAATTCTGGTGCAATATAAGAACATGAAAATTAAAAAAACTATTGTAACTAAAATTTAATAATTAAAATATTCAAATACAAAGTTACAAGAAATAGAGAATTTTAGCAATGGTTAGTACAAACATGTGAATATGTAGATTGCTTGGTTTGCTAATGTTCCAGCAACTCATAGGCCACTGCATTTTGGTTCAATGCTATATAGACATATATATACAAACGTGTGGTATTTTCCTGCTGAAGTGTCTGTAGATTGTCTGCCCACCCCAATCATGAACAAGATAAAAGACTTTTGCATGTGAAACATGATAGTGGTTATGCTCTCATCCAAAATGCTGTAGCCAAGAAATTGTTCATTGCACACATTCATCATCACGAGTTCCCTGCTCATTGTTCCAAACCTCCCTAAGGCTGATCAAGAATACAACTTTAACTCTTTCCATACGTTTCGCCGCACTGTGCACCACGCTCAATTTGATTAGTGTGAACGCCATCAAACCATGTTCTTTTTACATGTCTTGTATCATCTTGATATTGGTGAAATCTAACACCTTGTTCAATTATCCAAAAATGCATATATAATATGTTATATTTTAGATAAGTATAAATATAGATTGATTCTTAAAACCATGAAAAATTTTGTCTCTGAAATCTCTTCCGTTGCGTCGATAAAAAGCTTCTGTACAGAAAGAGTTAAATATAGGAACAAAGAGATTATTACTTTCTGAGCCACTGTGTTACTGTGATGAATTTAAGTCACCTCTGGTGAACCACAAAGAATGCTTGCATTTTAGTTGTGCGCAAATTTATAATAATGTGTGCATTTTAAGATATTAAGCCTTTATCCAGATATGATACCATAGTTAAAATTACTATCACTTAAATGTAATATTAGGTGCTCTGAAAATCGTAATTTCTCTGAACTCTAGACACAGTCTTAGATGCTCACTCTAGACAAAACACTGGGACTCGAAATTCCTGGCTCAGGTTAATTTACGATTTGAGTTTCACCTCATGGGTTGAACTTGTCACAATGTCTATCAGTACGGTTGCTGTAAGTCTGTCAGTATGTTTGGCAACCACATAGTGTTATTTGCTGTGTTTCCCAAGTCACAAATGGTTGTTTGATGTTTGCTGATAACCAGAAAATTTCCCTGGACATAGGAAATTATAAAAAAAGGAAAAACGGCCAATTTCTTGAAAACTGGCAATTTTTTTTTTGCATTAAAAGATGTATCTCACGATCTCAAAGAAAAAAAATTCCACCAGCAATGGAAACAAATTAAACACTCAGAGGTCGCCGAAAGTGGTATTTATGAAGGTACATGAAGTGGGGTAATGTTTGAATACAAACATATTTTAAATTTTGAGTCATTTATGTTTTAATGCGGTAAATTTTACTACAATATCGAATCTAGGGTTAAACCTCACTTCACTGTAAAACATCTACTCTTCTCTCTCCCTCTTTTGTTGTCTTGACCCAGTGATTAATACCCTTCATCATCCACTCTTAAAAGATGTTAAATGGGCATAGATACATTGTGCAGAGGTTTACAGCAAGCTGTAATATATATTACCTGTTGGCTAAAACATATTTGTCTGCAGAATAATTGTTAGCGCATGGTTGCATTCCCTCTTGATCCTACTCATTTGACCAGACAGGTAGTCTTTTACCAAGGGTATAGTTAAGAGATAGAGTCTGATCTGGATAATAACTCTTGTTTATCAATCCTGGTGCAAGCAGTCAGTATGAGTCACTCACAACTTTCTGCCCTAGTGCTGACAGACGCCTTCACCTCCAAACATCTACTAAATTTTATTGCTGCAGTGTCAGACTGATAGGTTATGGGAAGAACCATGTAAATAGATTTTAAAATCAAACTATGTTTTCACTTATCATTAAGTAAAGGGAAAAAGAACTTAGTTACACCTAGCAACTGCAAATATTATGATTTTGACCATCCACACATTTCTTTTCATCATCATCAGTTGTCTCCGCATCGAAGGTTAGCTACCATAGAGCACTATTCCGCCCTGTCTCTTGCTTAGATAATGCAGGTTGTCATAGGCTGACTTTTCTATCTTTTGATTTACATTTCTTTTAGAAAAATAAAAATCAAACTTCAAAAAAAAAAGAAAGAAAAAAAAAGAAAGAAAAAAAAGATATAATGATGAAAAATAATAAAGGTTATAGAGGCAATTGTTATAGACATTATGCCAAAAGATGATAATTTGTATAAAGTTTTCTGAGAAGTTAAGATTTGTATACATCAATTAAATAGTCTTTAAACAGGTCTTGAATAAATCACATAAACTTAATCAAGAGAACTTACTTCACTTGGGGATGCACCAGTGCTGCTACCTTCAGTTAACTCCTTTAATTTCAAAACAGAAACAATGATTATGAACTAAAATACCACAGTAAACCTAAAAAAAACTGATTACTTCTTTCTAATATAAATATTAAGAATGCTGAAATTCTTTAAGATCCTAAAGCTACACACAAATAAACTAATTACCTGTCTAATATGGCCAAGTACTATCATAAAGGTAATAGTACTCGAACTGCTTTGGATACAAAGGGTATTGCAATATAATAGGAAAAGGATAGGCAGATCCAGTAATAGAAGATCCCCACAACATAGAAAACAACATAATATACAAATATTTTTTTTATCATAAAAGCAGAATTGTAAAAACTATGAAAGACAACAAATCCTAAAGATCCAATACCTAAAGATTGACTTTCATGCAAAGAATGAACCACTACCTTTAAAATCCAAACTATGAAATTATACACATAAATGACATTGAATTAGCCAGGCTGACAGAAACACTTGTGAAACCAGATACCAGAGAAAACATTCTACAGAACTGCTATCAAACCAGATATCAGAGAAAACATTCTACAGAAGTGCTGTCAGAACTAGATACCAGAGAAAACATTCTACAGAAGTGCTGTCAAACCAGATATCAGAGAAAACATTCTACAGAAGTGCTGTCAGAACTAGATACCAGAGAAAACATTCTACAGAAGTGTTGTCAAACCAGATGTCAGAGAAAACATTCTACAGAAGTGCTGTCAGAACTAGATACCAGAGAAAACATTCTACAGAAGTGTTGTCAAACCAGATATCAGAGAAAACATTCTACAGAAGTGCTGTCAGAACTAGATACCAGAGAAAACATTCTACAGAAGTGTTGTCAAACCAGATACCAGATAAAACATTCTACAGAAGTGTTATCAAACTAGATATCAGAGAAAACATTCTACAGAAGTGCTATCAAACAAGATATCAGAGATAAACATTCTACAGAAGTGCTGTCAAACCAGATACCAGATAAAACATTCTACAGAAGTGCTAGCTCTACGGTAAATGTGTATGAACAACTGACAAATTCTTAACTTCTTTATGATTAAATGTATTAATGCCAGTACCTAGATTATATGATTTCTGTATGCTCATAGAAAGTTATCCTTGAAAGTCTTTAATATCAATTAATGTTGTATTTTTTTTTGCATACAGGTTAAGTAAATATATGTATGTACAATAGTTTACAAATCTTTTTTTTTCATCATGAACAAGAGCCTCTGTTGCGAAGTATTGTCAATTAGGTGGGTTGCAATATTTGCACATGTTTATTCTACACCTCTAATTTTATTACAGCATATTTATTCCCGTGTGTTACCGGGGCTTCATTATGACGGAAGTAAAGAATAGTGACACTGTGACCTTCCAGGCATGTTGTAAGAGGCAACTAAGGAGGTTTGATCGATGGCTTGACAAGCTGTCATTGTAAAATTTGTTGTTATGGAAACAGCCATAGATTTTAGAGTAGTGATCTCTGCAATATGTGCCATTTTGGCATGCAAGGTTTCTGTTTTTAAGATTGTGGTTCTGTCCTATATGCCGTCTTCAGCTCGAAAGGACAATAGATAGATAGATAGATATTTGTTCAGACGGAGTTTGTCCCATTCTCTTGGTCAAATTGAGCAACTTGCTTCTTGGATCTGTATGTGCAAGTAAAGAGCCCCGTCCGTCACGCCAAATGGAAATAGGGAATATAGTGTTAGTAACCATAATTTTTGCAGACCTTCGGCACATGATTTTTGGGGTAATGTGGTCAGTATTACACCCGTGCTGCTTTACTTTCCCAGAAAATATCAGGTTCCCATTTAAGATTGGTGAACCCGGAGGCCGTCGGTCAGGATCGAACCCGACCTCTTGTCTTTTGTAGTCCAGTTCACTAACCACTGAGGCTCTCTGTATGTGCAAGTGGTGTAGGCAAATTATACCCTCTAGAATCTTCCTCAAGTGCAAATTACTGTCACATATAAATAAATGAATCTGTCGCTAAAAAAAAATAACTGGCAGTTAGTACGTTGTTATGGATCCAATGGCTTGTGAGCTGTCAAGCTTCAGCCAGCAGTTATTATCAAAAACAGACATCAGTCTGCTTAAATCAATTTTGCAAAAATGTAGAAGATAACATCATAATCAAGAGGATCAGAAGCGATTAAATGGCAAATGATTATAACTGAATATCTTTTGCAACATTTTTACATCAGTTCAGTTTAGGGAAAGAGGTATGTTTACAACACTCGGAAAAAATACACAGATAATCAACAACAAAAATAAAAAACAATAGACAGCCCAGAGCAGGATTGAACCCTTATTCCTCAATATAGTGCATTGCCACGAGTGACTAGCGCATTGGCACGAGTGACTAGTGCATTGCCACGAGTGATTATGCACAATGGTACACGGCCAACTGCTCAACCTAAAAAAAAGTTTCTATTATTTTCCTCTTAAGACATCTCCCGGATAGAGAAGGGCTGAATACTTGCTACATGCAGTGAACAGTTTTATTGCTTACTGATTTCATTTATTGTTTTGATTACTCAGTCTTATTTCTACATCATTTTACCAGTTATAATATTAGTGTTATTTTTTTTTTAAACATCTTATTTTTTTAACTAAAACCATTTAAATCCATTTTTGGAGCATTAGCCACAGACAAGATCCTCTCATCCACCCCTATTCTATGGCATTTTCTCCACTTCCTTCTAGCCATGGCCAATATTCTTGAGGGATTCCATTACATCTTTTTAACATGTCTTTCTGTGCCTTCTTTGATCTCTCTCTTCCTCTCTCTCTCTACCTATCAGTATTACATGACAGTGCCTGTCTTGCTATGCTAGCATTATCTGTTTCTCAATTTGCCCTTATTTTGTTCTTTCCCTAATACCTTCATTTCTGGTCTTGTCTTATCCACTAATGTTCAGAACTTTCACCAAACAATTATATTATAAAAACATCCATGTCTCTAAGCCATATGGTTGGTTGGTTGGTTGGTTGAGTTCGCCCGATGACTAAAGTATTCTAGAGCATCGTGGTAGACTAGAATATCCCTCTTCATCATCTGTCCTTACAAGGACGTAGTGGACGTGTCTGCGTTGTGTTGTGGTTTGCAGTATAACTGTTATATTTGCACCTTTTGGCTCAACACATCCGACTTCTGCACAACACTTTTGAGTACCAGGTTGTCTTCCCTCTTCGATCCCTGCAAGCTTGGCCAGACTAAACAGGTTAGTCTGTTACTGGAGGCACCACGGAAAGGTGGAGCAGGGTCTGGATGGTTTTGGTTCACCAATCCTGGCGCAAGCCATCAGCTGTGGGTAGCTGACAACTTCCAGCTCTGGTGCTGGGAGGCACACCTTCACCTCCAAAAAAGCCATATAACAGAGTTGTTGTTACACTTGTATTAGTCTTATCATATTTTTACTTAAACTTCAAGTATTATAAATCCAGCATTCTACTGTCAATTTCAAAAACAACCTTTGAAGCAAACGTGTCCAGATCTTTAATCCAACTGTCAACTGGTAGACTGTACACCTCAAGCCATACTTCCTCGTTCGAAGTTTCTGGGAAGAGAATTAATGTAAAAGAAGTCACTCTCTGGAGATGGAATAAATTTATATGTGAAAATATTTAGGGTTTTGGGGAATCATATATTCTAAATAGACCTTCTTGCCCCTAAAATTGTAATGCCAGCTTCTATATAATGATGATTAATAATGATAGAATTCAGACAATTTTTGTGTTAATAAACTTACGTTCAAATACAAAGCCTGCAAAGTGACCACCTGAGGAAGCTTCCCATTTCTGACACAAGATTTTTGATGAGCTTTCCTGAGGAATTTATCAGTACTGATTATTCTATTTTTAAAAATTAATTTTCAACATTAATGATATTAACATTTCCTAAACATTTTCAATTATCTAAGTATTTATATTTTTATCTAAGTGTTTTAGTTATCTATGTATTTATGATACATCAGGGGCAGATCAAAAAGAAGGTAGTTTCAAGATATCAAAGAGACCTTGAACATGACAACAGAAGAAGTGGGAGATCTGGGTAGAACCAGAGATTGTTTCAGATGTGCTGTGTTGAATGCAATGTTCTGCAAAGGATATTTGACCAGATGATAAAGTAAACTAGATTTGTGCACTGCAAACAAAATGGTGTCACATTAGGTGAATTAAGGAAAAAAATGTATATATGTAAATTAATATACATTTGTAACAATGTACAATTTACCAATATAATCTTCAAAATATATTTGCTACCATTTCATGAATATTAATTCTTCTTTTGCTTATTGTTCACCTGTTAAGTGAGTGTGGATCCCTTGTGGCGCTAGTTTATGGTAAAACTAAGATATTTACACCCTTAGGCCCAAAGTTTTCATATTCGGCTCGGGTAGATTTGCTTAACAATATTTTGCCTAGGCAGCGACCCTTTTTAGCCTACTCTTTATGACTCTTAACTGCCATGAGTTCTTTAACGTGCTCAAGTGCACACGGCACCTCCTGTTTTTTGTTGTTTTCCGAGAGGGGAACATTAAAACAGAAGATACCAGTTCAATAATTCTATCAGTCTGTGCCATCTATAAACATGCCCCTTTTTAATTCTCATTCTTCAGATGTCAGCTATTTTTTTAACTCTTTCCATACGGAAGTTTTTTATCAATGCAACAGAAGAGATTTCAGAGACAAAATTTGTCATGGTTTTAACATTATTAACATTATCATTATTTTACAGTATTAACAATCAATCTACATATTTATATTTATCTAACATATAACATATTATATATGAATTTTTAAATAATTGAGCAAGATATTAGATTTCACTAATGCCAAGATGATACAAGATATGTAAAAAAAAAATGACGGTTCACACTAATCAAATTGAGAGTGATGCTCTATGCAGCGAAACATACGCGGCCAAAATCGGTATGGCGCACAGTGCGTCAAAACGTATGGAACGAGTTAATGAAAATATGGCTCTTGCCATCAGACACCAAAAATAGTATTTGATCTTAAACCAAACATGTTTTAATGCTACCTACATCAGTCAAAACATGTATCCAATAACAACATTTGGATCATATCTAGAGCAACTTATATGACTTCATTGTAGACACACTTTTAGCATTCACACTGTGTATCAGCTAGTGTAATCACACTCACTTTATAATTCATCACACACAAAAAACCCCAGTAAGACTTGCAAGTAACATTGTTTGAATTTGAGCTAAAAATCAAGAGTCTAAAACTATTAGCTTGCTATAGCTCAGTTGGTTAGTGAACTGTACTACAAAGGACAAGAGGTAGAGTTCGATCCCAACCGACAGCTTCCAGATTCACCCAGTCTTAAATGAGTACTGGATTTTTTCTGGGAAAAATTAAGTGGCACGAGCGTAATACCGACCACATTACCCCAAAAATCATGTGCAAAAAATCATCTGTAAGATTTATGGTCACTAACACCATATTCCCTATATCCCACTTGGTGTGACAGGGGTCTTTACTCTTTACTTTTACTACAAACTATTGAACTGACAATCAACCACCATCTATATAAAAGATCATTACTCACAAATCGTTCAACTAAACTTTTTTTTTGCATTTATCAGCTTTCACCTCTGGTGAAGTCCCTAAACTAGGTACTGTATTTTGTGTGTTGATCCATTTTTCCCTAGCAGCCATCTGCACTGGGGTCCCTCACCATACAAGCAGATAACTCCAACAACCTCTCAGTCTCAAAACCAGCGTCTTGCCTCGAGACCAACTAGTCCCCGGTTCAACTAATTTATCAATGCTCATTAACATTAAATGCACTTGCAACTTCAAACACACAAAAAGCAATTAAACCTTCAGGTTATATCATTAATTACTCACTGGAGAGTTCTCATTGATAGCCTTGATAAGGAACAAAGCCTCATAGGCAAATAGAAAAAGTCGAACCTGTTCTGTTAAATAAAAAATACCATTAAGATAACAAAAATTACATAATTACTACAATTATTATAATTCCTTCTTTTTTTTAATTAACCATATCCACCTTCATGAAAAATTTAGAATTCTCATGGTTACAAATACTTCAAATATCTACCAGAAACAGAATAATATATGAATATTTTTTTATAATCACCATCATGTGATGTGCCAGTTAGTCTAGATTAGTAGACGATCATGAATTTACACAACTCTTTTATCCATAATGTTGTCTATCAGTTCTATTGTTGACTTTCCTCTATGCCCTGAACCAAACATATCCAGTATAATTTCCTGTGGTCACCTTATAACACCCCTATTCATAATTTACATCTACTGAAGATATTCATGCAAACACCATAATTTTTTTAATGTCCACAGCTGAAAAAATGAGTACCTAGATTTAGAGCAGCAATGTAAATGATTCAAGCAGTGAGTGTTGGGCTGTGCCTCCTTATTCTCAACCAAAAAAAAGTGGAAGCCCTAGACTTCACTCCCCAAATCTGTAATACTTTAGGATATCTGCCTAATTACTCCAATAAGTAAAACTCGTTTATTAGGCCCTTACTTATGCAAATAAATGAGAGCATTTGAAAACAAATGTTCAGGAAAGTTCATTGTATACCATGGAATGAATTCAAGACTTGTGTAGAAATAGGAGAAATGGTAAAACATCCAAAATAATTCATCTATAATCAAGAGAAGAAAGTGAACATATGTTGGCCATGTGATGAGAAGAGACAACAAGAGAATCTCAGCGCAAACCTTCATATCAGAGGATAAAAGAAAAAGAGACTAACCTAGAGAAACACTGAAAAGAACACAGAGGTGAGAGGCAAGAACAGTAAGCATCAGCTCCCTTGTCAAGACTAAGCACCTCCCCAAAACAAAAATGTGAGGCAAGAAACAATGCAGAACCTGTGCAAAAGTCACACTTGATACTTGATAACATAGATTATCAGATATGTAGAGTCTGTAATAGTATGCCCTAAGTGCCACCTTCAGCTTAAGAAGATAGTAGATAGATAGAAAATCTATCTATCTACTGTCCTTTCGAGTCGAAGATGGCACATAGGGCAGAACCACAATTTCAAAAACAGAAACCTTGTGTGCCAAAGTGGCACATATTGCAGAGATCACTACTATAAAATATATGGCACTGTTTCCATAACAATACTTTTTACAATGACAGCTTGTCAAGCCATCGATCAACCTCCTTAATCGCCTCTTACTGGAAGGTCACAGTGTCACTATTCTTTACTTCCCTCATAATGAGGCCCCGGTAACACACAGGAAAGATAGAAAATAGTTATATATAAAAGGCATACCCATGTCATCTTGAGTCATAATGAGATGATATTCCGGGCCAATTTGGTAGCATTTGATACCAGTGATTTCTGTTCTGTTCTGTTCCCAGAGGTGAACTGATGAATGTGTGGAGGCATCAAGAACAGCCAGTCCATTAGGAAGTCCAACAAATATATATTTATTGTCTACACTAGACCCTAAAGCTGTTGCTTTGTTATACACCTGGAAGCAAAGTTTGGCTTTTAGTTAATACTTTTAAATAACATTGCAACGGTCAAAGCTTGTAAGCTAATTAAAAGCCTCTCAACAACATTAGTTAGATTTATCTTCATTATTATTGTCCATATTTCAATAAAATATATTTTCATATATACACTTCAAAGAAATTCTTAACCGTCCACTAACCCACAGTTTAATAGATTTTGAAGCTGAAACACCAGCAGCAGAATTAGATGTAAATTTAGATGACTTCACCTTGAGCAAAATAGAAACCACATTAAAGCGTATGGCCAATAACAAGGCTGCTGGAGAGGATTAGTTAACAGCTGAGATCCTCAAGGCAATTGATAGCCATAATTTAATACATCTCCAGAAAATGTTCAACATCATTTGGAAAGCAGAGAAGATGCCTCATAAATGGAAAAAAGGAATCATTGTTAAGATTCAAAAAAAGGGCAATCTTAGAGACTGTAACAACTGGAAAGGCGTGACACTTTTGTCAGTTGCCTCAAAGTTATTCTGCAGAATCACCCTAAATAGAATAAAGGATTCAATAGGTACAGTAATGCATGAAGAACAGGCTGGGTTTAGAAAAGGGAGAAGCTGCCTTGATCACAAATTTACTCTACGACTTATATTCGAGGAACACATTGAAAAGCAAAAACCTTTTGTACTTAACATCATCAACTTCAAAAAAGCATTTGACAGTATTTATCGAGATTCTTTGTGGAAAATTCTGAAGCAATATGGCTTACCATCAAAAATCATAAATATTATTAATGACATGTATGATGGTTACACATGTGCAGTTCGAACAAAGGAAGGACTGAGTGGATGTTTCCCAATAGAAACTGGGGTTAAACAAGGATGTATTTTATCGTCTTTGTTATTTGGAGTTATTATGGACTTCATAATGAAGAAATACTGCACTGGTAATAAAGGCATCGAATGGATACAAGGAGACCATTCGGAGGACCTCGACTTTGTTGATGACATAGTTCTCATCAGCAGCCAGATAAAAACGATGCAGGAAAACACAAATGAACTATCATCAATAGCCAGTAAAATTGGGCTTGAGATCAATCATGAAAAGACTAAAATCATGAAAAACTTAATTCCAACAAACAACAAAATATACATGGAAAACAAACCAGTGGAAGTGATTGATCACTTTATCTATCTTGGAAGTCACATTGATCGAGAAGGGGATACAAGCAAAGAAATTAGAATCAGAATAGCTAAAGCAGCAATGTCTTTCAGAAGCCTTGAAAAGTTGTGGAAATCAAAACTCATCAGCACAAACACAAAACTTAGACTATTCAAATCAAATGTACTATCAACCCTTATGTATGTGTGTGAAAGCGGGAAAACAACAAGAGATATAGAAACAAAGTTGAACGCATTCGAAAATAAATGTCTAAGGAAAATACTTGGTATAGCGTTGAGCGATTTCAAAACAAATGAGGAAATTAGAGAAATCGCCAATCTACCACTAATATCTTCAGTAATAAAGAAAAGATGATAGTCATATGTTGGACATGTGATGAGAAGAGATAATAACCGAATAGCAAAGCAAGCCCTCATGTGGGAAACAACAGGTAAGAGGAAAAGAGGAAGACCCAGAGAGACACTGAGAAGAACATTGATGAGAGAGGTAAGAGCAGCAGGAATCGGCTCCCTCAATGAGATAGAGCTGCTTGCACAGAACAGAGACAAATGGCGAGATTTGATAAAATATCTATAAAAGAATTGAAAACTGCTAGAACAAAAATTCAAATAAGAGAAGGAGTATCTTGGTCTACGCTCTATGGGCCGGCTGCGGCTCGAAAAGTCAATAGATAGAATAATGATGTGTACAACCTTTAATGAAAGGTCACAGATTGAGCAAATGAAGATACAATTACTATCTTTCTATCTTTACAGCATTATTCCATTTCTGGGGTCTGCTGGGCAGGGGACATATAGGGCTGAAGAATAAAGGTCACTTGTCCCCGGCCCATGGGGCGTAGACCCAGATACAGATCTGGGGCATAGATAGACCCAGATACTCCTCTTATCTAAATTTTTATTCTAGCAGTTTCAATCCTTGTAAAGATCTTTTATCAAATCTTGCCATTTGTCTCTGTTCTGTGCAAGAAGCTTTATCTCATTGAGGGAGTCGATTCCTGCTGCTGAGGAGTCGATCTCTGATCAATGTTCTTCTCAGTGTCTCTCTGGGTCAGCCTCTTTTCCTCTTACTTGTTGTTTCCCACATGAGGGCTTGCTTTGCTATTCAGTTATTATCTCTTCTCATCACATGTCCAACGTATGACCATCGTCTTTTCTTTATTCTATCTATCTATCTATCTATCGTCCTTTCGAGCCGAAGACGGCACATAGGGCAGAACCACAATCTCAAAAACAGAAACCTTGCGTGCCAGAATGGCACTTATTGCAGAGATCGCCGCTTCCAAAACTTATGGCTCTGTTTCCATAACAATACTTTTTACAATGACAGCTTGTCAAGCCATCGATCAACCTCCTTAGTCGCCTCTTACGACATGTCTGGAAAGTCACAGTGTCACTATTCTTTACTTCCCTCATAATGAGGCCCCGGTAACACACAGGAGTGTTACAACTTTGCCTCACATATATTTATAAATATCGAGGAGGTTTCTTTATTACTGAAGATATTAGTGGTTGATTGCAGATTTCTCTAATTTCCTCATTTGTTTTTAATTCTTTCCACGCTATACTAAGTATTTTCCTTAGACATTTATTTTCAAATGCGTTCAACTTTGTTTCTATGTCTCTTGTTGTTTTCCAGCTCTCACACGCATACATAAGGGTTGATAGTACGTTTGATTTGAATAGTCTAAGTTTTGTGTTTGTACTGATGAATTTTGATTTCCACAACTTTTCAAGGCTTCTGAAAGACATAGTTGCTTTAGCTATTATATTATAGCTATATTAGTTTTAACCTTACTGTGCTTTCCTGATCTGAAGCATGACGAGTTTATGAAGTTTCAGGATGAAAAAGTTTATTAATTTCTACAACAGGAGTCACTGAGTTTAATGAAGAAAAGATTGATTAATTTCTACAACAGAAGTCACTGAGTTTAATGAAGAAAACATTGATTCATTTCTACAACAGGAGTCACTGAGTTTAATGAAGAAAACATTGATTAATTTCTACAACAGGAGTCACTGAGTTTAATAAAGAAAACATTGATTAATTTCTACAACAGGAGTCACTGAGTTTAATGCAGAAAACATTGATTAATTTCTACAACAGGAGTCACTGATTAATTTATTGTTCTTAAATGATCAAGAAATGATCCTAACATAACATAGCATAACAGTACAATCAGCAGAACTGCAACTCTTATTCAAAGATGAGAGAAACAGTTTCTGCTGCTGATATAATACAATATTACAGACAAGGTTTACATGAATAGTAAGTAGTAAATAAATTCTAAAAGAGAAGAACAAAAACTAAACTATAAAATGTTTAAGTAAAAGTTTTTCAAACAAAGATGTTATCTTCTTCTTCTTCTTTCTTTTCTCTTCTCACTGATACCTAAAAGGTGTCGTGGTTTATATCATTTGTCGTTCTTGAGCTGCTCGAATTGTCTGAATTAGTGATTTTCCTTTGTTATTACATGTCTCTATCACTGCATCTATCAATCTTCTTCTAGGTCTTCCTCTTGGTCTTTTAAAAAAAAGATGCTATCATCCAACATAAAACATAATTTTAAATTACAAGATAAAAAAAACTGAAAAAATTATTTCTAATTCTACCTTAAATTGATATATTCCTTAGAAATAAGATGTGAAAATGAATTAAAACTTGAAATATATGAGCAATAGTTCTTACATTTAGCAAATATGGTTTACAGAGTTGAGGTGGACGAATCTTTCTAGCATCAGCAAGTAGAACATTTTCTTTAGTTTCCACAATGTTCCATACTGACTCAAAAAGTTGTTCAAGGATCTTATTAATCATGCGATACGGTTGAGGTAATATATCATACATCTGATCAGGGTCAACCAAGTAATCAGTGTCATCCTCAGTTTCTATGCTTAGCATGGATTGCGGAGAATGTAGTAACGTTTGTCTCTTGTACATTGTGAGATATCTGTCAAAACTACCTGCTCACATGGCAATCTGTTAGAAAAAACAAGAAGAGATAAGCAGATATCAAGTATAACAAATATTAAGTACTATGCGGGCCCACGTAAGTAGCTGCAGAAAACAAAGAAAATAAACATACAATGATATTAAACAGCTAAACTAACAGAAAGACAACTTTTTGGTAAAAGCCTTCATTGGATATAAAAACAAAACAAAAAGAGGTACATAATTTTTAAAAATATATGTATATATGGCCTTCGACATCTTGGCAGATGGTTGGTAGCAAGAAATCATGATAAGTCAGTAGTTAGCAAAAACTTTAGTGTTGTATGCTGGATGCTGCTTTGCTGAACAGTTTCTCTGGTGGCTGAATCTGTCAACTTAGGATAGAAAGACCCAGCCACAAAACAAACAAGATGTCGAACAAGATGTACTCATGGTGCCTGGCCTCGTCTCCTTTCTCCTACATCATGTCTTCTGAATTTGATATCAGCACTGCCTCCAGAGTTGCTGTGTCATTTTTTATTTTTGTTCTCCATGTGCTACGATCTGCAGCCAGATTTTCTCACTTTCTTTCACCGATTGAGAATTCACTCAAGGAAGCCCTGCAAACATCCTATATTTCTTTTACCACTGATATATCTCAGCACTGGCCTGTCTTTGGTCTCTTTCCATCCTTAAGTTCACCATACAATATTTGTTTGGGAATACTACTGTTTTAAATATATATTTTAAATATATAAAAACTTCATTAATTGTAACGCATTACTTGACTATTGCTACCAATACATTAGTTATAAAAATTGATGAACGTAGACATCATTTTTAATATTTGAGATACACTGTAGTTTTTTTGTGATGCCAACTAAGGGAAGATCACTTTAATTTATGTCACAAAACTCCTAAATTACCAAATTATAATATATAATAACAGCATAAAATTAAAAATTAAATAAGACGATGACAATGTGAATAATTCAATTCAATAATAGGTGATGGTCAAATTTAGTTCTATAAATTACTTCAGTTTGGAACATTATGGAAAAGTGGTGTCTCCTTGAGTAAACTCTGCACTTTATTCAGTGGTTCACAACCTGTCACTGGAAGACCCATAATTCTATAGGAGAGAGAAACAATGCTGTCCTGTTTCTGACAGAGCTTATTCACAATTGGGAGCCGTGATAGCTCAGTGGTTAGTGAACTGGACTACAAAGAACAAGAGGTTCAATCCCAACCGACAGCTTACAGGTTCACCCAGCCTTTAATGGGTACCGGATTTTTTTTCTGGAAAGTAAAGCGGCACGGGCATAATACCAACCACATTACCCCAAAAATCATGTGTCGAAGGTCTGTAAAATTTATGGTCACTAACACCATATTCACTATACGCCGCTTGGCGTGACGTGGGTACTTTACTTTTTTTTTTTACTTTTTGTTCACAATCAAGGTGCCCATTTGCTGCAGATTTTTACAACAATATCGTTCATCATCATTATCATCTAATGCCATCTCAGCATTAAAGATTGACTCTATTCTAAAAAAAAAGGAGGGGGGGGGTAGCCCAGGTAGGAGAGAAAGATAAGTGATTGAAAGATAAGTCACTACCTCTAAACTGCAAATCTTTTGTGCCAATGGAAGTCCATTGGCACAAAAGATTTGCAGCTTAGAGGTAGTGACTCTCTGTACTCATTCTTCTTCTTCTTCTTTTCTCTTTCACTGATACCTAAAAGGTGTCGTGGTTTATATCATTTGTCGTTCTTGTGCTGCTCGAATTGTCTGAATTAGTGATTTTCCTTTGTTGTTACATGTCTCTGTCACTGCATCTATCCATCTTTTTCTGGGTCTTCCTCTTGGTCTTTTTGCATGCATTCTCGAGAAGAACGCCCTTAATGGTGATTGGTAAAGATTCATTCTGACCAGGTGGCCAAACCATTTAAATTGTTGTTGTTCTATATATTCTTGGCAGGGTTTTGTTCCTACTATTTTTTTTATGGTTTCATTTGGTATTCTATCTCTTCTGGTGTTGTTGTTACTTTTCTCAAGCAACGCATCTCACATGTATTGATCTTTCTTAAATGTGATTTAGAAAGGGTCCATGTTTGACTTTCATAGCACAAAGTTGGTATGAAGATGCTATTTATCATTTGTTGTTTAGCTGGCATAGAAATATTTGGATGTCTTAGCAATGGTGAAAGCTGGTATTGACAGCATTTGCTTTTTGTATTCTCATGTAAATTTCTCTGTCTAGTTTTCCATCTTCTGTGAACATTGTGCCTAAATACTTGAATTCCTCTACTTGTTTTATTTCTTTATCTTTGATCCTGATGTTTAATGGGTGTCTTAATTTCTGTGCTCATTGTTATATCTTATCACCGATATTTGCTCACACATGCACATCCTAAAGTAAAATTATCATAAATTAATTTGCACTCATCTTAAATCAGAGTATATTTCATCAGGGTCACTGGAACATTAAGTTTTATCAACTTTTGTAAACATTAAACATAGTCCATGCTAAATTAATAAAAGAAATAGCACCTGTTTTGATAATCGATCTAACTTGTGACTTTCAACGTCAACATATTTGAAAACCACTTGTAACTTTAGTTTTGTTATATAATTTAATAATAAATAAATATCTCACCTCTCGAATGATCTCAAGTAGTTAGTAGACTTAAGAGTAGTTAAGTTAGTCAGTTAGTAACTAAAGTAACTTACTAATCAAGTAATTTAGTAATCAATCTCACTCATCTTCTCGACCTTCTTTAAAAATTATTTTATCACTTTAATATTTGCGTTGAATTTAATTAACACATTTTTACTATATTTCTAATTTATAATAAAACATGTTTGTCTATAGGACTTTTACTTTTATAAACGTAAAATAAGCCAACTGCCCAAATGCCAATCAATAATAAGTTTCGTTTCCACAGTGGGACTAACTGAAGAATTAGAATGTGACGATGAAAGACGCCGTAACTAAGTCAACCATCTTGAATTTATCAACTACTTTGTGCGTGCAATTTAATAAACTTGCGCGGGAATTTTGATCATGCTAATCTACATGATAGAAGTTTAGTAATAAAGGTGACTGTTCTTTACATCAAGGCCAAGCTTTATCGTAGATAAAGATGGTTGTGCTTTACGTGTATTTGGCTGTGCGTGTATAACTTTACTCGATGAAAATCTATAAGGCCGGTTTTGTCGTCTGCCGAAGTGGAGGAAAGGGACTGCTACGGACGCTTCCTCCAGTGCAGTCGTCACAAGTAATCGAGTCACAGTCACAGTTTTTAACTGTTTTTATTTCACCCCTGATAGAAAACATCATCAAATACTCCCTGTTTAATTTTTTTTTTTAATCCTCTTTAGCGTTCGCAGATCGTTCAAAAAGAGCACGTGACAATACATTATACGTTGTGTCGCTCGTTTCAGGCAAGACACGATATTTGCGCCTTTCGGTCCAACGCCAACACATCTGTTTTGCCACATCAGTGAGACAAGGGAAAGTTAAATAGATTACACTAAGGTACGCAATAAAGATAAACGACTAGAAGTAGAGTATGAGAACGTGTGCATTCAAAACAATGAGGAAGGGACATATTTAGGTGTGCAAAAGAAATATAGAAGTCATGCGCAGCTTATAAATAGGAACGTCACCTGGGCCAGTTGATTGCAAGAAGAGGTGGAAGTTATGAGATATTTTAGAATGGAGATAATAACAAAGCTGTTGGGTGACAGCTACAACAGCTAATATACAACGGGTGATATACTGAGATCTATATTCATACATAACTCTACTAAATAAACTTGGTGGCCTGGAAAGTGATGCCAAACATACAATAAGTTTTATGAGTCACATGACCAATACTATAGTCCGTTCAGAATCGTTTGCCGAGATGTTATGATTTATAATTCAAAAAGTTCTTGATGATTTCACATGATTTTTGGCATACGGTGTTAAAATGTCCATGTCACGAGAACATATGTGTTACTCGATGTCTAGCTATAACGGTTTTCTTAAAGCGGCGAATTCCTTTGATCTTTGCCCATGTAACTATTATTTTGACCCTAATCAAAATGTTTTACAGTAATCTAGTGCAACGATGACCCATAGGCGTGTCCATAAAATTTTACTGGTGGCAAGTATACAAATTTTAAATTATATATAGAACTTTTGTTCGTAGAGCCAATTTGATATAGTTCCATGCTCTTGGTGTGAGTTTCCCAAATGTTGTCGCTGCCTTTCAAATACGTACATTTAGTTCCTCATCTAAGGAAAGTGTGGCTGTAATAGTGGATCCAAGATAGCTGAACTTCTGTACTGACTCAAGCAGGCTTCCATTCAAAGTAATGGTTGTTGGTTTGCTTATAACATATTTTTGATTGCTTGGGTGGTCTTGAACAATAAACTGTTTAACAAATCAACTAGGAAATTTTGCAAATCAAACTATTTATCTGTAGACTTAATCAGAGTAATGATCATTCAGAATCAGACGAGTCAAATAGGTCGATTACTGCTTTCGGCTGAACAAACAACAAACCATCCTTTTTCCAATATTCCTCTTCTTGTCGTAACACATGATCCTCACATTTTACCCAGTAGTCTTTATTTATATTTGATAGAGCCTGATTTGTAAGTGTCTCAACATCGCATAATTTGAAAGTTTTATTTGTATATGCTACGTGTCCTTTAACTTTTCCCAAACTAGTACTTGAGGTAGTCTCAAACATCTATGGCCATGTTCTTGAATTAACTTGTCTATTTTAAATATCTTTGTACGTTGTGTCTGTTTTACAAGGCTAAGCAATTCGGGTTTCAAGTAGCTGTCGTTAATTTGTATGTGTTCTTTTATGAGCCACGTTTTGATTGCATCTTTTGTACTTGATGATGTTGGGATTCTATCTTCTACGTTAACTACGTTATGGTATGAAGCATTGTCCATTATCAGACAAGAAGATTATCGATCTAATATTGGAAGGATACTTTTCTCGATCCAGTCTTTAAATATGCGCCCATTCATTTCGGAGTGGTAGTCTCTATTGTCTATGGATTTTGAAATGAAAACGAGATGAGCATTCTGCAACAACCCATTATGTCTGCTACCTGCATGTGCAACTATCAAACGTTGCCCTTTACTGCTTCGTACTGATCTTTTAATACTTCCATCTGCTAACTGCCATTCCTTTTCATTTGTATGATGAGCGTTGATCCAAGTTTCATCTAAATAAACAATATCATAATCATTTTCGCGCATTTCCTTCACTTCACGTAAATACTTGCTTCTAAGAGCTACTAGATGTGGCTTCTCACAAATAATGTTTTTTCCACCAGCATACTTTCTAAAGGTGAAGCCTGCACTTCTTAATATTTTCTATAATGAAGTTTTTGATATTTCAATGTCGTTGTTAGTTTTCAGCCAAAGCTTCAACTTTCTAAGTGTCACTTCTTCGTTTATATCAAACATTCGACAGATTTCTCTTTTTACTAGGTCCTTATCAAAACTGTCTAACGTTTTCTTTCCTTCCTTGCTTTCTTGCATTTGTTGCAATAAATATAACTATTCGATCAAATGAACACACAAACCTAAAATATGCATTGTTCTCTTCTCAGGGTTTCGTTCGTTCGTTCGCTTTCGTCAGCTTTGACCTCTGACGAAGTCCCACCCACTCAATTTTGTGGGACTGAATTTTGCGTTTAAAGTCTGTTTTATCCCATTACAGGATGCCCCTCGCCATGCAGGCAGATTTACTCCGACTTCAGAGGTACTAATTTTTAGGGAATTAGTAAAACCCAGGTGTCCTCGCCAGGGTACGAACCCCGGCTGTTGCCGTGGTAAGCCAACCGCCTATCGATTGCGCTAACCGGACACCCTCTCAGGGTTTGATAAAGAACAATAAAGATGTCCCTTTTTACGCTCTCTGCAGAAGTATTGATAAATCTTTATAGCAATGTTATGCTCAGTAAAATATTTTGCCTTTATATTCATTCTCACATAGACTTGCAGAAGATAATATGGATAGTGCCGCCTCCTTTCTGTAAATATTGAGATTTGCCTCTGAATTATGACTCGAACTCGAGTCTACGGCCGTGATTTTGACGTCACATAATTTCCGGTTTCGGCTAAAATGTCATTTTGTGCTAAACGGGAAATTTCATATGTAACATTTCTTTATAAAAATGTATAGTGGAAACATAACTATTTTAGGACGGTGCGCATTCAGCCGTGAAGGTCATGCCTATATGTTAAAGAATCAGCTGTGAGATGTAAGCATCTACATAATCCCGCCGGTGTTTATAATATCGATTAACTTTTTTTAAATATAGGTTAAATAAGGCATCTTTGAAACTGGATCACATTTCTTTGATAAAAAATATTTTTATAGCGACATTAGTATTCTAAACCTAACTTCAAAAGATCAATGCAAATGAACAATAAGTTTTGAAAAAAATAAATTAATGTCTAGGCAAACGAATCTGAACGGACTATAAGATAATAGCACTATACAAAAACAAAGGAAACAGGAGTGATTGCAATAACTACAGAGACATCTCTGTCTTTAGCACAGCCGGCAAGGCTTTTGCGATAGTAATACTAAAACGCCAGCATAGACTTGCAGAATGCATTCTTCCCGAGTCTCAATGCGGCTTCAGAGCCGGGAGATCAACTATAGACATGATTTTCATACCTAGACAATTACAAGAAAAATGTCGGGAACAAAATATGCCGCTCTATATTGTCTTTGTGGATCTCACAAAGGCCCTCGACTCAGTAAATAGAGATAAGCTCTACAGGGTGTTAGAAAGCATAGGCTGCCCACCTAAATTACTTAAGCTGATTATGTCTTTCCATGAAAACATGAATGCTAAAATCTACTTTGATGGGAGTTCATCGGAGAGTTTTAAAGTCAACAACGGAGTGAAACAGGAATGTGTCCTCGCCCTCACCCTTTTTGGTATATTTTTTGCTGCCCTCCTAAATTACGCCTTCGAAAACTCCGGAGATATTTACATTCGCACAAGATCTGATGGCTCACTGTTAAACTTAGCACGACTAAGAGCAAAAACAAAAGTTTCCCTACTTAAAGAACTTTTATTTGCTGACGATCAGCCCTAGTCGCTCATAGTGAAGCCACGCTACAATTGCTGATCAACAACATGGGCAAAGCATAACGACCGTTTTTAACTGTCAATTAGTGTTCAGAAAACAAATACCACGCCAAGGCGACATCAAACTTCTATTAATCGCTTTAACAGATTGTCTACTAGAATCAGTTAATAAATTTACATATCTTGGATCCACAATTACGCAAACCACTTCTCTTGATGATGAAATAATCTGCCGAACTGTAAGGCAGTTACGACTTTCGGCAAACTCATAGAAAGGGCCTGGTACAACGCGAAACTAACACTGAAGACCAAACTCTTAATATGCCAAACTTGTGTGCTTAGCACACTATTATATGGATCTGAAACATGGACAACATACTCAAATCACGAAAAAAGACTAAATGTCTTCCTCCACATGCGATGTCTCCACAGAATAATGTACATCAAATGACAGGACAGAATAACCAACTTAACTGTCCTGCAACGAGCTAAGACCCCAACAATCATGTCGATGCTCAGATGTCAAAGACTAAGATGGCTGGGGCACGTCCAGCGAATGGAAGAAAAACGCATCCCCAAGAAAATACTATATGGTGAAGTAATACACGGAAAAAGACAAATCGCAGACCTAAACTACGATATAGAGATATTTGTAAATCATCTCTGAATGACTGGGAACATCTGGCAAGTGATCGCACATCATGGAGAACATGTATAAGGAATGGTATAACATCTGTTGAGACTGTGCTAAGGCAACACTTAGAAGAGAAATGACTCATGAAAAAGGATGGAAACCCTGTGGATCAGTGGGCCTGACTTGTTCATTCTGTGGCCGTGTATGTTTGTCAAACATTGGTAGAATTAGCCACGAGAGAAGCTGTTCGACAAAAACAAAACCTCAAAAATAAAAAAAATACACAATAGCCTCCACTAACAAGACGAAATGGCTCGAAGACAGGTTTTAGAAATAAAAAAGGGGGGGGGGTGGTTATTGTGAGTTAGATGAGTATACAGAGTTGATAGGAGAAGGACTTGTTATTGATTACAGAAGGAAGGTCATTCTAGATCATGAACTGAAGTGTTGAATCTTATGTTTCTGGAGTTTGCAGGAAGTTAGATAGCAGAAAGGAGTGTGAGTTCAAGTTAAGATTAAATAAAATTGTTTCTGGGATAGTATACTGGATTGTTGTGATGGGACCTAGGAGATATTTATGAAGAGAAAATATACATGAGCTGAATTATTTTGTTTGATTTTGTGATAGCCAAAGAAGTTCTGCTGATTTTCTTACAGTTCCTGGAAAGAGCCTAACCATTGACAGTTGCCTTTAGACACTATAAAGGCAGCCATTTAGAATATAGAGTTTTATCGATTTATAGACAACCATAACTAGAATTTCTATATAGAAGCGTATCTACATAGTGCTTAATTGTGGGTGTTGTTCGTTATGTGTATTTGCAAACATGAATTCAATTGGTTACAATTAGTGTGGCCGTATTTCTCAATGATTTTGTCAACATGGTACACCTTTTTCTTATTCGTATTCTTCACAAGTTGTAACAATTCGGGTTTTAAATATGTGTCGTCAAATTTGACATTTTCATTCGCAAGCCATGTCCGAATTTGCTCTTTTGTATTTGATGCAGTAGGCACTTTGTCCCATCTTGAATTCCCTAAGGAAGTGCTGATATAGTAAAACAGTAACCTTTTGCATAGTTATAAATTTGCATTTCAAACTCATTGTAATTTAGATATAAATGTTGGTATTTAAAGTCAACAAATTGTCTACTGAGTCTTCACAAAATTAATAAAGATACGCCTTCCCTTCGGTAATTAATGCCCAGGCCGTGGTGCGTCATGTCGTTCAATAACAATTCAGTTTTGTGCACGGGATTTTCCTGAACTTAGTGTTTCTGCAATAGCCAAACTATTTTACGTGAACGACCGCACCAAATTAATGTATATATCCTAAAATGGTGTCAAATTCGAACAGGGTGAATTTAATATAGCCTAAAGAAGAAAACTTTTAAACTAGATCAAATTTCTCAGAGCAAAAAATATTTCTATAACGACATCAATATTATAAGATTACATGCAAAAGTTGAAAGCAAAATAACAAACGGTTATCACGTAAAGCTAATTCAAGTTGGTTATGAATTTCTGAACGGACTAATAATTAATACATATCTATCTATTCACCTTTCGAGCCGTAGCCGGCCCATATGGTGTAGACCAAGATACTCCTCTTATCTAATTTTTTTTTGTTCTAGCAGTTTTCAATTCTTTTAAAGATAGTATATCAAATCTCGCCATTTGTCTCTGTTCTGTGCAAGCAGCTCTATCTTATTGAGGGAGCATAATTAATATGCGTAGAGTAAAACACAAAATCAAACTAAAATTAGTCATGGCGAATATGGAGGTAAAGATACGAACAATGTCATAAAATGATAATGATTTTAATGCCACTGAGTTGTCGCTAGCCATTTACTTTTAGACTGTGGATGGTGAAAGTGGCGGTATTGGTTTTCTTGAACTGTTGGTTAGTTCTGCTGGCATCATCATCATCAAGTACTAGGCCTGCTGGCGCAGGTGATCATGTCTCTCCACAACTTTCGATCTCGACAGTTATTTATCATTTATGTTGTTGACCTTCTGCTAAGCCATTCTCTTAAGCTCTCTTGTATTTTTTCAGGTTGGTTGGTTGGTAGGTAGGTAGGTAGATAGGTAGGTAGCTAGCTAGATAGATTGGATGGATGGATGGTGGGGATGGATGGATGGATGGATGGATGGATGGATGGATGGATGGATGGATGGATGGATGGACATATAGATAGATAGTCAACAAATCAACATCAAATGTGATTCTATGTTCAGATTCTGTTGAGAGAACTCATGAATGTCTAGGAGTATGGTTTTATCAGAGCCTTGCCTTTACCAAAAAGTAGACCAGGTGGTGTTGAAATCCAATCCAGGAGAGCGCGAGTTTAAATCCCTGTAGGGTCGGACGTTTATTTTTCGATCGAGGGTGAAATAAGAACTCAGCCCCAAACACCTCGTCGCGATTGCACCAGACAAGCAGCATTTATTCTCCGGTCATACAATTCCCCTGTAATGGGAAAATGCCGTAAAGAAAGATAGTTATCATCATCATCATCAAGTACCGGGCCTGCTGGCGTAGGTGAACATGTCTCTCCATAACTTTCGATCTTGGCAACTATTTATCATTTCTGTTGTTGACCTTCCGCCAAGCCATTCTCTTAAGCTGTCTGGTAATTTTTTTGTTGCTTCCCTCTATCTCTTCGTCCCTCAATTTTTCCAGTTGTTACAATATATTCATGTTGTTCTCTTCTCATTACATGGCCAAAAAAATGATGATTGTTTCTTCCTTATATTGGAAATTAGCTATCTTTTTGCTTTGACCTCTCTCAGAACATCTTCATAACTCTTCTTAGCTGTCACAGCGGGTACACAGTGTGAGAAGTAATAATCGTGGTGCCAGACTTGCCACTTTGGCTGATGTTGAGTAAAGGTAAAGTACAAGACTTGAATCGGCGTCTTAGCACGCGAGCTTTCATCCATATGTATTCGGCCGCTTATCCAGAAGTGTTCGAAGATTTCTGGATAGTGTCGTTTCAAGCATCGAAACTCGCGATGTGAGGCGGGATTCTTCACCTTCCCAGAGTAATACCCTGGTACCCATTTCTGCAAGCGGCTGGGTCCACCGCGGGGGTATTTTTTTTTCTAACCACGATTACAATTCACACTGCTTTCTGCGGGAATCGAACACGGGTTGTCCGAACGTCGATAGCCCCAGTCTGGCGGTTTCCCCAACTAGACTACAGAGACCCATGGCTGATGTTGAGTGCGGAAGGTTAATGGACAACGGACACACTGAATACTCTTAGGGACGCTGGACAAAAAAAATATTACCTTGAATCCGCAACCATTACCAGACTGCACGAATATCATTTCTAGGTGAGAGATGCCATGGATCCAAAGACTTGAATTACTACAACAGATCATTTTTTTCAAACATTCATCAAAGCCCCGCTTCACATCTCTTGGTCTGCTTTGTTATATTTTACCAGATGGTTTCCACATGAATGCATGACGGGGAAGTCTTTCTTCATTGATTCACATCACTTGATCAATGTATTTCCAAAGTCTTCTTATAAAGCTATATACTTATTCTTATTTCGATTCGTCTATTATTCGATCGCTTGAAATGTATTCTTTCCAGTTTATATTTGAGATCCTACGAAGACATGTGTTTCAATGGCATTCTTATTTAGCATGCCTGCATTACAGTTATATATATATTTAGTGTAACTGTTAGAGTTTCGTCAATAGATCTTTCCCTTTCACTCTGTGTCTTACCTCTACACAACACAGAAGAATGTGACCAGCAGTGGCACTGATTGGGCCATTTCGAGGCAGGAAGCCTGACACTCTGGCTGCCTAGCGGGACTCCACGAGATGAGCACCATATCTTCTGAATTGTGACTTATTAATGGTGAGAGTTATTTTGCACTTATGATAGGCATGTAGCCCAGTGCATCCGATTTCAACACGTTTGTGTTTTGCTTTTCCTGGTCCCAGCCCTTTGACCTGTCTAGCTTGGGTGATCTCTTTGTAGCATTGCCACCACTTGAACGGCCCTCAGGGATAATGTCACACAGGCTCCTCGACTACAGAGGTTGAGAAACGTCAGAGGAGCACATTTGTACAGATAATCTACTGGTAAATCCATAACAACTCATTTTGTAGTTGGACATCTACAGGGTTATACAGTTGCGTGGTGGTCGACCTGATTGGTCATGACCGAGACCATCAGAGCTGACTCATGCTATGATGCTAACTTATACAACTAATCCTCCATAAGCATGGCTAATAAATACCTCCACTATGACTCATGTAGTACAAGTGGTTGACCCAGCTAGAGAAGTGATTCTTTGAGTCGGGCTTTAGTGAATACAACGTTCTGCAAAGGACATGTGTCCTATTGATCATAATTACTAACAAAGAATTTAAACTTCTCAATATCATCAAGTACCATGCCTGATTGCGTAGATGATCAAGTCTCTCTACAACTTTTGATCTCGACAGTTATTTATCACTTCTGTTGTTGACCTTCTGCCAAGGCATTCGCTTAAGCTGTCTGATATCTTTTCTTTTTGCTTCCCTCTATCTCTTCGTCCCTCAATTTTTCCAGTTGTCGCTATATATTTCAGCTGTTCTCTTCTCATTATATGGCCAAAAATTGATGATTGTTTCTTCCTAATATTGGAAATTAGCTCTCTTTTTGCTTTGGCTTCTTTCAGAACGTTTTTATTACTCTTCTTAGCTGTCCATGGTATTCTCAACATTCTTCTGTAAAACTACAATTCTACAGCCTCCATTGATTTTCTTGTCTGTTATCCTATTGTCCAAGATTCACACCCATATGTTAAGACTGACTCTAACTATAATAACATTTAAGAACTCCTTTTATTGTTTCTATTGTCAAAAACGGATTGCAAAGTATCTTCCTCACTTTTTGGAAAGCTGCTTTTGTCTGAGCCATTCTGCATCTCACTTGTGTCGTACATCTACCATCTGAGGTTAAGATTGTTCCTAGATATGTAAATTAATTTACCTGTTTTAATATTATTCCACTTGTCTTTATTGTGCATTACTGTGCTGTCTTTTTCTTTGTTGCTACCATTATATTGTCTTTTTGCTATTAAGGCTGAGTCTTTTATTTTTGCTTTTCTTCACTATAATGTCTAACATTTCTTGTGACCCATTTTCACTCTTAGCGATTAAGATTGTATCATCAACATACCTTAGATTATTTATATTATGACCTCTAATTGTTATTCCAGGCATGCCCCTTATGTATCTTAAAATAACCTCACTATACATATTAAATAAATCTGGTGACAGCACACAACCTTGTCTAACACCCTGTTTTATTTCTTGAAACATTCCCAATTTATTTCCAGTTCTTATGGCCGCTGTTTGTTGCCAGTACATGTTCTTTATTATTCTTAGATCGTTTCTGTCTACGTTTATGCCTTATAAAATTTTGATTATTTCTTGATGCTTTACTTTGTCAAATGCGTTGGTATAATCTATGATATATATATATATATATATATATATATATATATATATATATATATATCTGTTTTCACCTCTATGTCTTTTTCTACTTAAAATTCTAAGTGCACAGTAAATGGGAGTTTGTATTTAAATAACGTTAAAACAGTGATGGAAAACTTTTATATGGAGCTTGCAACAGGAGGCAATCATATCATCAGCTCCATTGTCGAACAATTGTTTAAGCAATTCAGCTTCTTGATATCCAAATCAGTCGTCCAGTGAGAGTCCAGTCTGGTTCACGACTTCCATGCTTCAATCTCATGTTGCAAGAAAACTTGTGAAACGACCTGGAAAAAAAATGATTATACTATAATATATTTGCCATATAGTGGTTGAAACTGTATCATGCACAAATCTTCTGATTGAATCCAATATTCACATGTAGTCGTTAATTCTAATTCAGTTAATTATTAAAATAATAAATAAAAACAGAAAATATTTTCATTATAATGACCACTGCGGAGTCCCGTACAAAAAACTCTCCCTTTATTCTTTACGTTGGCGCCATATTTCAATCCGTGAAAAATATCAGAGTTTGATGCACACACACGATGAGTCTGTATGAATTCTACTAGGAAAAACTGTAAAAAATATTATGTAATTTTAAAATTGGAATGGAAGTTTGATTTCACATTCTTAAATTAACAAAAAGTGTATACGTTCTTAACGGTTCTTTAGACCTTGGCCAGTTTGAAGTTGAGGTATTAAATTTCCAACAAACCGTGAGTCTGTGAGAGTGAATTCTTGTTCAGTGGTAAGTAGTTTCTTCACTAAGTCTAAGTCGTTTTTTATTAATTTGTTTTAAATAATTTAAAATATTATCTTGGTAGAATTGAAATTAGTATAACAATCACTAATGTGATTGCTAATTGCTTGTAACTACTTTCAATTGAGTAAGTTTAATTTATAATAGCAACACTCAACGTTCATGTGCCATAGTAGCGCATCGGTTGGCGTAGGCGTAGGCGATCATGTGAATGTGAGTATTGTGTCATGTCCTTCCACAATCGTCTTTCTACAATAATGTATCGTATCAGTTCTGTTGTTGACTGTTTTCCATGCCATGCCATAAAACTATCGGTAATTTCCTAGTTTGATCAGATATAGTATTTCAGTTTGGAAGAGTGATGTCCCCTAAATATGTCTGCCAAAATGCAGTGGTTCTACGCATTCTTGGCGTTGGGGTCATTACGGCGATTGGTAATCAACCGCACAATTCCCTTCGATCAGAAGATCATAATTAGGCCGAGTGGCGTCGTTTTTGTCACGCGTTATAATATATTTATAAATATTTAACACTAAAGCTAAACCTAACCCCTGGACCCAACGCCCAATCAACAGATACTCCGAATGATTACATGCCAGCGTAATGACCCCAACGCCAAGAATGCGTAGAACCACTGTATTTTGGCAGACATATTTTAGGGGACATCACTCTTCCAAACTGAAATACTATATATCTGATCAAACTAGGAAATTACCAAACTTATCTAGTATTTTCTCTCGTTGTCGTCCGCGATCTCTTTCCTTGTATTTTGCCTGTTGTAACCAAGTATTCCAACTTTCCTCTTCTCATGATCATGATGTGCCTGAAAAGTGTTGACGATTGTTTCTTTCTGATGTTTTTTTATTTTTAAGAGCTCCCTTTTTGTGTTGGCCTCTTTGAGAACTTCCTGATTGGTCTTTTTAGCTGTCCAGGGAACTTTCAACATTCTTCTGAGAAATCCCATCTCTGTGGCCTATAATAATTATAATCATCTTTTCATTTGTTTGTCTACTGTCCATGATTCGCTTCCATAGATCAGAATTGGTTCTATATAAGTATAGCAATAGCACCGATGAACTCTCCTTCTCACTTCTATTGACATAGATTTGTTGCATAAGATATTTTTCATTTTCTGAAATGCTATTTTGGCCTCTATATTCTGCTTTTTATTTCTGTGGTGCATCTTCCATCTGATGTATAATTGTGCCCAAGTATTTGACATTATAGACATTGCACTTGTTTCAGATGTGTCCTGTTTATTTTTATGCTGCATGATGGTGATGATTGTTTCTTTTATATGACCATTACTTCTGTTTTCTTACTATTCAGACTTAGACCTTTCTTGTTGCTTTCTTTTATTATTATGTCTATCATTTCTTGTAGTTCATTCTCTGTCTCTGCTATTAAGACTGTCAGTGTCATCCGCATATCGCAAATTATTAATGTTGTGACCGTTGACTTCAATTCCTTTTTTGTCTACTATCTATTGATCTCATATTTTAGCTGTAAAGTGAAAACAAAATCCGGCGACAGAACACAGCCTTGTCTGACCCCTTGTTTTATATTTTATATGAACTTTCTAGCTTTAAATAACTCTCTAACTCTTAAAAATAAAAGGCTTCAGTTGTAAACTAGTTTTAGAGTACTAGACTTAGTAAAAAGTTTGTAGACTACTTAGACTGACTTCTTAGAGACTAGGGATAAAAATAAAATAATAAATATTTGTACATATTTATTTATATATAATAATTATATAATTTATTATTTATCATTATATAAGATAAAGATACGAGACTTAAATCGGCGTCTTAAGCACGCGAGTTTTCACCCATATGTCCTCGGCCGCCTATCCAGAAGTATTCGGAGACTTCTGGATAGTGTCGCTTCAAGCATCGAAACTCACGATGCGAAGCGGCATTCCTCACCTTCCCACAGTACTTATTGTGTACTATTCTGGTACCCATATCATCCAGCGGCTGGGTCGACCGCGGTGGTCTTTTTTTTCCAACCACGAATACAACTCACATTGCTTCCACTTCCAGCGGGAATCGAACACGTTCGGCGAACGTCGGTAGCCCAGTCGAGTAGTTTTTCCAACTAGGTGAGGCCCCCTACTATATACTACTGACAACACTCAGTAGACTCCGGCACAGCAGGTTTTCTTTTATTGTTTAGCTAATAATTATAATTAATTATTTTGTTTTTGTCGAAATACGAATTTAACGATCACCAGAATCGTGAATTTAGATTAGTTTTAAGAATCTAAGTTCAGAAGAGTTACGTTCCCGCGTCCCTTGAGTAACATTGCACTTTATTCGGGCCCTAATTTTAGAGAAGAATGAAACAAGCGAGGGTAAAGTCATAATGATAAAGCCAAACGCTAAACCCAAAATAATTTTTAGTAATTCAGAACTATAATTTTGTTGCGGCGCCATCTAAGGGGCGAGGGCTAGTTTCGCCTACTAATACTGTCAATAAGTCACAACAGATAATAGTATCAGTAGTAGAATGCACCTAGTTAAAGACAGATATAAAACAAGTTTAGCGTAATAATAGCGGTAAAGATAAAGGTGGGGGAAGGTTTTAACCAGTCTTTAATATTGTTAGGACAATGCTAAAGCTACAAGAATAATTTAAGTTAAAAAATTTAATTTTGGGATATAGGACAATCATGGTCATAGAAGCATTCTTATCTATTCTTATTCTCAGCATTCTGATTACTTATCACTTGCCGTCTCCGCATCAAAGGTTGGCTACCATGGAGCGCCATTCTGCTCTGTGTCTTGCTTTGATGGTGCAGGCTGATTTGTCCATCTTTTAATGTTACTCGTCCATGTTGGTCTTGGTCTGCCTCTATTACCTTGTATTTTCCCCTCCAGGATTACTTTTAGTAGGATGTTGTGTCTTCTAACATGGCCTAAAATCGCATTTGTCTTGTTTGAATTGTGCTTAGTAGTTCTCTTTTATTTTTAGTTGTTTTAAGACTTCATCATTTGTTTTCTTTTCCTTCCTTTTCCTTCCATCCAATTCTACCTATTCTTCTATATATCCACATTTCAAAGGCTTCAATTCTCTGTTCTGTTTTCTTGTCTAATGTCCATGTCTCTGCACCATTTAGGAATATTGAGAAGATGTAACATTTTGCTATTCTTTGTTTTAGCCCTGGTGTTATTTGTTTTAATGTTAGTATGTTCTTCACGACATTAAAATTATGATCATACTTTTAGTATTTTTTATATTCATATCTAATCCATATTTTTGTTTGTCATGTTTATTTCATTAAATAATTGTAGATCTTTTCTGCTAGTAGAACAGTATCATCAGCATATCTTCGGTTATTGATTATCTTTCCATTAATGCTTAGACTTGGCATCTTTGCGATGTTCTGATTACTGAGTTAGTTATAAATTTGAATTTAATGCAGTGAATTACAGTCGTTGACTGAACATATCTGGAATTATACATGATATACGTGTAGGATTCTACACAGGGGAGTGGATAGAGAAATTTGCTGAATAAGTCAGCTATTATACTCTATTTCAAATTGGCATAATGATAACATATTATACATTAGCATGTACATTGCAACATAAGTTTAATCATCATCTACGTCATCGGCTGGAGTGTAAAGGAAATATGCACACTCTTGAGTTTGAGAGACTCATGACTCAGGCTTAGTGGTGTGGAGTTTTGTTGTTTGCTGATCGACGGTTATAAATGGTCATAATTAGGTTATAATTATTTATTGTTAAACAATAACCTTATAAACATCTTGCATACATGTTACTGTTTTTAAATGAGATCGTTCGTTACACGTCACATTTAAAAGGCTGCTGTATGTTACTTTAAACCTTTTAATTAACACGAAACCCTGTATAGGTTATTGATAAAGTAGGCTATATCTAATTTTAAGTTACATAACCTACTACACAACTCAAAGATGATTTAGCCAAATAAAAAAAATAATCTTAATTGTAATATTATAGTATGTAATATTAACTATTTTTGTGTGTACACCGCTCTGTCACAAACATTTCTCTTTCTTTTCCCTCGGCGCCATGAGATATAATACAATTTAGACAGCGAAGAAGAGGGAATGTACAAAACAGTTGTTTTTATTTTTTTAAAGAGTAAGTGTATTGTGACAGGTTCAGATATAATTTTGGCGCCAAAATGCAATTTGTAATGGCGCATTTCTTGTGTTTGCTCTAATAAATTAACTGCCAATCTATTCTTGAACGGTTATTCCGAATGGACAGAACATACATAGGGGAAAAATAACGTGTGGACAATTTGATGCAAAATTAAAAAAAAAAAAACGTCTGTTACATTACAGCATAGCACGATTTATAAATTAATTAGTCATTTCATTATTGATAATAAACTAATGGGCGCTTAAAACAGAGTACACAAAAATATAAATTATTACAACCCCCGATAATACTATTTATTAGCATTTGTTTATAGGGAAATGCTGAATAAACAAAGTTACTTTGATTACAATGTAGTGTAATGTTTTCAGTTGTGATTCATTGAATACTCAGGGTACAAGTAGGAAGCTACCACTTTCGGTTCTAGACGTTTTGTTTTCTAAGAAATGTGGGGGGAAACCTGAATGACGCAATCTTGTTTTCCCATGGAGTCAAGCCCAGGCGTATGACGCGTAGTGTGAAGTATGGAAACCCGTGTTTGTTACATTTGATGATAATAATAATAATAATGTTAAAAAAAGAAGAAGAAATAAGTGGTATGATAACAGCTGTTAACCATACCAGTTTTCTTTTCTTTTTTTTACAAAATTATCATTATAATCGGCTTTACAGCAGCTTCGCATCTTGATGCCTTTACTTCTTTGTTACATTTGAGATTTCGTGCATTGAGAGTGACATAGGCTATTGCTCGATAGTGTAATTAAATATTATTTGTTTTTAAAGATATAGTATATGAATACGGTTGTAGGTAAAAAATACGGTTTCCAAAGCGTTTGTAAATTTGCATTATATTTCACGCTTTTAGTGTGACTGATCTTTGTAACGCACTGGGAATCCGAAAATACTGTTAGTATAGTATACAGGTATAGTGTTACTGTTGTTAGTGTGTTGGTAATCATATATTTTTACTTCTCCATTCGCGCATCTGTTAATATGGCCAATTTTAAGTTAGGCCTCCTGACCTATGTTCTAAAAAAATCCCTGGGACTCTTTTTTTTCTCAGTGGTATTGTGATACGGTTTGATTGTGAAATGATAAATAACGCTAATATGTGATTCAGTTACCTCCGATAACAGTAACTATTACTGCTGTTAACATCTCTCAGCCCCACAATGTACCATCTTCGCTCGAAAGGAACTAACTCTTCGCCACTACTTACAGATTCAAAATAAACTTTGCCCATTTTATGTAGAGCTTTGTTAATAAGAAAAGGTAATTGGAGAATCAAATTAATGTATCAATATTCAATATAATCAAATTGAACGCAGAAGTAATGCGCGTGACAAGCTCACAACGTTGCAGAAATATTGCTAATTAGCGGGGGTGTTTCTGACGTCGTTGTAGGTAGGAACAATTACTCACTTCAAACTGGCTTGGCTCAGTTGTTTTATTTACTTTAGTAACAAATTTCATAATTAACGGATTCTGTTACTATAGCTTTTGAGAAACCAGAAGGTGAGAATGTAATCTTGTATATTTTTAAGTAAACACTAGAAGAAAACTAAAGATAAACAATTTATCTTAGACATATGTTATACATGTATTAGTATAGAGCACGTGCTTAATCATTATCTAATGTTCTACTACTGTAACAACTACACGTGCTACAGTAAGCCTCTTAACCAGTAGTCTAAGCTATTTTTGTTCCAGTAGCAGGATTAAGACTATACTTTTTATTACTTCTTTAGGCTTCGATTTTTGCGTGTGCGGTGAGTGAGGTCCATCTCACCCAGGAATGTGAAATACAAGGGATATTTCAAATGTAAAACATATCTGGTTTCTGTTTAGTGATTTATTCACCATTTATGTGGTTCATGGGAGATTCTATACTGTTTATTCAGTATGTCCTTTCAAGGAAATAGGGAATATGAAACTTTGCTTTCCATTTCATACGCTAATTTGCTAATTATTCTTGTAGACCCTGATTAATCTTAAACCCATGGCGAGCCCTTCTGGTTTGATAGTTTTATTTTAACGTATCTTTTAATCTTCCTCTTGCCATATAATATCAACCCGAACTTCCGAGAGGAATTCTAATATCTCACACACACCCCCTTCCTTGTGGTTTATGAACACGTCGTTAACTGGTTACAATCATCACTTTTTCCGGGAAGAAAACTGAATTGTATATTTAGTTAGTCTCTTCAGTATTCCATCTGTTAAATTAGAATGCAGTAGTTTTCTTAATCATTTGTTTGTTTTCAAGTGCAAAACGTTGGTAGTGGTTGGTCTTGTCTTGTCTTTTCAAGTGCCTCAGTGTATAATGAATGTAGAAAGGAAAATCATCTTCGTAGTTGAGATTTTTTTTTTTTAATTCTACTTTTGGTTCATTTGAAGCCTCATTGTTTGTTCACTGAACAATAACAGTTCCACAAAAAAACCAGATGCAGCTATATTAAATAACAATGGTGATATGAAGGCAGTCTTATTTTAGCCCGTTTTCTATGAGGAACTACTTAAATTTGTAAATTGTTGTACGTTATATAATGAGTTTGCCTAATGTATGTTTAGGCCTATGTACTTTGTTTGGGGAGCTATAGAGTTGATAGAATCTTCTGCATGGTGAATCAGTACAGGCTGTGGAATGCTTTTGACACTTTTATTATAACTTGAAGTAGAGTGGTAAATGTATAAGCATGAACATGTTTTGCCCATACACGCACGCACACACACACATACATATATTTTGTTGTGTCTTCTTTAAAAGTGAAAGCATTTCAGTTTATTGATCATAGTCCATTGATATTATAAAAAAGATACTCGCTCTCTTGCTGTTTTATATTGGCTGGTCTCACTAGCCAAAACAGGCACGTGTATATTACTTTTTTTTTCTTCTTATTTCTTTATAATATTTCACTTGTTCTCTACTCTCTCTCTCTCTCTCTCTCTCTCTCTCTCTCTCTCTCTCTCATACACAAGTAGACAGTCTTTTTTTTAGTTCGTCTTTGTTCATGTTCATCATAAACTGGTATCATGTCCATGAGGGTTGACAATTATGTCTGTCCACATATCATATTTATTGAACAGATCAGGTGACTGTTGTCTAATGTACTTTTATCCTGGCTGAAGCTTTCATGTTTGGTTGTTAACAGTTATGGCTTGGAGGAGTAACGTCTTTCTTACAAATTAAACTGTATGGATATATTTTACAAAGTATAGCTTTTGTGTGTGTGTGTGGGGGGGGGGGTGTTTAGTGTACCGCAGATGTTGCTTGAAAAGGATAACTTGTGACAAAAGCAAAATTATATATAAAGCACATTTAATTAAATACATGTGTGTAGCTTTGAGGCTATTTTAAACTTTTGTATAATCAACATTGTATCTATTGTTCTGTCAAGCTGAAGGTGACACATAGAACAGAAATGATTGACTCTTGTGTCTAACTTGCACAAGATTCGCATTGCATCTCGCCACATGTCTCTGTTCTGGGCGAGCTGTTCAAATTTGGCATGGGAGCTGATGCCTGTTGTTTTTGCCTCTTGTATTAGTGTTTCTTAGAGCTGTCCCTTTTTCTTTTACCCTCTGGTTCCATTTGAGAAATTGCTTTGAGATTCTCTTCTCATCATGTGGCCAACATATATATGACCACCTTATTTTGATTATAGTTGATATTTTTAGATACTTTGTCATTCTTATTTCTGCACTAGTCTTGAATTCATTCCATGGTAAGCAAAGTATTTTCCTGAGTCATTTGTTTTCAATTGCATCTAATTTATTTTCTGTTTCTTTACTTGTTTTCCAGCTCTTACATGCTTAAGCAACATTGGATTGATTAACCAAACATTTTTACATTTTTGTCAGGCTCAGACAAAATGCCCTTCTCAACGAGTTCCCCCAAGAAGACTTCCATCCCAGGTCCAGATGACTCTGGTGTAAGTGTTCATCTTAGTGACCTTACAAACAACTCAGAGTCTGAGGAGTGTGAAAACCTCAACCCAGAAAAGGAGATGGCGGTTATAGATTTAGAAGATGGTAAGTGATTTAAAGCACACACTGTAATTCCTCTCAACCACTATATTTATGTGTAAAGAGTTAACTTTCATTAATATAAAACATGAATAGCAGAATAGTTAAGCAGTACTGCCATGAGTGCTATTTTTTTTTTTCATCACAGCGGTAATGGAAGGACCAACTATGGGTTTAAAATATCAAATCAGAATACAGCAATTAAATGCAATGTTAAGATAGTAATGGTTTATCTGCCATATTTTACTTTGGAGAAATATAAGTAATAGTAACAATATTTTCTAAGAATCCAGCCAGGCATTGTATACCATAAACTGTTATAAATTAATGTTGGAGTACATTTTTTAGTATACAAATTAGGTGGCTACAAGCAGTGATCTACTTTCTATCCTCTGTCTCTTCTTTGAGCAGTGTGGTGAGTGAAAATCTTGACCAATTATTTATCAAGAGCAGGACACAAGAATTAAAAAAGAGATTATGAATTTTAGGGCATGGAATCTAGTTTATCTGAAGTTATTTAAAATGTATCTAATAGTAGAAATAAACTATAAACTTATTTATTTCAATTGTCTTCACATGCAGAAATGGTCCCTATTTCCTTAGACTTTTATAGTTGTAAGCTCAGCTCATACGAAGGCACGCCTCCCAGCACCAGAGCTGGAAGTTGTCAGCTACCCACAGTTGATGGCTTGCGCCAGGATCGGTGAACCAAAACCATCCAGACCCTGCTCCACCTCTCCGTGGTGCCTCTAGTAACAGACTAACCTGTCTAGTCTGGCCAAGCGAGCAGGGATCGAAGAGGGAAGACAACCCGGTACTCAAAAATGTCGTGCTGAAGTCGGATGTGTTGGGCCGAAAGGCGCAGATATAACAGTTATACTGCAAACCACAACACAACGCAGGCACGTCCACTTGATGTCCTTCTAAGGGCGGATGACGAAGAGGAATTCTACAGACTACGAATACTCTAGAATACTTTGGTCATCGAGCGAACGCAACCAACCACCACCACCATACAACTTCTGTTAAACCATTCATTAATTTTTGGAGTAAAATTGTGTGTGCATATTCACCGTGCAAGTTTTCTGTTATGATGATTATATTGGAATATTGATGGCTGCTGTCTAAACACTACCTAGGCAGGTCTTTCTACAAGAACTGTTATGGTGAAAACTTTTCACAACATTAATGCGGATGGATGTGTCATTTTTACTTAGCAAGTTATACCTGTTTTACTTGTTGTAACCAGTTTTACTTGTTATAACCAGTTTACTTGTTATAACCAGTTTTACTTGCTATAAGCATATATATTAATAAGATGGATAATTATCAGTCATGTAGTTGGTAGATCATTGTTATACTTCAAGATGGTAACATAACTAATATTTAGTTGTGATTAGACGATTTTTCTGTTGGTTCTAGAACTGACCTCACTGGACACTTGGTTGGTCATAGTCCATTGTGCTCTGTTGATAACAAAAAGTATGAATATTCAAATTGTTAAAGCAGAACTTCTATCTAATACAACCTCTCAGTAAAATGTTCTTGCTGCTTGTTCCAAACTCAATTAGTTTCAGCTGGGGATAAGGATTCCTACTAATCCTCTACAGTGTATGTTCTCTACAGTGTATGTTCTCTACAGTGTATGTTCTCTACAATATGTTTATTTGAAAAAAAATATTTACCGTCATTCTTAAGTGCTTCACTTCATGGGAGTGCCAAAAGTGTTTGGTGTGATAGCGTGACAATCAAAAACAAAATGGTATCCTGTTCATTGCAAGGTGTGGTATCCCGTTGTGGCTCACTCAATGTGATGTAGACAGTCTCCAATCAATCCAGCTATAAAAATAATGGAGTACATGGATTGCACTTTTGAGCAAGTCTATAATAGCAAAGAAAAAACAGATTCTTTCACATCCATATTCTGCAGCTTAGCACTGTGACATATGCCATGTGATATTTTTTAAAACTTACAAGTGATACTTCTACTATATGAATACAAGTGTGCTACTTAAAAGCATTGTTTCAGTTTGCTGCAGCATTAAGTGATAGGATGTTACATAACATACAATTTTGTAGGGGAGTGAATTACTACACTTCACAGTACTAGGTTAACGTTTTGAGATAAGAAAAGCTAATGCCCATCTTTCCTACTACTGTTTATCTTAACTTCTTTTATCTTCCCCTCCACTTTCCCTGATGATTACCTTTCTTCGTCTTCTCTTAAAAAGGCTTTAAAAGGGTGTTTATTGTGCCATGAGTTATAGCAAGCTGCTTTATCTGCCAACACATCTAACTTGTATGCAGCATTTTACAATACTGGATTTGCCTTCACTCCTCAATCCTTACTCTGTTGGACAGTAGTTAGTCATTTTCAGGGTTGCTGCAATCATTTTTCAGGGTGCTGCAGTCATTTTTCAGGGTTGCTGCAGTCATTTTTTTTTCAGGGTTGCTGCAGTCTTTTTTCAGTTGCTTTTTTTTCAGGGTTGCTGCAGTCATTTTCAGGTTGCTGCAGTCATTTTTCAGGGTTGCTGCAGTCATTTTTCAGGGTTGCTGCAGTAATTTTCAGGGTGCTGCAATCATTTTTCAGGGTGCTGCAGTCATTTTTTTCAGGGTTGCTGCAGTCATTTTTTTTCAGGGTTGCTGCAGTCATTTTTCAGGGTTGCTGCAAGGAGTGGATTAGGATCTTAATCATTTAAATGCACTGATTCAAGCCAATGCTATCAGTCAGCTATGAGTTAGTCACCACGCTCCACTCACACACCCCATTCTGAGCCAGGTGCCCATTCTTTGTCTTATGAACTTAACACATCCTCCTCAAAAAAATGTATACTCTTATGGTTTTACTGTGTTAGATGTGAGAACCAGTCATGCCTTGAGTATATAATGAATGTGGTGTTAGTGCATTGCACAATGTATTTATTTACTTATATTATTTTGTAACTAGTGGTACATTTCTGGGTAGTTAGGTCATCTTGTTGAGCTAGAAGTTGAATATTGTCACAATATTTTTTTGGTTCAACATTTACTGTTATTTTTCCTTCAGGTAACCTGGAAGATATCAGTTGTGATACCTCATCGTCCTTCATTGATGTAGTAAAATTGCAATTTGGAGATAAGCTCAAATGGGTGCGTGAGTTAGTCTTACTTGCATTACAGAACAAACAATAAGTATATAATAGATTCTAGTATATCTTGCCTTTGTATCAGGTCTGTGATATCTTATCTCTTCTGATTTCCTTCTGGAGTCCACTTCATGACATTTTCTTGCAATTTTTTTTTAGATCTCTTCTGAGCACATGAGCTTATCCAGTACCTGCCTGTTATGACACTGTAGCTTTCATCTTGTTTCTCTTGAGCAGTTTTAATTGCTCAAAATATTAAGTGAACTCACCTCAGACAGTTTAATAAAAGCATTGAAAGTATGCAGCTATCAAATATATACTTAGATTTGTTGTATTCAGTTTTGGGTGGATCTTCAGATGATTAGTTCTGCAAAAGCTATTTTAAAAAGGCTCACAGTATATCCGCGTGCTGCTGAGATATTTACTGGAGTTGGCCAGTTTATAACATGGAAACGGGTTCTGGACCGTGCTACTAAGTGCACGTGAGTCTGGACCATCCAAAGTATCAACATTCAGCGACGTTCATCATGACTTAGTGGCGTGTAAGAAGACTTATCAACCAACTTAGAACTGGAGTCATTCGCTGGACACTGAGGGAATTGCTGTGGAGGGGATCTGAGCACCTATGTACATGTTTGGAGTGCAATGATGATGACCCGCAAATAACTCAATAAGCTATTTTAGCATCATTCATCCTTTTGCACTTTGTGCACCTATATTAAATCACTTGGCTCAAACATTGAAGCATCTGCTAAATTTTAAAGGTTGTAATTATAAAATTGGCAGCTTGACGTTTTTAATTATTTTTTTTGAATATTTTCAAGGGAAATAATTGCATTAAGTGAAATAATTTTTTCAAACAAGAAAATGTAATAGGCACTCCTAATTGAAATACAAAACAAATTTTCAACTCCAATGTTAAATCAGTCTTATTATATGGCTGTGAAACGTGGAAAACCTTCATTAATGGATGCTTAAGCAGAATAAAAGGATGGAAATGGGTAGGACAAAATCACTAACATAGAATTATGGAAATGTACCAGTCAATACCAGTGGATAAAGAGATACAGCGAAGACGATGGTGCTGGATAGGACACACTGAGGAAGCCAACTGAGAGTATTACACAACAGGCCCTTTTTTGGAATCCCCAGGGAAAAAAGACAAAGAGAAGACCAAGATATTCTTGGAGAAGACCGATAGAAGCAGAGATGAAGATGATGGGAAGATATGGAATGATCTTAAAAAAAGGCAAGAAACAAAACAGCTTGGAAAGTGTTTATTGAAGAACTATGCTCCCCAGGGAGCTGAAAGGTAGAAGAAGACTCCTAATTGAAGCTTTTTTTATTTTCTTAGAATATTGTTTATTTATTTCCAAAATAACTAATAATATTAACTTAAAGTCTTCATTTATTGGCTGAAAGTGAAAATAAAAAACTTTGTTGACAATTCTGCTGATTTCATATGATGCTAATTTGATAAAGTAAAGATTGTAACTTTTTTTGTTCACTCATTTTTACAGGTTGTGTATACAGTCTTATTCATCCTGTATGCAATCTTCTTTGTGCAGCACTTGTATTGAATGCATTGAAAATGAGTGGTGGTGTTGATATTCTACTTCTTATTGGCCTGACTGTAACTATCCTTGTCATCATCATTGTTGGTTTTGTGAAAGACAAGTTTGGTGAAGAGATTAACAAAAATTGTGATGTTCCTCTAAACAAGCTAGTGACTCAGTATGGTACATTCTAAAATGGTAAGAATATTGACTGAGTAGTTTTGCAAGTTGTCTTCTTTTATTATATCATATATTTAATCATGGGCCAATGGTTCTGAAACTGAAAAGTATTATGTGTTTTATAGTATTATGCATCACTAAGATGTTTACATTGCGTAACATTATTAAATTTGTATCGTTAATTGGATTTAATACAATCTTCATCCCAATGTTGTGCTACTAATGCAGACCTGGACCCTAGATGCAAGAACAATAAGAAAAATAACCTCTACAGAGATGAAATGGTTAGACGAATGACAGGAACCAGTCTGAGAGATAAGATCAGAAATGAAGAACTGAGGAAAAAAGCTAGGAATAGCCCCCGCCATAGAATATATAAGGAAACAACAGATAAAATGGTTTGGCCACATGACAAGGCATAAAGATCAAAACACATCACAACGAGCCTTCAACAAACGTGAGAACACCAGACCCAAGGGTCAACCATGAAAAAGATGGATCAATGGAATGTAGAAGCACTAGGAAACATAACAGCAGCAGAGGCAAACAGAAGAGCAAAAGACCACAAATTATATCTCCCCTCGACGCTGAAAGACAGATGAGAAAGGAAAGAAGAAGAATTGGATTTAGACTTTGATCAGTTTTAAATTATAATGATAAGCTTCCTTGTCTGGTAAGATATTGGACTGTAGTGCAACTTAAGATTGTTTACAGACCAATCTCTCCTATGGCTGCAGACTGATTTTGGAAAGACAAGCAGGCATTGTGCAAAAAAACTATTTGACCTCTCACTTTGTTATATTTTTTCTTTAGTTTTAAACAGGCACAACAATTTTAGCAAAGTTTAGATTTGTTTTGGTACTTCATAATTTAAATTAATTTAAGCCATATATTTCTCTTCAGAGGTAAAGAATCAATGAACTGATGTTTCCCCATGGATAAGTGACACTTGTGTAGCAGTAATATAAGCACTACACAAAATTGATAGGAAATATAAGCTGTTAACTTTTGCCAATGAGGCTGGGTAAAAAATCAATGACTTGGTCAATACCTTTTTCACCCTCTTCCCAAGGTGATGATCCAGCAACATACACGTCCTGGATATAGGAATGAGTCCTACTGTGATCTCTGCAGTAATGAAACCTGCTGTGATCTCTGCAGTAATGAAACCTGCTGTGATCTCTGCAGTAATGAGACCTGCTGATACACAGAAACTATCATTGCATTCTCTGTTATGATAGACACATTTTCCATCAAGAAAACCATTACAATCCTCCACATTGAAATACGTTTAAAAACAGATGACTCAATCACAAACCACCTTGTGTCATCTGCTTGCTTGGTTGTGTCACCCAACGACTAAAGGTGTACATCTCTTCGTCATCCGCCCTTAAAAGGACGTTAGTGGACGTGTCTGCGTTGTGTTGTGGTTTGCAGTAAACTGTGATATTTGTGCCTTTTGACCAACACATCCCTCTCAGCACAACATTTTTGAGCACCGGGTTGTCTCCCCTCTTCGATCCCTACTTGCTGGCCAGACTAGGGAATAATAGAACAAAGAAGTATGTGTTAGCAC